>CM069434.1:84201703-84801703 GCA_035610365.1 Aquatica leii
AACAATTAGATTAAAAAAAAAAATTTTTTTACAGCCAGTTATTAACTTTAATTAACCTTAGGATGCATATCCTGTACAACATCTACTTTTACATAATCTCGGTTATTAAAACATTTATAAAATGAGACAGAAAAAAATATTTAATTTGTTTACGACTTTAAATAACCAACAGTGCATATTCTTAGACTGTTTTCATTACATATGTATATTATTTTTGCAATCAACTTATAATATTTTGTTTTTATGGTAAAATTTTTGGAAAACATACTGAGCATTTTTTTTTCGATAGTTTTATTTGCTTAAGCAATTCACAATGTTACGACCATTAAAAAAGAGATAAAAAAAACTTACTAATTCAAAATTATACCTCACACCGGTTAGCAGCTTTTGGACTCAAACAGTCGACGATATTTATTCCGGAATTATCCAAAAAGAGAGTTAAAACAGTGATTTAACAAACAAGGTATGCTGATGATAACGATTATTATTTGAGACATTTTAATGCCGTGAGCGGGTGTAACGAGCGAACGCGTTAATATTGTTTAGATTATTTTGTCGTCGATTAGAAAACGAGTTAGTTTCAAAGATATTTTGTTAAATGTACATAACTAAAACGGGTGAAATTATAAAGTAACTGAAGTATGCAAACTGACCCGTTGTTATTTCGATTAGTCGCGCAATATTGTTAAAGCAGTGGTTGCTGCCTGTTTTATTGATTGCTGTATAAAATTGTTGATTAATAAAAATTAATTTATGAATTTAAAATAGTTGTTCCGAGTCATCGGCGTGTCACGGTCCCGGTCTATTTTTTCGAATGACTAGTACGTTCAGCGGAATGTTTCTGTTTGTTTTATTCTACATGGTTAATTCAATTTTAAACTCTAAATGATTGATGTAATTTATAAAGCTGTAGTGGGTGTTTGCTCTGCAAGACCATATTATAATAGTAATATCTACGCATTGGGATTAAAAGGTACGGTTTTTAATTGTTTTTTCAAAGATTTCTATAATAGATAGGGTATGTTTGTATATAATATTGTTAAACAAAAATAAGGTCGACATTAAACATACATAGTTTAATTAATCCATTGAAACTTAAGCCCATAGAACCAACACCATCAGCAAAGAAGCTTTGAGAAAAACGGTTATAAGAATGCAAACATAGATAAAACGGTCAACAAATAGTACAAAGAACCATCAAATAAAGAAGATTCATGTATATGTTCTCATTTCAATGCCATTATTGTTTTTGTACTACAACTTCAATCAATACAGTTTGCTTGTATGACGGAGTATGCTGCACGAACACTTTTATCACAGTATTTTCAATTTTTTGTTACTTCAAATTATTTGACATCACATGTTAGCAATGACAAGCTTAGTCTTGCAAACAAAATTTTTTTTGTTGGTTTTGTTAATTCGGTAAATAATAAATAAAAAATAAAATAGAATAAAAATGATACTGTAACCGTTGTTTGATCTTTGAACTTCCTTTATAAAAGACCCGGTATTTGAGTTTCTTTTATCGATTTCGTTTTTTTTTTAAGTAAGATCCGTTTAAAGTGTGCTAATCAGGGGCGGGCTTTTAGTTGGCAAGTTCCAGAAACCTCTTTACAACTATAAACTTTTTTAGCGCCCTTTTGACTTTGACGTTTACTTTTGTATTTTTAAGTTCTCCATATTAGTCACAATTTTCTGTTCTGAGCTAAGCCACCTTTTAACACTGAGCACCGTCAATACCTCATTTATGTTACTTTCATTTAGACAATTTTCAGAAATCTTAGGTGTAAGTGACAAATTTTTAGTAAAACTTTTATGCAAAGATATGTAATTTCTAAACCCAAATTGTCGATAGCAGTTCTTTCTAAACTTGGTTTTTATATAACTTTCAGGAACAGTGTTTGGTTTCTACCGTTGTATGCTTTAACAGTTGGAAGATTAATACTTAAATTGGTAAACCATTTAGAATATAAGCAATTTTTTTGTTGCTGTAATAGAACTATATAGGCTTAGTCCTAGTTTTCTTTTTAAACCAAAACAAGAAGTTAAAGTTAAACTCAAAAAAGAAGTTGCCTCAAAAAGATCCAAAAAATCTGAGCACAACATGCGTTCAGGATATGTAGCCGTAGTGTCTCCTGATTCAGTTTATGTTAAAAACAGTATTTTTTTACCATGGATAAAGTACCATTTTTTCCAGAAAAGAACCGTGTTTAGTAGTTTTGATCCTTGATAGCTATGCTTCACATTAAATTGACGTAGATATTTTAGGTTTCTTTGCAGAAAACGACATTCATGTCATCTGCTTACTTAGCCACACCAAGCATTAGCTGCAACCTTTTGATAGGTTTTTCTTTAAACCATTCAAAACCCATTAAAACCAAAAGCTTTAAATTAGGTTTCATCCTGCACAAAAAATTATTAGGTAGCAATGTAAAAAATGTTAAACCAAGAATGAAGACAAGCTGCAACGAAGCAGAATAGAGTGTCAGGATTTGAAACCTGGGGGATTTTTATCTACAATCCGATAATGATTTCAAACAACGCTTGTTATCTAGCTAAACACACTGCAAGAGCTAATAATAACGACCCCAATACCGTTATTGAAAATAATCCGCATACCGCTGCTGAAAATGACCCGGTGAACACTGTTAAAAGTAAAAATTTTGAATCTGTGTCGTTCAAACAACTTTCAACTGTCCTTTTTGTACCAAACCAAACTTACGTAAACAGTATGTACGACTTATTAAAAGAAAAAAAAAGAAAATAAACGCAAGAAAAATAATAGCGTTAAAAAAGGTAAAACAGTAATAAAAAAACAAGCCAAAACGCCAAAAATAATTGATGAATATAAACCCACCGAGTTAGTTTTAGATCACATATGACATCAACACTGTTGATGACAAATATTGAATTGCTTGTAAAGCTTACCATCGTGACAAAAATAGACCCAAAATTTTATTTTTTGTCAGCAAATAAAAATTAAAGAAATAGATTAGCAAAAAGGTTTCACTTCTTCTGTGATTTTATTTGGAGAGTCTCACAAGTTTAAATTTTATTACTTCTCTGTTTTTTTACAGTTTATCTAATTTTTATTTTTATTTATTTTGTCTAATACTAAAAAAAATTAAATAAGAACTAGTAACATTTTTAATTTTGATATACTTAGGTCCTGTTTCTTCTAACTTATGTTACTGTCGTTCTTGCGACGTTCTTATATAACTGTTTTGGAGATTTTTCGTTTATTTTACTTGGTTTTAAACTTTCGTGCTGTTATTATAAAGTTTTTTTATTTATAATAATGTTTCTGTTTAAACTGAAAAACAATTTTTAATTTATTAACATAAATAAAAAATAAATTGTTGAAAAAACTTAAAATAATGAAAAATAGTTATTTCAAGTAATCTATTTAAACCTAATTTTACACAACTGTATAAAAGAAAGTATATTTGAGTAATTTTTTTTTAAAATTGCGTTTTATTCTGTTCTTATTGCAAACTCTTAAAAGAATGAAGATAAAATCTGGCAGTAAAAATGTTTATTGTTGTATTGCGGATTTTGTCTAAAAAAATGTTAAGTAGCGAGCTTAGTTGAATTATGAATAAAAAATAATTGGATGTATAAAACCACTTATCTACCAAAAGGGCATTTGAAATAATTTGATTAAGGAAAAATTAATAAAATTTAAATTTTTTAAATTTAATGTATAATTAGTATAATATTTATAAAGTAAAAAACATTTTTTTAAACAATAGTGTAATCTTTTATTGAATATATTTAAAGTAAATTTCTTTGCGTAAATAATCATTTGTTTTAATTTCCATTTTAATGTTTCATTTTTAAGAAATACTTTATGAAAACAAAAACGTTCTTTATCTTTTGTAAAAATAACGATAATGCTAACGTTTTTGTTTTTACTAAAAAATCAATTATTAATAAAAGTTTTATTGTCTTAACAGCGTTTGATTGCTTTCTTAAATTAATACAAGTACTTCTAGGCAACAAATTTAATTATTTTTAGTCATTGAATAGTGTGTACGTGTTACAATTAATTATCATAAAAAAACGTTAAAAAAACTTAACATTGTACAAACAAACTAAGCCAAATTCTCATGCATTTTTTTGTAGAATTGTATTCTATTTCTTTTTGAAAGTAATTTGAAGTTACAGGTTTGTACGTGGTAGCATATTTTATGCAGCAACGCGTCTTTCTAATCCATTTCATGCATACTTGATTAAATTACCAATAAGAGAAGTTTGGCTGTTCTATTAATTTTTATTTTACTAAATCAATTGTTTAAGATATTTCAGAATTATCAAAATCAATAATAAACTGTTTCGCATTTTAGAAATTGCATTTTTATTATATCATTATTCATCAACTATATTAAAATGTTTTTTTTTAGTTTTGATTATATTTTATACATTTTGCTTATACGTAACCATAGTATTTGGTATTGTTTTCTATGGTTCTATTTTATTCTAATTCTAACAACTTTAAGTACACGTGCAACGTGCTTTTGAAATTTAAAATTACACCAACATATAGAAGGTACTAAGATAAGAATGTCTTCCGAGTTTGGACCGTGTCATTGTTGTTGTAACCGAAGTTGCCAACGTTTCGCCCACTATCGTAAAGGGCTTCATCAGGGCAACTAAGAATTTCTCAAAAGTTAGGTTATCCACTTGTGAAGCAAGCCACATTCTAAACTCCGTAGAAGTGACTTAAGACGAAATAGTCTCCGCATATAAGGAAAACAATCGTCACGGATGGTTAAGCTCGACTCCGATTAAGTTACGGTTGATAAAGGTCGTGTTTTTGATAAATGACTAATCACCGAGAACCAAAGAGGTGATAGCTCAAAACCATGATCGCGATTGAAGTTATTAGGGCGTTTGATGATTTCTCGGAATCTATCTTGTGGCCTGTAGTAAAATAATGTTTAACAACTGCAGACTTAGAAATGTACCTTCTCCCTATACAACGATCATGTTCTGAAATGCGAGTAATGACGAAACGACTGGTTTTACCAATGTAGACTAAACCACATGAACAAGGAATTTGGTATACACCTTGAGATGGGAGTGTAGGAAATTTTTCTTTGGGAGAAGGAAGAATCTGAGAGATTTTGACTGTCGAGTTGAATATGGGTTTAATACCATTCTTACGAAGAAGTTTCCCTATTTGATCTATAACCTTGTGAATGTAGGGTAAAAATGCCAATTTCGGGTTGGATTCGGAAGTAGAAATGTCCTTAGGTAATCGAGTACGTGGATGTAGACGACGATTAATAACTCTATGAATATCTCGCTTTACATAACTTTTGTTCACTAAGGTTCTAGTAAGATGAAGGAGTTCCGAATCTAGATTCTCAGGTTGGCAAATAGAAAATGCACGATAAACCAAAGATTCAATAACAGAACGTTTCTGTGCAGGATGATGATGAGACGAAGCATGAAAGTATCTGTCCGTATGGGTGGGTTTGCGATAAACAGAATGGTCTAGAAGTCCGTCGGGCTTACAAGTCACAAGAACGTCAAGAAATGGAAGAGAACCATTACTTTCGATTTCCATAGTAAATTTGATATCTAAGTGTTGATTGTTAAGATAATCAAGAAACTTAGACAACTCAAGATGACCATGAGACCAAACAATAAACGTGCCGTCAACATACCTAAACCACACTTTAAGTTTTAATATTGATGATTTCGAAGCAACCGTTTCCAAGGATTCCATAAAAATGTTAGCTACGACAGGTGACAGAGGAAAACCCATAGCAGCACCAGAAACCTGTTTGCAAAACTTGTTATCAAATTGGAAGTAAGTAGAGGATAGACACTTGTTAATAAGAGGAACCAAACATAAGTCCTTGCCATGTTGAGACAGATTTTGTTTGATGAAAATAAGCAAATCCTTAATAGGAACTTTAGTAAAAAGTGAAGTAACATCAAAGCTCACGAGAAGATCTTGGGGTTCAAGTTTTATAGTTCCTACACTTTAAATAAAATGTTGAGAGTTGAGAATGTAAGAAGAGATTTTACCTGTGAACTCGGAAAGAATGTTGGACAAGAACTTGGCTAGCTTGTAGGTAGGAAATTGGATAGTACTGACAATAGGTCGAAAAGGAATACTTTGTTTGTGAATTTTGGGAAGTCCATATAGACGAGGTGGTTTAGAATCTGATAGGGTAAGTCGACGTTTAGTTTCAGGAGGTATATTGGAAGATTTTATGATTTGGCTGACCTCACGTTCAATCCTCGAAGTCGGGTTGTGAGTTAGAAGAGCGTAAGTTTCCTCAGACAAAATAGAATTGATTTTCGTAACATAATCAATTTGGTTCAAAACTACAGTAGCGCTACCTTTGTCTCACGCTATTACATATAGAAGATGCACTCATATTTAAAAAAAAAACGCGACAGAAAGATTTTAATTTACACTGTTTCAGTACATCACCATTATGTCTGTATTTATTCTTGTTCTATTATGGGTTTATAATTGTCGAGGTGTCTATTTCTCTAGCTTATTTAGCTATTTAGCTGTTTATTACTTTTTTAGCTGTTTTAAAATTAACACCGTTAAAACATATGCATTGGTAACGTTTAATTTTTTCATTTATTTTCAGCCCAAGTCCAATTTTAATTACTGTGTTTTATTATGGAATAATATTATAATTGTTTTCAATTACTTAAATCGTTACAATAAAACAATCACGCTTCGGTAATCAAAGTTTACTTTGAAAGTATGGGAATAAATTACCTATAAATATAATTCACAAATTCTTTATAAACGTTGTAAAACAGGAAGTTATTTTTTTTAAGCAATAGAAGAATTCTTTTTATTCTCAATTTTGCATAGTGTAATTACCTAATATTTTCATAATAAAAGTCACTAGAATTAAAAGAAATTATACTTCAACCTAAAATTGTTTTATAAATTAATGGTTTTTTAGTTATGTAGTAGTTAATAAAAAGAAATTAAAAATTACAAAAAATTATAATTAATAATAATTTAATGGTAGGTATATCTACTCCGACTTCTAACTGTTTCTTGCAGACAATTAAATATACATTCGAATAGGTTTTGAAAATTTAAATACAATTCACTAGCAAACTTTATTATACACGCGGATACAAAATTTAAATAGCAACAAATACATAATTGATATATTAAATGTTTACGCTTTTTTATTGCGCCCTCAAAAACAATAATATTTTTCTCTAAATTTTTGTTTAGATTTTAAAAAAATTTCTATTTTTTTTAAGCATTTTTTCTAACATGTTTTACAAGATTAAAAGCCAAATTCTTTATTGTTATGGACTGTATCACGTTGCTCTCTGGGCGTAATCTTTATAAAAACGCCGTTGATGCATAAATAGCTAATAGAATAGTTTGCTGTTTATACGTAAGATTTTTTTAATTTGGTATTTATAAAAAAATTTTGAGTTGGATTAAAAATTCTCCTGGTTGCAGTTACAATATGTATAACTTTACCATACTATCAATTTATTACAAATGTCGAGTGTATTAAATGTGAAGAGAAGAAAAACAAATTTATAGTATATTTGAATTACTTGTTATTAAATTAGCTTATCTGTACAACCATGTGTGTTAGGAAAACTGAAAGTCAATTACAAATTTCAAAGTCATTTGTAAGTTGTTTAAAGTTAAAGTGGCAAAATAAATTAATTTTAAATACGAGGGGATTCCCAAAAAACCAAAATTATTTTTTAATTTTTTACAAAACAACCTTATCTTCTTCAAATACGCTCTATTACAACTAGACATTTGTCCTACCGGTGCCTACCACTGTTTGAAACATTTTTTATAGTAATCTTTAGAAACTTCGTTTTTTTTAATTTCTTTAATGTTGTCAAGTTGGTGTCTTTTTATGCTCCGTTTCATGCGTAAAATCAGAAAAATCGCTCGGAGCATACGATACTGATACAGATGTGAGCCTTCTCTTCCTTTCTGATTACATAAAACAAAGTGGACTCTACGGGTTACATATCCCAAAAACAGCCGGGTACAAAGACGGGACGGAAATCCTCCGAAACTCGTTATAAAAGGGTAAAAAGATTCCACGACGACGCTATCTTTGAGACTTGCTCTCCTACCTGGGAACGTCGCGTAACTAACCTAATCGCCAAATTTGAACAATACCTAGAATACGTTTTTTCTAACACATCTGCTAGAAGCGTAATAGAAATCACTATCGAGGAAAATTCAACAGAAGGAAAACTACCTACATATCTTAAAATAACATCTAGGTACACGAACGTTCTCAGTGGTTTTTCAACAAGCAAAGAGCGAGTAAAATGACCGTTAGTTGCTGTGTTGCGTTTATTTTTACGCATAAAATGAAATGACAAACAGTAGCGACGTTAATTTAGAATAAATATTTCTGATGAATAGGTATTAACGACATGTAACAATTTTTTTAATTATATTTGCCAACAAGATGAACATTATCTTAAGCATTGTGTGATGTTAAAAAAGCTTGTTAGGATTTCTCGTACTGTATGAATTTTGCCCAGTTGTAAATGTCACCTACAAGTCGAAGGTTACTGGTTATCATATTTCCGTATCTAACATTAAGGAAAAAGCACGTTTGCTAACGCCATGTCTAGTAATTTCTACATTTTAAGCATTGTTGGACATCCTTGCTGTTAGTAGGTAAATTAATTGCGATTTAGATGTGTTGTTTGTGAAAGATTCGCTAGGGTAAGAATGCATTTCTATTTTACGGCGCAATTTAAATTACTTTTTATTATATCATAGCAAGATTGGTCACCTCAAAAAATTTCAATGATGGTATAAAACTTTTAGCATCTTATTTGTGAAAGCATGATTTTATATGCAATTATAATTGACACGTTGAATATCACAATAAATTCTATTAGTTACCTACTAGGTACCCACTCTGAGTAGTTCTGAACTGCCTCTACTTTCTGTGGAGCGATTGAGTTATTGCTAAGTGATCGCACTTCAGTCTAATGCAGATTTACGTTTTACCATAACAATTGCTTCTGTCCTTATGAGTTTGTTTAAATAAAATTGTTTTCTAAAATTAATATTTTACTATTAGAAAATTTCGTTAATCATGTTATTGTTGATTGTATTTTTATTTCAGAAAAATGTTTTGTAATTTCTTCTAAATTAAAATGTTTTAAAAACAACAATTTGTTTGGGAATTTCATTTTTTAATATTACAAATTTTTGTATACATTAAATAAACTTTGCTGCTGATTATACTATGTAAAAAAATTTAGAAAATTTAAATTTGTTTAGTTAAAAACCATTATTTCCAATCAAAATTGTGTAAAATCTAAAAACATAATATTTTTATACATATTTCTTTCAGTTTTTTTTACAAAAGACAAAATATATTGAATTATTTGACATACTACGTATGTAACTATACAAAATTTACCATAATCGAATAGACACCAGTAAAATATTGATAAAAAAAAATATGTAATAAAACGCTAATGTTTATTCGATTATGTGAAAATCCAATAGATAAAATAATAACTTTTTTTGACATTAAACAAACAATTAGTTACAGTACAAAAAATCAATAAATAGTTTTTTAAAACAATTAATAAAGTATCAGTTTTTTTAAAAGCTTTTATTAATAAATCTATATTAAAGTAAAAGTAAAAAAATGTGTTTGCTATTCGTTTAGACGCGTTCATCATTTTAGTCAATAGAGTTTTAAAGGTTTTTTATTTTATATGTTTATTTCTCTTTATCAATTTTTAACGCTTAAATAGACTGCTCATTTTTATGTTTTTGTTTGCATTTTAGATATTTATTTATTGTATTTACGTGCAATTCGAATTATATATCAACAACATTCATTTGCAAAAAATTGATTTCACACGAATTTAAATGCGAAGCGTCATCGCTTGGTATTTTTTAATTTATGGTATTATATTAAATGTTTATAATAATTTTATTTTGTATTTAAATAAAAAATACTTGTGCTAACTAAGCAAAAAAAAAATTTAATGCTAGCAGAATTTAATCTCTAAGGTTTATTCGTTTTTCCAATCTAGCACATTGGAACTTTCCCAATTGCAGAATAAGGATGTGATAAATTTTTAAATAAATTAAGCCATAAACGTTTGTTAAAGTTACATATACAGCAAACTATTTTTTATGTTATACAAAGCCAAGACTTTTTGTATAAATAATTCAACAAACTTCTAAGTTGATTTTCTACAATTACGTGAAGCTCGTCGATGACTTGCTAATAAAGGACATACTCGCAATTAAATTAATTACAAAGTTTGCTAATTGAACTGCATTAGCGCTTAAATTATTATCTAACGAATAAATTATAGAAAATTAAGCGTCGGTGTATGCTAAATTTAACAAACGCATTGCGTAACCGTTTCGCTTACCACTCGATAAGAACTTTATTGTAGTGTTAAAGGTCTTTTCTATAAATTCTATAAAACACATTATTTTAAGCTTAAATCATACAATTTTATAAAAGCATTACCTAGTTGATATACAATATAAAAAAAACGTGATTCGGTTTTAAAGGATTTAATAGAAGTACTCCAATCTAGTAATTCGCTTAGTTAAGCCCTTAAATTAATTATATTTATTATCTTAAATCTCGGTAGTAAGCTTTATTTGAGTACTCAGTTTAGCTTGCTAACCTTAATTTTAAACTCTGAAAGATATTGTAAATGTTTAAAAACAGTTTATAAGTGGTATCTATATCTTGTAGATAAGTTTGAATTATGTACATACGTGTACAAATGTATATATAATAAACATTAACTAAAAAAATTGTAACAGTGTATTATAATAATGTGAATTTATTTACAAAATAAGTTTCTGTCGCATGTCTCAGTATACACCTTCAGAGTCTAGTATAAAGTGATGGTTGCATCTTAAAAATTTGCTGGTATAGATCGGTTTCTGTCTGATCAAATTGATTTCCTTGGGGTTTTTTAATTGTAG
Source organism: Aquatica leii (assembly GCA_035610365.1). NCBI lineage: Eukaryota > Metazoa > Arthropoda > Insecta > Coleoptera > Lampyridae > Aquatica > Aquatica leii. Next base: position 84,212,679 of record CM069434.1, read on the forward strand.
GTATGTATATAGGCGTTGGTTAATTAATAATAAATTTTTGGTACATTGTTTTTATTGATTTTATGACAAAATGAAAAAATTGGCGAGAGATAGCGAGAACATTGTTTTTACACAAATAAAATGTTACAATATTAATTTAATTTCACTTTATAATCCGTTTTAATTCCTTCTACTTAGAGGTTATATTCAGGCGATCCATCTGGCTAATTGTGAATGGACCTGTTCCAATAATATTTATTGGACCAAAAAATATATAATCAACATGTACATTTTGTATATCATCTGACTTAGGCCTAAAAAATTCTTAAAGTGATGCTTGCAAAAATTTAAAATTTATTGTATTTGGTACAACTTCTAACACCCTTCCAATGTACCACAAATCAGAATAGTACGCTGTATAATATAAGTCGTTTTCAATGAAAAAGCTTTCACTTCAACCACTTTGCTTAGCTTTTTTTAATGCCTTAAATCTCATTAGACTATCCGAACTCACTCTAAAATAAAAAAATCAATCATTCATACGTAGTATAATATAACTATTACCTAGTAACCTGGTCATTTAATAGCCAACAGAGTGAAGTTTTTCGAATTGTGATAATCTTGTGTGCTACTTTTATACGGACATAAGGGCTAGTTTCATCCAATTTTTCTACATAACAATCTTTCATTCACAATTCATTCTTAAAATCTGCTTGTTCCATATCTGCATTTGTTATCCCAGTCTCTGCTAGGCAATTCTCTGTCATGTTTTTCTAGTGAACTTTCTAAATTATCTAATTTGTTTAGCATAATGTCTTATAAATCAAGTAGGTTACAAGAAACAAATTCACCATCATTTTCATCTACCAACAACACCGGATGGGGAATATCAACAACATAAAATGTTTTTCTTTATATTTAATACCTAATGCTAAAGCATCTTTTTTTGTCTCATCAAGAGTTTCTAAACAAATACTTGTAACGAGTAAATTCGTACATGGGCATAAATTCGTCTGATGGTTAGGCAACCATGCCTTTAACCGTGTGAAATACTTGACCTCGAGCTATATTCTTCAAGTTATGCTCGTAGAGGGCGCTCGAGAGTAGTCGGCCATCTACGGAATTCATTTTATTTGGTGGTTCGCGTTGTAATGGACGTAGCAGAGACGGATTGGTAAGAAAAATGAAGTTTTCCCTTATCGATCATCATCTAATGCAACGATGTTTTATTTTAGAAATCCCTAATGAATCCGATCAAATGTCACATTCGTAAAACAAAATATCTACGTATTTCGAAGTAAAATCATAAAGTAGGTTAGTATTCGCACGTGGTTGATGGTGGAGACGTACCAACTAATATTCGCTGTTTTAGCTTTTTTTTTCTGTCGGAGTTTTCTTCCGAGCTCTTTCGAAACTTTCTTGCTGAGTTTTCTTTCTGAGCTGACGTTCTGTGTGGCTTCTTACGATCTGCAGGAGTTGTATCACTGTAACTATGAAATAACGAGCGCAGCGGTGCAAAGCATCCAAGTGGTTTGATGGCGCTTTCCTATAGCTTGGGGAGTGTGCCGAGGGTTTAAAAGCGAGGTGACCTGGTGAAGGAGTTATGCAAAAACAAAAAAAAACTTGGAACGTAAAGGTGTTTATACGTATCTTGAAGCGTAAAGTGGAAAATCGGGAGGCTGCGGGACCTCGACCCGCTTCGGGGTCATGACTTCTGCTCGCGCCTAACAACGAGAAATGAATAGTACAACTCACACTACGGATTAAATGAAAGGAAATCAGTAATTAGATATATTTCTGTCTTAAACTTTGTCTTTTGTGCATACAGTACGCCTATTTTAATCTAATTAATTATGTTTAATTACCATATTTAACGTAAATTACTATATTTAACCTAAAAGAAAATTTCAATCTATAATGTGCGAGAATTGTAAATAGTAAAGATTTGGGAGCTCGCCACATATTATTTGTCGTAACTTAATTGATTGACGATTGCTACCGGTCGTGAACTTGACGTCAAGGACCACGGGCGGTGTTGCTTTTTCTAATTCTCACGCGTGGTCACGGGTGTATCTGCTACCGTTTCTTGTAGCCGCAGAAACATAATTTAAACTTTAGCGCATAATTGTTTTGCTTCCAGAATCTATTCTAGACCTGCTTTAACCTTATATTCTATATGTTTGTGTAATTTATTTATATGTAATTTATACCAGTGGCGTAACCGTCGAGTTGGCTCTTTCCTTCAAGGAATTTGCTATTAATCTATATATACCTAATAAATGATTATTGTTTATTCTCGATATCTTTCTTTTGGGGGACCTCGGGTCTAGGATTCTTTTGTCCTGCCTAGACTTATTACCTTCGACTAAATTTCGAGAAGAGGTGGCGCACTTGGGCATTTCGCTTACCAAAGAAGATTCTTTTCCTTTCGATTTTCTTTTACCCGACGACCATCTACGGTAAGGCTAGCCGAAAGGTAAGCGTGACATCTTGGTAACTTAATAATTTTTTTTTCTTTCTTTTTCTCCAACTCCCCCATTGGAACATAACATACTTTCTATTTTTGTGTCGTCAAAAAATTTAGTGTTGTTAATTGTATCACCCACAGTGCTGAGTTTATTAGTTTGCTCTCTTGGAAAAACAAATCTTTCTGACAAATCATTGGTAATTTGGTTGATTGTTTCAATCTTTGAAATCCTATTTAAAATTTCTAATATACTGAAATTCACAATAGTAGAAAATGTTGAAGTGAGTGAACGTGTGGCTCAAAAAGTCTGCTCACATGGTTGTAAACTAAAGAGCCATGTAGCAAAATGTACTCCATTTTTTAAGTTTTCTTTATCTCAAAATTTTCTAATTAATTTTACTAAAGCGTGTCTATCTAGTTCTATGCAAAGATAGGCATTGAGTGTAATAAAGTCGTCAGTATCGAAAAGGTATTTCTCAGATTTTAAGGAACCTCGCTTTATTACTCTTCGAATCATATTAAATTCTACCAATTATTTTGGTACTCTCCTCACTAAGCCAAACAACTTTTGGTAGAGTTCTTTTTTTCAGAAAATCAAACAGTTCTTGAAAACGAAAATGCCCTTCTTCGAAATGGTTGTGAATTAGACTCGGTTCTATTGCTGTAATTGAAGGTAAACCGTTTTTCATGTTTGCGTACAAAGTTATAATAATCTGCCGCCAACAAAAAATAAGAATTTTGTATTATCAAGAAAATAAAATGCTAATATCTTAAACACATTGTAAGTTCTTGATAATACAAAATTCGTAAAACCCAAAAATCATTCATATTAACTTGCACTAAACAGCTTCCCGCACTATTGAAGCTAAAGCTTTCAATACACCAAGGTTAACATATTGGTAAAGGACACAACTGACGCGTTGCTCGACGCACTACACCACTAGAAGTAAAAACAGTAGCTACACGAATGATGCCGTCGTCACCGAGGTAGACTTCGATGATGCGACCCATTCTCCATTGTTGCACTGGTAAATTATCTTCTTTAAGGAGAACGATACTGCCAATTTTAACTTCAGAAATGTGACCTGTCTTCCATTTTGCTCTATGTTGTAATGATAACAAATATTCATGCTTTCAACGCTGTCAGAAATGCTGAACCAAGGCTTGTAATCTGGCATAATCTTTTAATTTGTTGACCACCACTTCTTTAAATTCTTGTTGTGGCACAGCGACTAAACTTTCACCAATTAGAAAATGAGCTGGGGTTAAAACGGATAAATCGTTTGGATCATTTGGTAAAGGAATCAAAGGCCTGGAATTTAACACTGCTTCAACTTGGAAAATCACGGTATTTAATTGCTCATATGTAAGGTAAGCATTACTAGCTGATTTGACTGCAGCTTTATGTAAACCGCCCATATGAAGAGACCTGGCAGGCATAAATTTGCAATCTATTTGAACGCTCAAAATATAATTTTTAAATTCATTTGACAAGTTTAAAGCCATAAGTTCCCTTTTGATACTATTAAACTCGTTTTTAGCACCTACAAAATTTGTCCCATTGCCAGAATATAACTTTTTAGGAATACCCCTACGGGCAACAAATCTTTTAAGTGCTTCAATAAATGATTGTGAAGTTAAATCCGTGACTAATTCTAAGTGGACTGCTCTTGTCACGTTACACACAATAACACACAAGTATGATTTAATAAACGTGCGGTTTCTTAATTTACTATTCTTAATTAAAAATGGACCTGCGTAATCAACGTTAGTTGCAAAAAATGAACGTACCGGTTGAACTCGACTTAGTGGTAAATCGCCCATTAACGGTTCGAAAGTGTTTGGACGAACTTTGAAACAAATAACACATTTGTTTAAAACGTTACGAACTACATCTCTGCCACATAAAGGCCAATAATTTTCCCGCACGCTAGCTAGTACAGCCTGAAAACCTGCGTGTAATAAACGCTTGTGCTCTTTTTCGATTATTAACTTTGTAAATCGATGATTTTTAGGTAAAACTATAGGATGTTTACAGTTATAAGCTACATTAGCGTGTTTTAATCTACCTCCGACTCTGATAACATCTTTTTCGTCAAGAAAAGGATTAAGACACAGTAATTTACTATTACTTGGTACTAATTTTTTCAATTTAAGTGCTTTCAGTTCATTCGTAAAATACTCTGCTTGTACCATTTTAACTAAAGTTAATTCTGATTTTATTATTTCAATGTTTGAAAGCGGTCCAAAATACTTATTCAAACTAGTACAGTTATAAAGAAACCTTTGTACTCACGCGATTACCTTCATCAATTTATTTACATCTGAAAATTTTTCAAATATATTTTGAATGTTTGTAACAACAAAAATACGTTTAACTTTGCACTCTTCAATTACCACGTTTTCTACATTACTTACTTTATATTGAGTTACAAATTCACTCGACTCATTATATAACCACGTTGGTTCTAAAAACCAAATTTTAGAAGTTGAATTATCTAACTGTGTACCGCGTGAAAGAATGTCAGCTGGATTTTCGCTACCTTTTACATGCAGCCATTGTTCAGATTGCGTCATTGATCTAATTTGTTCGATACGATTTCCAACAAACGTTTTCCACCGACTTGAATCAGAGTTGATCCAATTCATTACAATAGATGAATCAGTATAGTAACATATTTTGTGAAATTTTAACCGCATATTTTCTTTGATTAGGCGGACCAACTTACATAACAATAACGCACCACAAAGCTCCAAACGTGGCAACGTTTGCCTTTTTAATAGAGCCACTCTTGATTTCGCGCATAACAACGCAATTTTTACATTAGCATCTTTGTCTACTGATTTAACATACGCGACGCCACCATACGCTTTTTCGGACGCATCAGAAAATGCATGTAATTCAAAAATATTGTAATTTTTTAAGAAAACGTGTCTCTAAATCTTTAATTTATTCAGTTTAGTGATTTGTTCTACTATTCTTGACCATTTATTCTTTAAATTTAACGGTAATCCATGATCCCAATTCAACTTGTGTAACCATAAATCCTGTAAAAATATTTTAGCTAATAACACGACAGGAGCTACTAACCCTAAAGGATCAAAAATTTGCGTAAAGTACTTAATACAACTCGCTTAGTAATTTGTTTTTTAATTTCTATTTCTACGTTAAATCTTAAATAGATCTTCATCAGTTTGCCAAATGATACCTAAAGTTTTGTCGTTTTCATTTTTTAGCAAATGTTCATCTTTACTTTTATTACAATTTTTACTCAACACGTTTTTGCTATTAGAACCCAGTTTTCTTAAATTAAATCCTGTAGACATGAGTATTCTAATTATATCTTCTTTTAATTTAATAACGTTTTTTTCATTTGACCCTCCCGTAATGAGATCATCCATATAAAAGTCATATTCGATCGCCTCAACTGCCTCTGGAAATTTTGTTTTGTTACTAATACTTAATTCTTTAAGACAACGCGTTGCCAAAAACAATGCCGATGCTGTACCGTAAGTTACCGTTTTCAATTTGTATTCTAACAACGGTTGATCCTCACTTTCCCGCCAAAAAATTTTATGAAAATCCCAAAATTTTTCATTCATCCATATTTGTCTATACATCTTTTCTATATCTCCTACTAAAACAACATTATGTTGCCTGAATCGTAATAAAATAGCTAATAAATCGCTTTGTACAACAGGTCCTACTTTTAATATGCTATTTAAAGATTTACCATTATCAGTTTTTGCTGACGCATCAAACACAACACGGACTTTAGTTGTACTGCTACTAGCTTTAATTACAGGATGATGAGGAATATAGTACCCACAAGAACTCGTGACATGCTTATTATTATTTCTTACTAACTCCATGTGATCTAATTCATAATACTCTCTCATAAACTTAACGTACTCCTTTCTTAACTCTTTATTATTTTTTAATTTTTTCTCAATGTTATAAAATTTTTCTAAAGTATTTTCTATATTGTTTTCAGAATTTGTTACCACACTAAAATTACTGATAACGCGGTCTTTATTTTTGTTAGACATAACACTACCCTAACTGTGATTTTCTTAGAGTCGGTTTTCCCGTACCTAATCTTATTTGCCCTATCATTAACAATTCATAAAATATTTCAGCCCCTATTAGTAAATCTATTTTTCCTGGTATATTATAATTCGGGTCAGCTAGATTAATATTATTTGGAATTTTAAATCCGTTTGTATTTATTTTGACTACAGGAATTTTTGTCGTTATTTCATTGATAATTAGAAAATTTAATTGTTTTCTAAACAAACTATTAAACGATTTAATTTCTAACTTCGCCTGTTCTTTAATTTGTGATACTTGGTACCCAATACCTGTGATAGAAATGTTCGATGAGTCTTTATACTTTATTCCTAATTTATTAAAAGTTTCAGCAGTAATAAAATTAGCATCGGAACCAGCATCTAATAATGCTCTAACAGATACAAAATCACCCTTATAATTTTTTATTCCAATAACGGCTGTTGTCCAAAATACCAAAGTTTCATAAGTTTGACAATGTGTAGTTACAACATTAGTTACATCTAATTTTTCGTTGTCTTTATCCTTTTTTTTTGAAATGTAACAGTTTATTGTGAGGTTTATTACAAGTTTGACATTTTCAATTAAAACAATCTTTTGCAAAATAATTTTTCTTTAAACAATTTAAACACAACCCTGACGTTTTTGCTTTATCCTTTCATCGATGTTGAGTTTAATAAAATCGCTACATTTGTAAATTAAATGATCTCTTTTACACACGACGCATTCATTATTAGTCGTTGCCACATGACTTATTTTAGTCGCAATTTTAGTTTTGATTGGATCGCAAACCACTTTTTTTGACACCGTTTCCAAAATCCTACATTTATTATTCAAGAAATCTATTAATTGTTTTATGCTTGGTACACAAACAACGGTCTCCCAACTCGTACGCGTTACGCTATCCACTTTATTTATTACGATATGTACTAGCAAAGCATCCCAATGTTCCACAGGTTGGCCTAACGCTTCTAACGCACCTTTATGTTTGACAAACTTATATAATAATTCTCTTAAAGCTACATAATTTTCCTTATTAACCATTGGTAAATCAAATATTGCTGTAATATGTGAATTGATAATAAACTTTTCATTTTCAAAACGTTCCGTCAACAACTTCCAAGCAACCTCATAATTTTTTTGACTAATTTCTAACGACGAAATGACTTGACTTGCCGAAGCTTTCAAACACGAATTTAAATAATAATATTTTTGTATGCTATTTAGTTTTAAATTGGAATGAATAAGCGCAATAAAGGTATCTTTAAAATGAAACCACGTTTCATATTCTCCAGAAAATGATGGTAATTCTAATATAGGTAAACGGACTGCAGTAGCTAACGCAACATCTTCGCCGTTGTCTTCTACGGAACCGTGTTCCATCTTAGACGTAGAAGCCGCGGCATTTGCGACAATTGCTTTACCGGCAAGCTTCGCAATAATTTCACGTGCTAAACTGACCGCTTTAAAATAATTCTCTTCAAATTCATCCAAAACCGCAGTATGATCGTTATCCTCGTCTTTAACTTGAATTTCGGATTGTAAATTATAAAATTCGTCAAAACTACTCTCGACCTTTTGTAACCTCGATTCAATATCATAACTTTTTAAACTATCGCGACTTTCGTCGTGAAATCTTAAAAATTTAGTAATCATCCCTTTTATGCAACCTCGTTTATGTATTAAAATTTTTAATTCTCTTTCGGGCATTTTTATCTACTCACAAATATGTATGTAAGATAACGCGCAAGTTTATCAACTCTACCTTGAAGCTTATACTACTTAATGCAATAAGTTTAACTACAAACGGATCAAATTTTGTAAATGCGATTTATAATTATTTATTATTCTATTTCCACGTCACCTCATTAAGCACATTAAATTTAATAACTTGTAAAATGTTTAAATGAAATCTAAATGCAATTTTAGATACCGCAATTTTTAACAAGTTACCCAACACATAAAGGAATTATGGAAAACGGAAAGCCCACTAACCTTTTATTTATATAGCGGACCTCCGATATTAGCTTTTCTTCTACTTCTTCCGCATAACACAAAATCTCCAAGTGGCACTTTTTCAATCCGGCCGAAGTGACCAAATGTTTGATAGCTCTTTTATAATTTATAAACTTTAAGAAATTAAGAACATAACAGCTCATTTACTACTTTTATTTTGTAAGTATAAACCATTTAGTCGATATACCATACAATAATAAATAATAATGTTGAAAATAAAATGCTGATATCTTAAACACATTGTAAGTTCTTGATAATACAAAATTCGTAAAACCCAAAAATCATTCATATTAACTTGCAGTAAACATAAGTAGAGAATAACTTCAATTTATGATCATATTTGTTTCCTTTACTTGGTTTTTTATTACTATTTGAAATTGTGTCTAGAAGGCATTGTAAAAAATTAGTAACATCATCTGTATTTCCAAGTTGCAAACCAATATTTATCTTATTTTGAAAACAGACGCTTTTCCTTAAACTTATTTCTTTAGCTCCTTCATATAGCACAGCACGGAGTTCATTATTCTCTAGGAGTAGTTTTTTTTACCTCGTCCACTTGATGAAAAAATTTGTAATTAGGGGTTGTTCATATCCATCTTTTATTACCCGTTCTCTAACTCTACTAGCGCGTGATCTTCTAGAATATTTTTACGAACTCTATTTATCATTTTTTATTTTCATTGTGGAGGGCTTGCCAGAAACAGAATTGTAACTCTGAAAATTCTGATGAATTACTTTCCTGCTTGACTCATCTTCAGATAAGTCCTCGGAGAAGTCTGAATTAACTAATCGAATCTTTTTTTGTGATATTTCTTCTATTTTATTCAATTTACTATTGTAATGTTGGAATGTAGCGAAAACGTGAAACATATTTCGAAAACAATAAGTAAGTATAAGACTTTATGACATATGGCGTATTACTTAAATATAGTTATTTAAATATTTTATTTTTAGAATATAATCAAATATTACAATTTCTTTTGTCTAGGTAATAGCGACACTTGTGAAAAAATTTTCACATTTACTAGAAAAATCGCGAGATTTGCCAAAAAAATTCGACATTTGCGAAAAAATGTCTGACATTGCGGAAAGATCTAATACTGACCGCATGCGCCAAGATGTTCCTTTACGCAAAGCGAAAACTAACTAAAAACGCATCGGAGATCCAGTACACTCTATCAGTTATTTACAGGTAATTAAATGTGTTAGAAATAATCAAAACTAAATTTTGGCGGGTAAGTTAAAAATTAAATTCCGAAACGGAAACAAAAATTAAAATACCAAGAAGTAATGCAGCAGACAAAATAAACAAAGTAGGCGGCTTAATTAATCTTACGATTAGAGTCGGAGAAATTCTTCGGTATCGCAGCGAACGGGTTTGGCTAGAAAAATAAAAGTTAAGTTTACAAGCGGACGAATTGAGTAGACAAATCTCAGTTAACTTTATTATTGGACATCGGCTTTATATAGTATCAGTGATATACAAAGGCATTTGCGTTTTCTGACATAAAAGTTGATTACAAGTAAAATATTGGGAATTCTTTTGTTTAATCTAACCACAGATTAATAAGGTGTACAGATAGCAAACGTATATAAAGGTTTTGGCAGTTAGTACGGATACAAAAATGTTAGTTAACTATAATATTTGTAACGTACGATAAATTAACAACAGATGGCAAAGTAAGAAAAAATGTTTTGAGTAGCAGATAAAATAATCATCACAACTTTGAAATAAATTGTCTTTTCTTTGACAGATGGTGTACTTGTAGTAGTGACGTAATAAAATTCGAAGAAATTATCTTAAAACTTTTACGGACTTATGACTAATAATGTTTATGTACGGTAACTTTAATGTCGGTTACATATCAGCTGAATCGTCGACCCAGAACAACAGATATTTGAAACTGTTAAATTTTGCCGACTACTAATAATCAAATATAAAAAATATAAAGTTTACGAAAAAATACAATGATTGAATAATTTATATATTTTATTCATTATTTTACTGATAATGAAGCTGTGTTGTAGGCAACGTATACATATAAAAAATATTTTATTAAAATAAAAACCAATATAGTAGATATAATAAAATAAATTAAACACCAATAAAGGAATTAAACTATATTAAATAAATACAGTGCACGCCGCTTAATAGAATCACACTTGGGACTTTTGACAACAATAACCAAGTGATTTTTTTTATTGATTAGAAACGAGTAAATACATACATGAATACATACAGCGTGTATCGGATTAATTTAAAAGGTGAAATTATAGCATCAATACAAGCAAAAAATAATGTTCTAAAGCAACATTTCAAATATTTAAATTTGGAGCCAAATAAATCGAAAATTACAGACATCTTACATTTATTACTGCGCTAAGTTTAGTGACACTGTGAAATAAAAAAATGAAAAACGATGTTATAATGATGTTATGATTAGAGGTGAGTGATACAGTATTTTGAGCATCGAATATTGATACCACTACCACAGATAAATAAGGTATACAGATAGCCAACCGCATGCATTAAATTGGACGGTACTTTTCTGGCGGCCAAATAAAATTAGTTTGGCGGCAGCACACTTGCGAGATTAGCGCTGTAATAGCGCTACCCAAAGAATAGTCAGAAAATGAATTGTAGAGATTTTGTAACTATGGTACATCTATTTGTTTGCAGATGGCTAAATATTTGTATGTATATCGTTATATTCTAACTATTGTGACAGTCTTATCTTATTTTTCCTTATCTTGTAATTCAGCATTTGTTTGTGCAAGAAGCACGTACAATTGCTGGAAAGTGAACACACGATTTTTTTACGCTTCTTATTTTATGATGCCAAATACGCATTTTACCTAAGGTGCTTCAAGTTATAGAATTATAATTCTTACATAATTTAACAAGAATGTATATATAAAAACATCTAACTAAATATAAGCTTTTAGCTTGTAATACGTTTTGCCGAAAAATTCGTGTAAATTTTAACCAATTATTTATAAATTAAATAATTAAAAAGAAAGTTTCTACTCTCACAATACATTTGCCTAACCCAGTATATAACAGTTACGTTTTGCATCTAAGTATTGTAGTTGTTAAAAAAACAAAAAAATTTAGTTATTTTGAAGTTGCTTCCACACATTAGTCACTTTTTGAAATCTATAGACCTTTAAGTTTTTACACTTTTAAAATTAATATGGGATAAAAAATTACTGGAATAAGTTGCCAAAAATAGATTTTTTTAAAATAATCTTAAAAATTTAACTAAAGTTTGATCCAAATATCATACAAAACGAATTTATAAAAAAATAAAATTAATGGAAAAACCAAAAAATAATGAAAAATAGAAATTAAAAAAGCAAGTGTATAGTCACAATGTATCTTTCAAAAATGTTAATTAATTTAATTAATTTAAAAACAAATAACATTTATTAACAGTGCTTTGTTTTCTTAAAACATTAAACAAAAACCCTATTTATGCTATTACCGCTTCAAAAAAATAATTTTAATTATTTTAAAATGATAAACAATTAATGATTATACTTAGATGTTTTAACAATATATAATTTTTGTTAACACGTGTTGTGTACTAAACCTAAAATCCATTAAATATTTTGCATTTAAACGTCTATGTCTAAAAACGTCCTTCAGTTGAAAGATGTGTTTTTTGCGTACTTGCGTTCCAATCGTACGCTTTTATTAGACTGCGTTCAAACAGTCGCGTTCAACAGAAACAATTCGAATTTACGTTAGTACATAGAAAAGTTTAAATTGCACATTTCCTTAAATTAAATTTGATCAATAGCTTAATTCGTTTTTTACACAATTTGTAAAGGATTAAAGCAACAAGTGAGTATTATAAATGTAACGTCGTTTTACTAATGTTACAAAGCATTTAGTGCATTAAGCTACGCTCAGCAAATGACAGCGGTTTGCATTGGTTAAGACTACAAGTTGACATGTATCAGTCAAATCCATTAATGTATGGCCTTTTATAATAATTTTACAAATACAGTTGAACATTGTTTACGTAAAGCAGTTTATGCAAACACAAAAAAACTGTCATTGACTCATTCCAAAAAAATTTTTTAAATAAACATAACAGAAATTATAACTACAATGTAATGTCTGTATTTATTTTATGTAAACCTTAAAAACAATAATAATTTTTTTATATACTTAAAGAGTACATTACAAAATTTAAAAACCGACAAAGTTTTAAGTTATATTAACCAAATTTGGTAGATTCATTTTAACACAGACAAATTCTGTTAGGTAGAATATGAACTGTTTTAAAAGCAGAAGTGTTTAAATTTACGATTATTTTTGACAAGTCTACAAAACTGACACTAAAAAACTTATATAATATATCTATCTACTAATCTCTAATTTATGTAATTATCCATTTCAATCCCACTTTTGAAATGCATTTATCTTTCTGTAGCACTTAATTTTAAGAACGAATTTTGATTATTAAACTTAACGCACAAGTTTAATAAATTAAAAGTTTATAAACACACGCAAAGCTTGAACTAATCACTTGTTTGTTTAACACACAACGTTTAATCAATGGTTTTATATTAAAACTAATTTATTTAAACTAAGTATTTACACTGTTATTGATTATTATAAGCCTAACTAAAAACACAATACAAGCTAAGCTAAAATAAGAAACTAATAGTTTTTAGCTTTATCTGGACCTATAACATTCCATTTCCTTTGGTGATCGCTACAAAAGTTCCATATATTTTGGAAACGCTTCAATATAATTTTAGAAACAGCAGCAGTATATCATAGTGCTGACGAGTTCAAAAAAGAAAGCAGTTTTCTCTTAATTTTTGTTGGTAGTTTGCGCAATTATACTAACAAATTTAAAAAAAAATTATTACAATTAGAAATGCTATAGTGCGTATTATTTATCACTTTTTTAAATTTTGCTGACATTCAAAGTTTTCTATACTTTATTATTCAATTCACAAAGATATCAAAAAATTTCATTTTCTATAAAGTTTTCTAGTTCAAAATAATCGATATTGAACAAAAATGTAATCGTGTGCCAATGATAAAAGTAGTTAAAAGCATTAATTTTGTAAATAATTTACAATCGTTAAGATTAATTTTATTTTACATATTAGTTATGAAACTTTCTAAATAATTTAAAAAAGCTCCAGATAAAAACATAATTAAAAACCGTTCTATATTAAGATAAACAATTTAGCTTTAAAAGTACGGCTGACTTAAACATTGAAACTTTACGAGACCATTTAGAATTACGCCAATTAAAAGCAATTACAAACTTAAATTCAAAGCGTAAATGTGACGTCGACAATTACCGCAACTTCAATTACGTGCGACATTATTGAAACCTATAACCTCTCCCGATGCCTGCAAATCATCAGTATTGAACTTTGCACTTTGATAATCAATAAATTATTTTTCAAATACAGGACATGTGCGTGTTTTATTTAATGCAATACACAACAAAAATTAAAACGATTATGTGCAAAAGTCGGGGAATACAATTGATCTATAAATTCGTTTGGTTTATAAAAACATTTATTTTACACAAATGTCTTAATTAACAAATTTAGTTTTGTGCAATTAAAACCATATAATACAATTTTCAATTTAATATAATCCCGTAATTTATTTCAATTTTCATGCAAATCTTAGTTCAGGTACAATGTGTTTGGTATACAATAACCTGCAGCGTTATACGCTTTGTTTTTAATTGTGTAATTTTTTTTTAGGTAAATTTGATTTATTACATTTTGAGCAAAGTTTCTACAGCTTCTGTCGTATAGTGCATATTTTCTCACTTCTCTAGTTCTGCCATGTTATGTTTACTATATATCTGTCAAATGCATAAACCGTAATTGTACCTTTTATGAAAAGAATGTCCGTTTTGTGAAAATGCTCTACATACTGTAATTTTAAAATTCTGTATATAAAAATTTCGTTCGTTTATGTATGCTTAAAGCTATTTCTGCAGTTTACAAAGCACGTATTGTAAACAAAATATAAACGCCACAATTCTCTATTATAATAACTATATTGAGTAGATTATTTAATAGTATATTTATATAACATTGTTATTAATTTAGTAATTAAGTAAGATTTTTTTAAGCTTAGGCACTGTTAAAATAATAACTAAAGTTGACAATATTAACGGATCTTGTTAAAAAAACAAAAAACACAGCTAATTTTTGTTGAGAAATAAACATCAAAGGATTATTAAAGCTTCAATTCTTAAGTTTTAAAAAACAAATTTGATAATAAAGTCACACACTTGACTCGTTAGCACAAATATTAATAAACAGGAAATTATGCCGTATAGTCATTAAACAAATTTATTTTTTAGAAATTGCATTTGACATTTGCCAAGTAAAAGCATTAGCACATTTTTTAAAAAAATGTTGATTATTTTCTACAACCAACGTTTCAAATATTTTATTATTAAATTATGTTACGTTACATTTTTGCTTTTCTAGATATTTGTGTAAAAAGAAAGCTTTTTATAAATTATCTACGCTGTTGCAAAATATTTCAAATACTTCAATTACATTTGAATTCTTTAATAGAAAACATTTTTATTGTTTATTATTTAGTAATAAAGACAATTGAAAACAAAAATATTAAAAAATATATATAATAAAATAAGGAATACATAAACGTTGAATGGAATACGTCCACAAGAAGCATTGAAGTAGATGATACAAATTACATTAGGGATGTACGGCAATATGAAAGATAAGCTCACAAAGAGTTTATTTAATTTAAAATTTTAGATGAAAAATAAAAGAAACTTACGGATACAATTTGTTACATAAAATAACTGTTTCAATCTCGTGATTGGATTATTATTATGTATAAATTCAACCAATAAAAAAACAATATTTTAATAGGTTGTAGTTTACAAGTAATTGCTGCATTACAATGATTTTACTAATACGGCAAAAATAAAGCAAGAAGAACTAAGACATATTGTAGGAAATATCTGAAATACAGAACACGGAATTTCAAAAGAACCGCTAACAATGTTCATAGTAGAACTAAAGCAAGACGATAACAATAAAGAAATCTACAAACCAAAAATATTGCGGAACATTAGTATTGTAATAGAATCATGCCAAACAAATAATTTCGCAATACGTTACGTGCAACGCTTTGGACAAACAAAGAATTACTGGCAACATTATTCTAGGTGTATCAAATGTACACAATTTTATTCAACGCGAGAGTATGGAAAAACAACTAAGAATAAGATTTGAAGTATAAATTGCAACAGCAATCACCCGACTAATTACTGTGGTTGTGTAGTCCGCAAACAATCACAATGAAATTTTTAGTCACTGCTCCGAAGAAAAACAGCAGATACTATAAGTTTCACTCAGCATTCTATGAAGCACTGTACTGGGTGGCCAGATAATAATGCAAAGTGCTTGTAAAAATAAACGGTAAAAAATGATATAACTACAGTGGCTAAAAGAAAATTCTGGAAATTATTTTCAGGTTTTTAATATAGTCGCCAAGGGGCCTAAGCGCTATCTAAAACTTTTAAAATCTTTATCTTTATCCTAATCATTTTTATTTAACATTTTTTAACGTTACTATTAAAATTTAGTTTGTGAAGTGGGAGTGCGTGGACGTTTTCTGACCGCGCGACTCGATAAGCTAATGTAGCGAGATAACACAGCGGTGATAGTGCTAAACTCGATTATAAATAAGTAACTAAAGTACATTTGAATTTGCGTTTTTAAAAAACTAAATCTAACAATAACAAATAATTATTATACGCTAGAAAGTACTAATGCAAGGACCAGTGATAGCTCAACCCTAAGTGTTGGAAATCTGATATACCCACAGCAACCGCAGTAGGTAATAACTCAACCATATGTACCCATCCAGAATAATACCTACAGTCAAATAAACAAAATCCAGCTAAACAATCCAAAGTCGTACATGTGCAATGCACAATCCCAACCAGTTATGCTCTAACATCTCTACACACAAATCGCAAACCGTATCTAGGATACCCATAACAATCACCAATGCAAACAATCATGTACCTACCCAAGTAACAAAGTGGTTTTATATAGAAAAAATTTTAATTTTATTGCAGTTATGTTGTTGCTCTCTAAATGTAAAATGGTTCTATTAAAGTTGTCTGGAAGAATATTTTGTTATCTATCCAAAATTGTTTTTTAAATCGATGTTTAGAACGTTCTTACAACAACATTATAAAACTGCTTATGAGATAAGTATAAAAGTGTTTTGTAAACGTTTATATAATATTGTATATTATAAGACATTCGCCCCTTACAAATATTAATTGATTTATAATAGCTATGTAGCTATGTCATTTATCACTTTAGAACTGTTTTATACTATTGTTTTAATAAAGTATGTGACTACGTTATATAATTGTTGTATTAGTAATATTATATAACAATTTTGCTTTCTGCATCAGATTACTCACAACGGAAGTTCCAAGATAACTGTTAATTAAAAGGACACAAAGTCTCAGTTATAAAAATAAGAGAAAAGCAGTTATAGAGTAATACTGCTGTTAAAGCGCAAAATGATTGCGTTAAATATAGTTATAAAACAATTTGGATATACTGGTGTAAAAGAAAACCACTTGATTTGGCAGCATATCTATAACCGTTTGTCGAAGAAGCTAAAATAATTCTTTCAGAAGGATTAATAATGAATGTTACGCTGCTTTATATGTGCTTCGCCTGCTCGACCGTTTTCATTAAATTTTTATTACTGAGTACGCGATTAAAAACTCATCAAAATATAATCACATTTGTAAAATACGATCCTGTCGTGTTAATTTTTACATAATATAAGATAATTAAATTTGAACGTTTTATAAGTTTTCTATATGCATCATAATTGTTG
Source organism: Aquatica leii (assembly GCA_035610365.1). Classification (NCBI taxonomy): domain Eukaryota; kingdom Metazoa; phylum Arthropoda; class Insecta; order Coleoptera; family Lampyridae; genus Aquatica; species Aquatica leii. The sequence goes on from CM069434.1 coordinate 84,230,115, forward strand.
TATAAGAGTAAATTTGGTAATAAAAATGTTCTATTAAAAAGGGACCATTTTGAAAATGTACTTGCATATATTTACATGGCCGCCATTCTCGACGAACATAATATTAACTTATATTTTACTACTTTGACAACAAAAACACATCAATTAAAGCGTCTTATAATGGTATCTATCTACTATTGGGATTTATAATAAAAAATTGAAATTTAGACCTTTTCTTTTTTATCTGATTTTTTAATTAAAAAAAAAAATTATTAAACCTGCGGCGAACTTAAAATTTGCGACCTATCTACCTCATAATTGACAGTAAAATTTCTTTCGTAGCAAAAAACGACGTCCGTGTAGATCTATCTCAATAAATTTCGTGTAAATATTATATAGTTTTATACGATGCCATTTTTATGAAATAGCCATCAGTTTTAGTTTAAGTAAATAATAGGAATAATTAAGCTCCGAAAAGTAGTACTTAATAACTGTTTGATTTTATTGAAGCTTCTCTATACTACAAAATGTTTTGTAATTCATCAAGACTATTGTAATAAGGAGCCAACCAACTATAAAATCTTTATAAAACTGTTTTGTAATTGATATATAACGTTTACGTAACTATCCCATAACAGTGTTTTCTTGGTTTTATAAAACACGTTAAAAAACGAATATGTTGTATAAATATGTGCCCATTTTGCATTTATAGCTACTGTAAGAACGTTTTAGTTACGTTCTTAGCACAAATAGTGTTTTACAAATCTTGTTTTGTCAACCTTCTTTCAAACGTTATAAAATATAAAATTGTTACTTGGGTAATGTAAACATTACCAATTTATAATAATACTCAACTCCACACAAACTTTAACTTGCAACAGAACAATCAATGGGAATTACTATCAACTACCTCAGATATGTCAGAATTTCAAGAAACCATTAACCCGAAAGTGGATAACGACAGGCTGTCAGCTATAAGCAACAAATCCAAAGTGATAGGTACACACTAACGATTTCTAGAAAGTTAATCCAAAGACAGAAAGGGAAAGGCCAAACAACAGTTCATCCAAAGATGTCAGACCGGAAAAACAAAAAATCACAACTAAAAACTGCTTTAAATCGTTAAAAAGCACAAAAAAACAACACAGGCAAACTAACAAAAAAAAATCTTACATGTCGAAAAAATAACACCTCCAACCAACATACTAAACTCTGCTCTAAAGAACGATAAATACTCTTATGAAATACTAAACGGTAATAAAGTTAAGTTACAAACAAGTAATATTGAAAATTGCAATATAATTACAAAAGTACTTGACGAGCACAAGGTAATTAGACATGCGTACACTCTTGGCGAAGTGCTCCGAAGCCTACACTACAGAACATCAGGAAATCAAAACAGCACTGCAAACTTTTGGACACACTATTGAGAATATAAATAACCGATTTATCCAAAATGAGAAAAGTACACCTAAAAACCTCTTCTTAATTGACCTTAAGAACAATGCAAAAATATTGAAAATCAAACAACTACTAAACACCGCCGTTAAATTACGGAACTCAGAAAGAAATGAAACTTAGTCTAATGCTTAAGATGCTGCTGTTACGGACACACAAAGAGTCGGGTCATATCATGTTACTTTTACTATGAAAAAGATAAGTTGTACACCAACAACTTTAAATGAACATCAGATCACTCATACAAACTCAGCCAAATACTTTAGACTCTTGTTGTTATTTGAAAAAAAAAATTAACTATTATTTCAAAACAAAATACTAATATATAAAAAAGTTTTCAAACCAATATGAAATAAGAATTATTCTTTGCTAAAAAGATTCTGCAACAATAAGATTGACCAGTACTATTACATTTACGACGTATGGAATACACCTTACTCAAGCGAACTGCTGCGTAAGACACTTAAGCTCAACTTTGCAATTTATGATTATAAGCGAATTTTAGCATAGACCGCGTCGTAGTTAAACACCCAAGCTTAGGCTTGGTCTGAGTCTCTCCTTAAGAGCCACAACAAGAGCTAGAACTTGGCCTTTGCCGTATTGTCGTTCGTAAACCCAAACAAACTGACGTTTTGCAAGACATTGCAGCTTGCATCTTCAGAGTAGTAAATGTCACAGTGACATAATTATATATTATAGACAGATAAAATATACTCTAAAGTTGACGTATATGATTTTTATTATCTCTACACAGTTTTTTCTACGATTTGATGCCAAATTTCATTTGGTGTAGTCTTGCACTATTTGACCTTATTTCAATTGATCGTCGACGCACCGTGTTATGTGCCCTATAAAACGATAATAACTGACTTATAATTGTATCTATAGTAAAATGTCAAATCCAAAGTTTTAGCAAGCGATATAAAGACAGAATTAGTGCTCACCTAAGTGATACCGTTCATTGAGTAATAAACGATAACAATGAGCCAAGATTTAAACCATCGGAACTACCAACACGGTTTTAATAGTAATTAAATTATTTATGTGAAACAATATTTCATTATTATAAATTTTAGAAATTAGCCTAGATGTAAAGATTTTATACATAATAGTAACGGTTATTTTAAAGTTTAGCTGAATTCATGACCCCTTCTTTTAGGAGGTTGAACAAAAGCAACTACTTCAGTAATTTTGCGACGTTTCGTGCTCAGGATGAACACTTCATCAGGCTCGCTCACTTTATTGTAAGAAACAAACATTTTATATATTTAATAACACAAAATCCAAAAATATAAATAATTAATTAACAAACATGACAGCAGTTTAGAAATTTAAGTGTTTTGAACTAACTAACATTATTGATTGTAAAAATTATTAATTCAATAAAACATTAACTCTTTTTTTGTTTGGTAACTAACCAATAAATATTTATAATTGAAATATAATAAAGTTATAAGGTTTACTTACCATTGAGTCAAGTAATTTTTTGATATAAATAAAATAAAAACATTTAATTAAGAAACATAATGTTTCACGTACATAGTGCTCTTTGAAGAACGTACAACAATATTAGTTTGTGGTAATGTTGTATGGACATGGTGTAGTAAATTAAGCAATTAATAAATAACCATACTAATTATACATTTTTATTTTACAGGTGTTATCAACGGAGCGATTCTTAGTTTTAGTTATATTTAAGTTAATTAATTAAGAAAGGTAGTTAAGTTAGTTAAGGTAAGAACATATAAGTTAGTAAATAAGTTAGATATGTTGTATATGTTAGTTTTGTTTGTTTTTTATGTTCGGTTTTTTATTTTCTTAATTAAATTATTATATACTGTACTGAGGTTTTGAGTATCCGTTCTAAAATTGACGTTGTTTTTATATACATTAATAAAGATTATTTCTGCAAGTCTTTACTTAAAATTAGTTTCAAAGTCTAATGTCGTTGGGTTATTAAAATTAAAATTATGTTGTAACTGGGTATGATATAAAAACAACGCGGTTTTATCGATCTTGGAAACGTAATTACTTTTTTTACAATCAGATATGTTTTTGCATACAGTTTTTTAATTTTTGTTTCGTTTGACCAATATAACATTTGTCGCAATCACTGCAGTCAATTTTATAGATAAGGCAAGATTTCTCTAGATCAATGGTTTTATCTTTTAGTTTAGTGTAAAATTTGTTGTATAGTGTGTTGTTATTATATAAAGCTTCATTGATGGTGTTGTTTTTTAATGTTTTAATGATTTGATGACTCAAACCCGGAACGTTAATTAAGCTACCATAACCCTTATTGTCACTGTTGGTCGTACTTAACACAGTAGTCGTCGGTGGAGGATCGGGATCGTTGGAGTGTTAGTAGTGAGTAAGCGTTTTCATTACATAAGAAGGATAATTGTTATTATGTGGGATTTGTTGTAGGATTTTCAAGTTTTTTTGATGGAACTGAGGACTGCTTAATGTCAAGATTTTGTTTTTAATCGATTTAATTATGTTTATTTTTTGGTTATGGGGATATTTTGAAAGGAAATTGATGATTCTATTGGATGCTGTGGTTTTTGAGTACCCATCTGTTAAGATGTTGTTAGAATTTTTAATCAGCAGGATGTCTAAAAAAGGAATTTGGTTGTTTTTAACTTTTATGGAAAATTGTAAGAACGGATTATGATTGTTAAATATGGAAAGGGTGTAGTCAAATTGGTTTTTAGGAATCCATGTTATTATGTAATCTACATATCAAAACAGAAAAATTGGAGTAAAGTTTAAGTTGTTAGTAACCCACGTTAATAAATCATGCATAGTTAGATTTGCAAGAATTGGAGAAAAAAGATTGCTCATTGCAGTACCAAAAATCTGTTTATAAAATTGTTCTTTACAAATAAAATAACTCGACTCAAACAAAAAGTTAGTAATATCTATAAATTCTTTTTTAATAAGTATAGTAAATTATGTTATTTTTGACAAATTCAAATGAGTTTTTTAGATTAAAATTAAAAATATGTGAAATGTTAGCGACATTATTTGACATAAATTTAGATAAAAAATACGTAGGTGACATTATACATGAGACAATTGGTCTAAGCGGATAGAATAATTTATGAATTTTGACCAACCCGTAGTATTTAGGGGGTAAACCTGTTTAGCAAATCAGTTTTTTATACGTGTGTTAGTCTATGTGCCCCTTCTCAAAAAGAGATATAACAATAATATTGTTTCTATTAAGAATCCTATCTTTCAATTATGGCGGCACAGAACACCTTGCCGGTTCACCAAACATCGTGGCACGAAGAAATGAAGACAAACTTCAATCAAAACACGTAAAAATTAATCAAACGCATCCAAGATCTGACCATAAAGTTAGCTAAGTACAACAATAGAAAATTTTTTTTTTAAATTGTAAAACCTTAGATGTGACACCTAATCACATACAACAATTTTTTAAACACATACATCTGATACAAGCTGAACACACGCCATATAATAACAAACTCATCTCGACCATCAGTCGGTTCAAACGATCAGTACTTTATATCAAAATCGATATTACGTTTTGGCGTGTGTTCAACCCGAACAAAGAAATTAACAACAACGTTGACTAAAACTTTAAAAATAAAAAACCAAAACAACATGCGGAAAAATAAAAATAAACTCGATAAAAAACTTGGTCTTATAACACGAAGTCAAAGCTGGAACAAAAACATTAATACGAAAAATTGCATTTACAATCTCACTAACATACATATTCCCGAAAATAAAACAATGCCTGGCCCTAAGCCCTAAATTCACTTTTAACTATAACCAAAAATTACCAATGGTAAATATAATTAAAGATTGCGAAGACATACACGGAAAAAAAGGTTATGCGGAATTGATCATGCAAAAGGCTGTTGGTTTTGAGTCAAGCCGATGTACGCTTGAATTAAACTTCTATTTTATTAGATTGTCGCTGTAATTGCATTGCAATAAGAGATTTAGTTTAAACTTTAGTACATTTACGTTGAATGTTATTTGAACGTGGATCAATTTCAGAAAAAAAGCAAATGCTTTAAATATGAAATCGTAATGATTAAATTCAGTATAATATTTCTCTCCGTGTACTTACTCGTGTCAATCCCAACGATAAAGATGCCATCAAGGTAAGATTAGTGAACATAATTACCATTTTTGCAAATCAAAAATAATATAAAAAAAAACCAAACTCCCAAGACCATTTTATATTCAAATTAATAAATTCAACAAGTAATTTTTTAAAAAAAGAAAAACATCTCATTGTCACAAAATCAGACAAAGAAAATTCAATAGTTTTAATCACTACATAAGAATATAACAAAAAATTAGATAATTTATTAAATGATATAAAAACTAACAAAAAAGTGAATTTTGATCCGACCAGTAGTGTTCAAAGGAAAAACAATATTACTGTTAAATCTCTTTTTGAGACTAGTCACATAGACCAACACACGTATAAAAAGCTGATTTGCTACACAGGTTTACCCTCTAAATACTACGGGTTGGTCAAAATTCATAAATTCAGCTATCCGCTTAGACCAATTGTCTCATGTATAGGGTCACTTACGCATTTTTTATCAAAATTTATGTCAAATATTGTCGCTAACATTTCACATATTTTAATTTCAACGTAGAAAACTAATTTGAATTAAAAGAGAAAATTACTAACGTTATTGTTCCTGATAATTTTATACTTATATCGTTTGACGTGACGTTGTTATTTATTAACATTTCAAAAGACCTAACGATAGAACTAATCAATAAATATTGGTCAAAGATAATAAAATTTACTACACTTAGTAAAAAAAATTAATAGATATTACTACCTTTTTGATTAAGTCGAGTTGTTTTATTTGTAAAAGACAATTTTATAAATAGATTTTTGGTACTGCAATGGGCAATCCTTTTTCTCTAATTCTTGCAAATCTAACTATGCATGATTTATTAACGTGGGTTACTAACAACTTAAACTTTACTCTAATTTTTCTGTTCTCATATGTAGATGACATAATAACATGCATTCCTAAAAACCAATAAATTGACTACACCCTTTCCATATTTAACAACCATAATCCGTTCTTACAATTTCCCATAGAAGTTGACAACAACAACCAAATTCCTTTTTTAGACATCTTGCTGATTAAAAATTCTAACAACATCTTAATAGATTGGTATTAAAAAACTACGGCATCCAATAAAATCATCGATTTCCATTCAAAACATCCCCATAACCAAAAAATAAACATAATTAAATCAATTAAAAACAAAATCTTGACATTACGCAGTCCTCAGTTCTATCAAAAAAACCTGAAAATCTTACAACAAATCCTACATTATCCTTCTTATGTAATTAAAACGCTTACTCACCACTAACGCTCCAACGCCTAATCCCAATCTTCCACCGACAACTACTGTGTTAAGTACGACCAACATTAATAATAAGGGTTATGGAAGCATAATTAACGTACCGGGTTTGAGCCATCAGATCATTAAAACATTAAAAAATAACACCATCAATATAGCTTTATATAATAACAACACACTATACAACAAATTTTACACTAAACTAAAAGATAAAATCATTGATCTAGAGAAATCTTGCCTTATCTATAAGATTGACTGCAGTGATTGCGACAAATGTTATATTGGTCAAACGAAACAAAAACTAAAAAACCGTATGCAAAATCACATATATGACTTTAAAAAAACTAATAACGTTTCCAAGACCGATAAAACCGCGTTGTTTTTACATCATACCCAGTTACAACATAATTTTAATTTTAATAAGCCAACGATGTTAGACTTTGAAACCAATTTTAACAAAAGACTTGTTGCAGAAATAATCTTTATTAATGTATATAAAAACAACGTCAATTTTAGAACACACACTCAAAACCTCAGTACAGTATACAATAATTTAATTAAGAAAATAAAAAAACGAACATAAAAAACAAACAAAACTAACATATACAACCTATATATCTAACTTGTTTACTAACTTATGTTCTAATATTAACTAACTTAACTACCTGTAAAATAAAAATGTATAATTAGTGTAGTTATTTAATAATTCCTTAATTTACTATAATCCGCCGTTACCAAACAAAAATTCCTTTCCTATCAATAACCTTTTACCTTGTCCATACAACATTACCAAAAATTAATATCGTTGTAATTAATATTGTTAATTAATTAATTAATTAATATTGTTTCAAAGTGCACGATGTACGTGAAACATTTTTTAATTAAATGTTTTCATTTTATTTATATCAAAAAATTACTTGACTCAGTGGTAAGTAAACCCTTTAACTTTATTATATTTTAACTATAAATATTTATTGGTTAGTTACCGAATAGAAAAAAAGGTAATGCTTTAGTTCAAAACACTCAAATTTTTATAGTGCTGTCATGTTTGTTAATTATGTATTTATACATTTTTGATTTTATGTTATAAAATATTTAAAATGTTTGTTTCTTACAATAAAGTGAGCGAGCCTGATGAAGTGTTCATCCTGAACACGAAACGTCGCAAATTACTAAAGTAGTTGCTTTTGTCCAATCTCCCAAAAGAAGGGGTCATTAATTTGGCCAAACTTTATACATAATCTTAAAAATACTTATTGCTCTAATATATAAGACATATTGTATAATACATAAACTTGCTAAAAAAATATTAAATAATATGTTATCATTAATAAATAATTAATTACTTTACAATACTAAATGAAGCAGTAAAAGATCATTATTCCAGTAAATTTTTAATATTTTCTTAAGTTTAATTTTGAAAATTTTTTACATATTATTAGACTAGACAGCAAAATAATTTATAGTGCGTCTTTTAGTTTGAAAAAAAACCAAAGTAACAGCAAAACATTTTTGATAACTTAACTTGGCACATTTAGCCAACAAGACCAATTAATACGGTTTTGATTTTTGATCGATTGTGATAAAATGCGTAAAAAAATTAAAACGTTTTAAAAATTGTTTATTACTAATATTGTAAGAAACTTTTTATTAAATTTTTTATTTGTATAAATAGTATTTGTGTAAATAAATGATTACAGTATAACTTTACAATTTTAAATAAATTCAAATAAATTTTTACACAACAAAACCACACGAACTTACAATTAATTTTAAAAATACAAACAAAACAACAAAAATGCATAGTAAATAACAAATTTAACTCATTTTATATAAAAAATATAGTTAAAAATTTATAGTAAATAAAAAACCGTATTGATTTTGTTGTATTATATTAATTTTGTTTATATTTTGTTGTTTAATTTATTGCCGTGTTCTTATATAATTTTTTTCCAAATTATTTATACACTGTTTATGACGTTTAATTATTGGTATCAAGTTTAGAAAATATAATGTATTTTTTAAAAACTTGGTTTTACGTTGAAAACAAAATTGTATATTTTTTAAATCAATTACATTCAAAATTACATTTTTTAAAAGCATATAAATTAAGTATTCTTAAATTTCAAAACAATTTATTTAATAAGTTTTATTTTGATTAACAATATTGGTTCTTGTCTTTAAAAGTTTTTACTAAATAAATTTAAAAAAAAAGTAATATAAATGTATTTTACTGTTGTATTAGTTACATAGGTATGAAATATATAAAAATAATATTAAAACTTATGCTAACATATATTTACAAGTTCCACATCAAACCAGAATTTGTAATAAAATAAAAGATTCAAAGATTTATTGCGGTATTTAATTTAGCAAAAATTTTAGTACCTAATGTATAGTTTCTTTCTTAATAATTAAATGAAAAATAAACAAGTAAACAACCAAATTGTTAAAAAGTTAAGAACCCAGACTTGGTATTGCAAAAATAAATAGGATCGAATATGTGCGTCAGCTGCCTACAGCAGATTATACAGAACTGAAGTCGACAAATTTTTCAAATTAGAAATACAGATTATCATGTATCCTTGACGAAAAAAGGAATTAGAGATTACGAAAATAGTGAATTAGGAAAGTTGTGAAAAGGTACTAACGAACTCGGAAAGAAAAAAAAAGAGGTTTTAGCACAAGATGCAAAGGCAAACTTTATAATAATTATGTGCATAACGACAAGTATATTGAATATGTAAAAGATTGCAAGGCAGCATGTGAAATGTGGAAGCCGTTAGAGCAAATATTTGAAAACTGTACATTTGAAGGAAATTGTTACAGTTACGTTGTAAAGAAGATATGGCACTGCAGGATCACTTTATAGAATTTGATTGTTTAATCAGTGAATTAGAAGCAACTGGAGCAACAGTTAAAGAAGATGATAAAGTGTGTTATTTGGTTTTGACGATGCCAGGCAAGCATGAAACTGTAATTACGGTTCTAAAAACAACTGCAGAGAAACTAAAATTAGATGGTGTAAAAAGCAAATTGCTAGATGCAGAATTAAAATTTCAAAATCTACACAAAGCTTCAAAGTGTAGTAATAACTCATTTTTAAGTGCTGTTAAAAGATTGAATTGTGATTCCTGTGGTAACGATGATGACCTAATAGCACAATACTCAACAAAAGTAGAAAAACACAGAGGTCGAAGCTCAGCTACTTCAGTCAAGATGTTGAGTCTGAAAATAACAATATTTCTTTCGTCGTGGAAATTGTCTTTTTGCTGGAGCAGAAAATTTGTGACACCAACGATTGGGACATTTACACAGATCGAGTCTAGCAACAATTAAATTGCTTTTTAGTAAAAAAGTGTGTAATTGTTGAGATGGTAAAACACAACGAATGCCATTTTATAGTAGAAGTGAGAAAAAATTAAGACGACTTGGAGAAATGTTACGTACGGATATTGAAGGCCTAATAAATTCTACCTCAATTAATTAAGAAAAGTATTATCAAGTCATAATAGATTACTACAATCATTTTCGTAAAGTATACAAATCAGAAGCTGAAGAAAACTTAAGCAACTATCTTAATCGTCTTGAAGCAAGATTAGGAAAGAGTTGCACAAGTCGTATTCGGTGTGATAATGGAAGAGAGTTTTCATCTAACAATTTAAAAAATTACTGCTACAATAAATGTCTTAAATATAGCGATCATACTCGCCACAAATGAATGGAGTAAGTGAAAGGATTAATAGAACATTAGTAGATAAAGTAAGAACAATGTTTTTTGAAACAAATATGCTTAAAATACTATGAAGCAAAGCAATAAGAACAACAGCTTACCAGCTAAATAAGTCACCAACCACAGCATTAAATAGAAACTCAAGATTTCTGGGAAAATTGGACTTATCAAAACTAAGAGTGTTTGGATTTAAAGCCTGGGCAGTAGTATTACTTAGAAAAAACAAATTAAATCAACGTGCAAGACCTATGCGAATGATAGGATATGGTACTTATGGATACAGATTATGGGATCCGGAACGGAATAAAATTGTCATCTGAATGGATCTTTGCTTTAATGAAACCGATTATAAGTATAACAAAGAAGAGAATAATTGAAAAAAACTTGAAAATAATGTCAAAGTCACAGTGTTAATAATCAATAAATCTTACCTGAAATGGACCAACTTGTTGAAGACGAACAAGGACAAATGAAAACTACAAGATATAGAAGAAAAATTAATTTACTAAGTCACCTGAATGATTTTAAATTTTATACAGCAGACTGCTAGGCAATTTTTTCAAATGAACCGAAAAGTTATGAAGAAGCAAGTTTAGATAAAGAATGGAAAAAAGTTACTGAAAATGAAATACAAGTTCATAAAGTTATGGGTACATGGGAAAAGAATGACTTGCCAGATAATATAAAACTAATTGCAACAAAGTGGGTTTTTAAAATAAAAGAGAACGGTATCAGAAAGGCAAGACTGGTAGCAAATGGATATCAGGAGCACACATAAGATGAGGTATATTCGCCGGTGGCAAGAAGGTCAAGCGTTTGTTTGATTCTGTCAATAGCAATTAAGTATGACTGGGTAGTAAAACAATTAGATGTACCAACTGCTTTTCTTAATGGTGAAGTTAATAATGAAACATACATGCAGTGTCCTCAGGGATACAGTAGTAACTATGTTGTTTTAAAACTTAGAAAAGCACCGTATGCTTTAAAAGGTTTACCCAAAAGTTGGAATCAGAGGTTTAATCAGTGTGTAATAAGTAATGGTTTTAAACGTTTAAGAAGTGATGTGTGTGTATACAAGAAGGGTAGTGTAATTTTGTTAATTTATGTGGATGACATTATTGTTACAAGCAAATCAAGTGAAATCGACGATGTTACAACAAAAGTTTAATACTAGGAACTAGGAGAAATTGAAAATTTTTTAGGTATCTAGTTAAAACGTCGTAATAACAAATTAGGTTCAATGTGAGTAATTATAGTTCAAAAACTCCAATGGAAAACAATTTTCATTTGGATATTTCAAATAATTGTATAAATGAAAATTGTAATGTACCATTTAGTAAATTAATAGGCAGTTTAATGTACATAGCTTTATGTAGTCGACCAGACATATGTTATGCGGTCTCATACATAATACGTATGATTAAGCCAATTTCTTGACAAACCATACATACAGTTGTGTAAAATAATTAGATGCCTTAGCAAAACTAAGCATATGAAATTAGTTTATAAGAAACAACAATATGAAAATAGTATTATACATAAAATAGCATATTCGGATGCAGACTGGGCAAGCAATCTTAGAGATCGTAAGAGTATGTCATGCGGAATAATATTTTCTTTGTAAACCCTACCTCATGGTTTGCTAGAAAACAAAAAATAGTAGCATTAAGTTTTACTGAAGCTGAATACATTGCCGCTACAGTTACTGCAACTGAATTATTGAAACAAAAATATTTGGCTGAAGAATTGTTGGAACAACACATTGTTCCTAAATTGTATGTAGATAATCAAGGAGCTATTTATATCAGTAAGTCAAATGAAAATGGTTCTAGATCAAAACATCTTGACAAAAAATATCATTTTATTAAAGATATTGTACAAAATAATATTGTTTAAATCGAATACATTTCAAGTAATGGAAACATTGGCGATATACTAACTAAGGCATTAGCTTATAAAAAATTTAATTATTTTTGGAATAAGATGTTTTGTTTTGCTGTTATTTTTTAGCTATTTTGGAGTTCATAATGTAAAGTTAGTTAATGCACCACATTGTTAAAATTGTTAAAAATGCTTAAATGGTATAAAAGAAATACATTGACGATGTTAAAAAAAAAATGTTTGTTGGTCAATGACATCTACTCCACTTTTCGTTTGGTTATAACATAAAATTATATTTGGCAAAGCCAGGAAAATTTCATGTAGAGATCTTAAATATTGTGAAATCTTTGCGCCGATCTGTACAATATGCTATGGTCCAAAACCGGGCGCAAACGCATCACGACATACCGTGAAGACCAACAGATATTAAAAGAAGCGTTAAAAATAAGAAAAAACATTATTGGACCTCACTGCTGAATTGTCAGAAGGGTTTAATAAAACAATATCTGCTCGGACCACTTGTAGACGGTTTCAAGAAGCTGGTCTGAAAGGATGTAAAGTCAAAGAAAAGCCATGGCTCTCCGACAAAACAAACATCGCAATTGTTTTTTTTAGAACCACAGAATGCTTTCATTTTATTAATTATTGTTTTTCATTCAATAGATTTTTAAAAATAGCGTTTATTTTTAAAACTCTGATAAACCGGAAACGATTAAATTTAGGTACATTATGGTTCCTGCAAGTGTTTAAATTGAGAAAAGAATTGAAATATCAAATAATTCCATTTTAAAAAAATGCAAATTTGGTATGCCACGCCTTTATAACCAATTCTATGTAATTAAAATTATTAGATTTTTTTAGAGTAAATGGCAAAAAAATCATTAATATGTTTTATGAAAAATTTTTATGTCTAAAACTATTACTGTCTAGTAAACATTAAAAAACCCTAAAACTTTTGTATACATTTTTTTTTTGATTCTTTGTAAAATTGATTTTTGTGAAAATTTGGCATTATAACAAAAAACAATGTTTTCTATTACTAATTGACAGCTTTAAGTGAATTATACTCTATATAAAAATTATAAAATGTAAGAAATGACTGAGTTTTACAAAAAAACAAGTTTTTAGTTTTTCTCAAAACTGACAAATGTCTCTTAGACCCTTTAGAAAATAATAGTTGTAATTATAATAAATTCGGATATAACAAATACAATCCTAACAAGCATAATAAAAAGCAATTATAAATAGAAAATGACAAACTCTATCTAAAATTTCTGGTACCAGAAGCATCAAAACGCTTAATTTGTTTCTCATTAAGAAAATTACTATTAAAAGATTAATAAGACAATAACAACTTTGTCAAGTTATACTAATTCCACAGCTGCAATCACTTATTACTGCGACAACACTTAAAAAAACATTTTAGCAAAACAATAAAAAATATTAAAATAACGATTAAATTATTTTCTTTTGCAAGTCTTAATCAAAAATTTGAGTAAAGTAAATAAACAAAAATAATATTACCTAAATGTTAATCTATTCTTCTAGATTTATGTATAAATTTATTTTGTTGTTTTAAATGCATTTTGTTTGTTTACACTTAGACTCAAAGTTAACTGTTGAAAGTGTCCAAAACTGTAATTTTCGCCTATTTATTTTTATAATTGTGTGTGTGTGTGTCATTATTAAAATATCTTAATATTAAAATACATATGCATTTGATTTAATGACGACAATGCAGGTTGGTACAATCAATAATTTATTTATTTTTGAGTTATAATTGTTATAGAAAACTTTTAGAGCAATTTATCAATAGAATTAACGAACAAAGAATATCTACATATATCTCCGTATGTAATAAAAACCTTTCCTTTGTAAAAAAGTAAACATTATAATAGATCAATTTCAGATTTTATTGTAGTTGCATGTTATAAACATTTTATTGAGAAAACCATTCAATACATCTACAAGTAACATAAAAGTAATTGTTGGATTTGGATACAATGATACAATGTTTATTATTTACATCATAATACTGTCACATTCAGGAAGCATTTATTTTGCTGGAAAAAAAATTTAAGCGTTAAAAATCACGAAGATTATTTTTTAAATTTGGTAGTTTTAAAAATATTCATAGCTCACATTGAATTGCAATTGTTATTTCTAAATATTCAAGCGGAATATATAAATTTTATAGAGTAACGATTTTTTGTTTTATTTGTCTTAATTATTTGTAAAATTGTTGATATTTATTAAAATACTTTTTTTCATTTTAAAAACTCATCAAAATACATATACTGTTTTACACGCTTATTAAGAAAGATATTGTTGTTATTTGTTGAGTTTTGTAGATTCTTCGACATAACGAATTTAAATAGTTCTAACTAATACGTTTCTATAGTTAGTCTATTTTTTATTTTATAGTAAAACTTATGTTAAGGAAAAACCTGAACGGCAACTAAAATAGTTTTGTAATCATTTTTGCTTCGTAGCGTTTTTAATACTATATTTTTATCCAAAAACTAAAGTTAAAAAGTTTTTATTACTACAATAATAGTAATTTTTTTAACATTTTTTTAATTTGTTTATGGGAGCTAGTTCAAATTTTTTCTTTGAAACTTTAGTACTTTTGTAACGCATCAAATTTAACTATCAATTGTTTATAAATTTATAATTTTTGTATTCCATCAATTTTAGTCTTAAACAATTTTGTTAAACCGGTACTTATATCTTTGTGCTTCTTTGTTTTTTTCAACAATTTTGTACACTTGAATCGCACTGCTAGAGTTTAGATATGTGTGCATTTAGGTAAGGATATGAGTTGCTGGAAGCTACGCTGTAATTATACATGAAAGGCTCGTCTTTATTTCCTTTATTTTTAATACAAAATTACATATTTTAGTTTGACGTTAACAATTTATTAACATAAAATTCTTAATAAATTTTATATTTAACAATAACTTACCTTATTTTATTATTAAATTATAGTTTGAAAAAAACATTCTTTAAAAAAGTCCCTGTTTCTTTGTGTCTATTATGGATAAGACAGACAATTATAATCCTGATCAACGTTAAAATTGTGTTTCCATTGAAAGATCGTACTTTTTAAGCAAATAAATCAAAATTGTTGCTTCAGTTTTCATCGTGACTACCGTTGTTTAAGTTGGTTGACATACCAATTCTGTTTATTGCTAATTCAATACAAAAATAATTTTTACATCAATTAAATAGTTTAATTTAATAAAAATTATAACTGAAAGAATTTAGAATGTGTTTGATTTTTATCAGGTTATGAGCCCAGTCCGCAGTAGAAATTCGACAAAAATAATAACATAAACTAAACAGTTTGAAGTCGATAAATATGTGTTTTGGTGTGATTTTCGTAGCGTATAAGTTTTGCCCACTTTTTGCTACATTCAGAGCGATGCACTGACTAGTGATTGTTTTTTGGCAGCTAGAATTGTCTAAGGGTCAAAAACTATTATTCCGGTCATTGTGGTACGCTTTGCATCTAAGCCTAGCAAAGTTTTCACTTCTAGACTTTTACACCCATCTGTGTTATATAGGGGGTGTTGTTGCTTTGGTGAAAGCCTTACTGGGTTAGTTAGAATATCGCCACATGTTGATCAATTTGGAGTGATTCATGTCAATCCATTACCTTCCGCTGGAAACTATAACTAGAAGCACCTACTAAAGGCGTTCATTGGTTAATTAAACCAAAACTTCCAAAACATGATCTGGGGACAAGTCGCTGTTATATCTTATGGAATGATCAAATAACCTTGAAAGCACACCTGCCATAGGAATAGTAAAAACCACTCGGACGCTTGACGCATTTGATTACAACGATTCATTGTTTGTCGACAAGCAACTTACCTGATACGATTCTATATATAATTATGGGTGGTTTTTGCAGTTTTAGGGAATGATTGAAACCTGCAGATATCTATTTACATGTATTGGATAATCGTGAGTACTTTTTTGTGCTATTAATTTGTGCATATGTCAAACATAAAATATGTGCCACTTAGATATAGAAATTATCATAATTAAAGCATGCAGATTTTTGTTTGGTTTCAACTTGCGCTAAATGCGATTTGCTTCGGGTTGCAATAAATTGACGTGTTACTTTGAGATTACATATTACCTGATGTTGTTATATTGTACTTTTTACAAAACAAAAGTATGATACGAGGGCAATACACAAGCTAATCTCCGTTTTTGTATAGCGCTAGAAGTAGTGGCGGTAACGGTGACATGTTTGTGCATGCAAACGCAGGAGCTCAATACACATCTAGCTGTGTTAGTGTAAAAATGGTGCTACGTTTCGTTCGCTCGTTATATTGATTTAACATGGCCACTGTAATTAAAAACTTTGCAAAGTGCAAAACTCGTGCTGTAATACGATTTTTTATGTAAAAAAACTTTTCAACAGCAGACATTTACCGTCAAATCTGTACTGTTTACGGAGCATATGTCATAAGTGATAGAGTTGTGCGTCAATGGCGACACAGTAGACGCATATGTTTAAACAAAAAAGAACGGAGTTTCATGACGTGGAAAGCAGTGGTTGCTCATCTGTAAACGGTAAACGGTAAAATCCGTTAAAATCGGCGTTTTATAGTTAAAACAATTTTTTCAAGTTGTTTAAATGCTCTTTAAACAACTTTCCAACCACAATCACATCTTTTAAGACAGTCCTCGCAAGATGATCTCCATCAAGCGTTTGAAAGTGCAGCAGCGTTCAACAAGCCGAAAGACATAACAGTAAACTGCCAGAAACCAAATTCATTCGTAAACGCTTTTTTTTACAGTTCTTGGATTCCAATTCTACCTGCCAGTAAGCACTTTTTAAATCAACTGGGATTCTAACATAGTGTTAATTCTCGGTAATCGGTAGCTGTTCTTGCAGGTTACGTCGTTAAACTGTCTGTAATCTACGCAAAACCTTGTTAATTTATCTTTTTCTTTACTTATACCACTGGAGACGCTTATAAACTAATTAAAAGTTCAATCACACCCTTTCTTTCCACATCCGTATTATTTGCTAGGCTTCTTTTCTTTTTGCCAAAGGAAGTGGACGTTGTCGTATCGGTCAAGCGTCTGCAGTATTTATTTTATGCTTCACCACGTTAGTTTTTCCTTTGGAACCACTCTCTAGCGCAAACACATCTTGACACTACTGCAACTGCAAACACAATTCTTTCTGGTAACTATTATCGAGATTAGGTTTTGGCAGATTTGGTAGTCTTTACATAAAATTCTAAATTCCGGTAATGCCAATTTCTAGGACTTTTTATTACTTTGGGTTATTCAAGTCTTAAACAGTTCAATCTGTCGCTAACTTGCGTGAAGTTGCATTTTCTTTTATAATGTTGGAGTATTTTTTTTTTGGATCAGTAATACTTGGGGTATTTTTTATTATTCTTTCAAGTAACCCAAAAACATAAACCTGTGGAATACTGTTGGAAGTCACTTGGATTTTAGTATGTTTCGAGGCGCTTTTTTAAAAAACTAAAAAACATGGCATTTTGATAATAGTCATGTTTTTGTTTTGACCACCGCATTCATCTGCAAATATAAAGACTTACTCTACCGATTTACTAAAATGTGTAAGACCCTGAAACATGGCTGAGGCTATTACGCTGGATTTTTTGCGTAACTCAGTATCAGTCCATACGTAAAAACGTTATTGTTAATTTAGTCTTTAGATAGTCTATTAATAAATTTTTTTGACAATACATTGAAAATCTTGTTCTAATGTTTTTTATTTCTTTTCATAATAGAAAAAAGGCTTTAGCAGTTTTTCTTTAACTCTAAGACAAATTGAGCACATGCTACTTTTGGGAGTCTCAAAACCATTATTGTAATTTTTAGTAAAATAAGGACAAAAGGAACATTTGTTTACTTTAGTGCATTGTCTACTGAATTGTTACACATTTTTGCGAGACGTTTGATATTACATTCGCATGGTAGGTTAGTAGTAGTTAATGTATTTATATAATAGTGCGACTCAACAATTCTTTTGATAATATTTGCTATGGCTTCTGTTTCATCATCAATTTTGACTTGAATTCAGTTTTTCTTTTGCTTGCTTCAGGAATTTTGCTTTGTTCATATTGCTTAATTATACCTTGAAAACGATTTTTTACGCCTAAGACACTGCAAAACGTTTTTCTACACACCCTTAAACATGCGCCATCTACAGCAGAAAGCGTATATGTTATTGCATTTTTTTGTCTCTTTGAATGTATTGCGATGCGATGATTTTATTTTTTCAAAATAGAAGTCCGTATGTATTTTTGATAATTCACTCATTCTTAGTTTATTGCACTCAAAAGTTAGCACAATTTCTTAAAATATAGCGCTTTTTTCTACGTAAATTAAGAGTTTTTTAAATTAAATTACAACATTTATTCATGGCGACTGATTAAACAAAAAAAGTAAAAAAAATCAAATGCTTAAAAATCTCGCGGCGTGAACACGGCAGAGTTTGCATTTAAACAAGCGATGGAGATAGCGGGTGCTGCATCTAGACCACTGACTTTAACTTTAGCTAGCTGGTCTTGGCTAAGGTTTTGGCACTTAAAAGTAAGAATGTTCAATAGATGTTGTGGGCACGTCTTTGACGACGTAATTTTACTAGAATTCAACATCTTACAATTTGAGGTACTGGCGTAAATTGGCCTACCCACTTTTTTCTTTTTTAGTAAGCCTTTTTCAAGCAACTTGCTCCCATTAGTTCAATGGCACAAATGTAACTTTCTCGGAAATTTCCATCCAGGTGTACCATTATCACAGTTTCAGTCTTATCAGGCAGAGTCACGTCTTCACTCAATAGAAACAAGAAATTTCTTCACTTTCGATTCTCAGGATAACTATTTTTATTAAGAAAAGCGTTTTAGACCTCCTAATGCTTGATTAAACTAAGATTGGTAAACTCTTTATTTTGTAGGAGAGGCTGTAAAAACTACTTTATAAGTTTTCTTACAGCAGTTAGAATTCGGTGAGAGCTACAAATGTATCTTCTACTTATTATACATGTTGTTTAATAATTATAGATGATTACCTACGGAAAACAAATACACAGTAGAATGGTCCGCAAACAACGTCATTAATACAAAATTAATAAATAACGAAAAACAATTAATCTAAAAATACACGAAAACCACTACAAACTAAATCACTAACATTACAATCTCATGGTCGTGTGATATAACTTCTTTTCTCATGTCGGTTACTAGTACAACGATGGTTGAGTACTCAATTACTCAAACCAATAGTCACTTTTACTTGTCTTTGAATTGGTATTCTTTCGCCCGTCGTCGTTCAAAGTCGTACTGCTCGGACTAGACTCGATTCGATTCCTGGTTTAATTCAATATTATATATTTTACGTTATCTGCTTTGAGAACATTCTGGTAATTACCTCGATTGATCGTAAATGATCTCAAAGCTTTTATCTGTTTCAATAACTATGAAATTTTTGTTGTAAATATATTGAACAAACCCAACAGAAAAAAAAAACATTTGCAATTAGTAATATTTGTATATTTTTTAACAATATCTTTTGTAAAATTTAGTTTTATGCAGCTTTAGCATATTACAAATGTTATCTGAAGTCCAAAAATGCTAAAAAAAACTTTTTTAAAATTACATACAGTGCAAGATGTACAAGAGTTAAACAAAAAAGTGCATTAATGAAAAAGTACTTACAACACAACGAACAACAGAAACAGCACATAAAATAGTTTAAACAATAATATCCGAATATAATGGTAACAATATATTTAACAAATGAGCGATATATGAAGCATACATCGTTTACAAACTTATTATAAACAATTCCGTTTGCGCATTTGCAAACTACAATATCATTCGCATAAATAATTTTTTTAGAAACTATGATTTATAACAAAAAAAAATAGATTTTTTTTTCAATGTTTTTTAATTGGAACTTTTGCATAAAAAATCTAAAATTTAAAGAGTTGAAACCTATAATAATTTTTTATTATTTTATTTTAAATTTTAGTAGATTTATTTTGTCAAATATTAAATAATTGTAGTAAATTTAATTATTTGTTTAACTTATAGTAGTTTATTTTAAATTGTTAACCTTAATTTTATTATGCATATTTTTATGTACTATATTTAAACATTAGTATTCATTCAAAAAAGTATATTACAACGTTTAGCTGTCTTTTAACTTTTTATTTATTATCCAAACACGAAACTCTTAATTCTGCAATCCTAAGAAGTCAAAACGTTTATCAAAATAAAATTTTTCTACTTTATTTCTTGTTTCTGCAGATTAACATATAATCGTATATCAACTCTGTCAAAACTTTTTAAACCTGAACATTCGGCAACTGTATTTGAGATTCATCCTAATATTCGCATTGCTTTCTAAAATTATCCTTCATGATAGAAAAAAAATAAGTATAGTTGTTACAATAAAAAAATTAACATATTATGTAACCCTGTTTTTTACTTATACAAATAATATTACAATCTTACCGTACAAACACTTAAAAATAATAGTTTATAATTTTTAACTAACGTTATTGCTTTAATTACAGTTTAATATGTATTGATGTTTTGTTTTTATATATTATAAATATTTGCATTACGTTTTTAAAAGTAAAAAAATTCAATTTTAAAGATGCAAAAAATGTTGTAACGTGTTGTCTATGTTTAACTATTTGCCAAAGAAGCTTATGTTGATTTATTTCAAAATTTAGCACGTGTATGTAATTCTAATTATTAAAAATATTTTTTAAATTTAGTTACAATGCATTTAGAATAAAAATTATTTGATTTAAATTAAATCAAAGCGTAATAAAAGTTGTTATATTTGATTATTTTATGTCAAATCTCTGTAAAATATAAAATTTTTGTCAAAAATTATCAACCAATTAATTTATTTTAATTATAAATTCAACATTTTCTATTCTTTTTAGGTTCGTTAAACACTCTTTTAGCAGCTATTCAGTAAGGAAAATTTAAACACGTCTCAGTAACTTATTGCATGAGAAATATTAATGCTTTCATCAATTTTCTATATGGTAGATTCTAACACTTTTCTTTATTAATTCTGTTGATTTTGTTTTAATAGAATTTTTCTACGTTTTTTAAATCTTTTATTCAGCATAATAACTTGTTTAAGTGTTTTTAATTATTATTGTTTATTTGAATTAAATGTTGATTTAGATGTTGATTTCTATGCTGACAGTTAAAATTGTTATGATTTTATTAATTTTGATAATTTAAAAAATTAATAAAAAAACAATAAAATGTTTACTTTTTCTTAAAAATAAAAGTTAAAATCTAATACATTAAAAAGACGTAAAATGTCACAAAACACAAACTTAAAATGTTTAAAATAACAATCCTTTTAATATAACACAAAAAATTAAATTGTTGGAGTCGTAACATAAACTGAACAATTTTTTGTAAATAAATTAAATTTTTTTTCGAATTAATACAGCATTAGTCCGTGCCCAATTAAACCTAAAGAAAAATTCCAGATTCCAGATACTTTTATCTTTATTTACCCATACATTTAAAAAAGATTTAATCAATATAAGTTTTAACGTGCCATTGCGCACAGTAATTTTAAACGCTGAAATAACAATAAAAACTATTTACAAAAGAATCATCAAATAAACATGACTTGCTGCAGGCCGGAAGCAGTCACAGACCGTTGGTCGCGGTCGTTTATTGCGGGTTGGGCTGTGAAATAAGGATTATTGCGGTCTGTTTCTCACTTCAGCGTTAGACCAGTTGCCAGAACTGTTTACATGACGTATTTTTTCAAGTTTTTTTCAAAGACAACTTACGAACGTCTTGTTTTTATTCAAAGATAGTAAAAACATTTCTTATGTTGCAAAAGTCTAGTCAGACGACATGGAAATTTATACTATTTTCTTTTTTATATTGAAGAAATCAACAATTTTCATATATTGCCAAAAACTGTTAACCAAAACTATGTTTGTTCAATCATGAACAAGTTTATTTTGTACTTTAATTTTTATATAAAAAAAAATTTAATTTATTTAAGAAAGCATTTCAGTTGAACGCCTTTAGAATATTTATTCAAATGAGGAGAACACGTTGTGAAATGGAAAGTCAAAACGCATTTGTCTAAAAATCAGAAGGTTAAGCTTTTTAAGTGCTTTAAGTGAACGAGCATTGAAAAATCTTTAGAAGACATTAGGCGTTTTCTTAAAGGTAAATGTCTAAATAAATTTAAATAAAAACAATAAAAATTTGATATTAAAATTCTACGTAGCTACAAAGGTTACAGAGTTAAAAAAAGGCGTGCTTAAGCGTGCTTAAGTCGGCAAAAAAAAACTTTTCTTACTTTTAAACCTGTTGTCAATTATTTATAATAAAATACATTTTTTTTAGTACTTTGTGTAAAAAAAGTAGCTACAAACGTAACAATACATTATTTATAACAAAGATATTACATTTTAAATAAACAATAAAGTAAACAAAGATTGTAAAATTGAAAGCATTTTTATATTATTTTAGTATTTTGTTGCCGAGTAAATAAAAAACAGCTTATCTTTTAAGATAAGTAATATTTTTGGTTTTTATTTAAACTGTACAATAACACATAATATTTATATGTCAAATATTTTCATATTGAATCAGCTTTTGTAGATTAATTAAAAATAGTAGACATGCGGTTATTTGGTGCAAACAAAAAGAAACTTGCAGTAACATTTACTGCAATTTATATTAATGTGTTTTAGCTATAATAGAAACAGAATAATAAATATAACATTAAGCATTAAACTGTAAAAGCTTTACGTTATATTTGTATATGCACCTGATACAATAGATTAATCAATGGAGTTAAACAGAGATTTAATAAAGAATAATTTTTGTACACTTAACAAACTATAGATAAATAACACAGTTCAAAAACAAACAAGAAAAAAAAATTATCTCGGATCCAAAAAACTTCAACATTGTTAAATGTAATATTAAATCACAAATTCGTCATAAACAAAGTTAATTTGCAAGTAAAAATGATTTTTTTTATTCTTAACTTAAATTAAAATACATCTTTTTTATAACCAATACACAAACTTATTTATTTTTTTAAATATTATTTTCGCTTCGCATTTGATATTTTTAAAGATTTCATCTAACAGGTTTTACGCTAAAAAATAGTTATTTTTTAATCGTTTTATATTCCAATGGTTTCTTATGCTTTGTCAGTAGGTATGTGAAATTATAACGTTTAAGTACTATCAATGAAATAGTTGAAAGTCACTCAGTTTAACACTAGAACCGCCATTAAAAGCTAAAATCGTCACTTGTGATAAACAAAATGAATAGAAATAATGCCGTATAAATTAAAATATTTTTAAACTTCTCTATGATAACGACCACATATTACGATTAAGCATATTCTTTGGGGCGATAAACGTATGTTTACTAAAGATGGTGTAATTAATATTTATAATCTTTACCATTGGCCAGATAAAAAACCGCCTGAATTTATAGAACATGGTCACCAAAGAAGTCTTTGGGTAATTTTATTTATTAAGTCGTCTTAATGCCAATGGGTACCTTAATGTATTGAAACAAGTATTTACTTTAAACATGTTTAAACATGTAACTATTGAAAATTTATTTTGAGTACTGACGAGTATGCAACTTTCTCCTCGCAGTCGCGACAAGGTTCAAGATTTTAACTAGCTAATAAATCTTTATACCATAAGGGACAAAGCAGGCAATAGATACGGGTATAACCAAACGTTTTTTGTACGTTTGACTTTGTGCGCTTTGGATGTTCCGTTAAGAATCGTACGGTAAGATTGTGATTTTCTTCTCCAAATATCCACTTTATCTAAATCTTTTTAGGTAAAATTCTTTTCAATGCATGGTTAATATCTACCAAAAACTCGTAACAAGTTACGGACCGTTCTACTGATGCTACCGATTTGGGTATTTTTGTCGTGAACGAGGATGAGATTTTTGCCTCGAGTATACTATTTTTTTTCACCTAAATTGCAAAGTATTTATGCTGTATTATTTAAACCTCGATCCATGCGAGTGAAATTGACAAAATACACTGGTCAGTGTGAGGACGAAGTTTACTAGCAATTACATAAACCACTTAAATGCCAATCGTTTTGGTAATAATTTAAAATACGTCTGATAACAAAATTTTGATAAATATCACGGTTGTTTTCGTATCTTAATATATAATTACCTAATTTCATACGCCGCTTGTGTGGATAACGTCAACCACCCTGGTGGGAATAATTATAGATAAAAATGTTAACGCGCTTAAGTAACTTATGTACTAGTTATTTCTAACGGGAAACTTGTTGTGTTTTTATATATTTTACTATAAGGTCATTTTATTACTTCCCAATCTACAATAAGATATAAATAATCATTACATAATGATAATTGTAATTCTAATTATATTACTTGTTTTAATTTCGTTATCATTTGTGTGTCAACTTATTATAGGCGCCGACTTGTGTAAAACTTTGTGGGTTCCTAGAAAACATTAGTATGAAAACTAATGTTGTTTATAATTATAACATAAGAATAATTGTTATTACATACATTATGATTATCTAAAATATATACACACACATATGTATATACGTATAAATGCTATATTATACAAAAACTATTTAAAAAATTTAAGTTACAGGCTTATGTTTCGTTTTAATTGCCATATTATTTATTTCGTGCAAACGTTTGCTGTCGGATGTGGTTAGCACTGAAAACTCATCTGCTACTTTATCAATGCAGATGTTTGATAACACATAACGATGAGTATGTATATTGCTATATTATTCAATCGCATTTAGGTAGTCGTTGATCTCGCATATGTTTTAAGACGACGTAGACTGGAGAAGAACCTTTCAGCAGTACATGTTGAAACAAGCACAGTTAATATAAGCCGAATCAGCTTCCAGAACTCTGGCAATATTTCTTTAAGTAATTTATCGTCTTTGACAAAACTCAACACTTCATCAAAAATAACTTTTTTCGAGATTGTAAGATTAAAAACATTGTTTTGTGAAGCAATAACCTCTCTTTATCAATGTCGTCTGCGTAAAAATTTAGCAGATGAAGATCCTCTTCTTGGTTAGGTTTTTACAATCACGAATCGTTCTGCAATTTTCAAAAAATTATCTAAATTAATTCTATAAATTAAACAAGACACAACGTTATCAACAGTTTTAAAGAACTGTTGCCTATAGTAATCTATATCACTGTTAAATGTATAGCCTTCTATGCCATCATCTAATCGCCGCGTAACCCATCGCTGACGAAAAAGCTTTGCTTCGTCTAATTCAAGTGAAATGGCTTTTTGTTGACGGTTTCTCAAAAATTTAAAAACCAATTTTGCTCTCTGAAAGATTCTATAACAGTCTTTAAATATCTAAACATGACAAACCCTTTTTGAAACGACACTGTCTTTTTTTGACTAGTTGTTTGTGGTATCGACGTAACCAAAAACTTTAACGAGTACATTAATATAACAAAAAAAATTAAATGATTCTAAATGGGACAGGAAACCACTTGTTTTTGTCCCAACTTCATATTTTTCAGATTTTGACAGTTCGCACATAAAATCTATAAGGCTTGAATAATTTGTTAAAATTCAGTTCATAGAAAGAAGTCTAATTGTCCATCTAGTAGGACAAAAAAGACGAAGATTTCCGCTATTCATCTTGAAATTGAGAAAATATCCCCAATCGTTTCGAAGAACTTCGCACAAATGTAATTATATCTCGAGCAATATTTAAAGCGTTTTGACACTTTGTTTGAAGCTGAACACTATCCTGGACAACCAGGTTCAAATTGTGAGCTAGGCAATGCACAAAAAATGGCTCTAGTTTCCAACGCAACAAATTAGGTTCATATCAAAACTATGAAGTACGTCAAGAATGATTTTCAATAATGTAGCACATATCGAAAACATATTGAGACTTGCTGCTTCACGTGTCACTGGATTCATCGATAATGATTGCATAGTATTTTGCATCTTTTAGTTGTGCAATAAAATGTCTAAGAACTTTATGAGTAATTGTGGTAAGAATTTCGTTGCCAATATCGTGACATAACTATTTATATTTATCTCTAGCCAACCATCGCTTAAGATCGCTATAATCTGTAGCTCTAAGGTTTAACAAACTCAATAAATTACTACTTTAATCTGTATGTCCACGAATAACCAATCCTTGAATTGCTAAATATTTAATTGAGGAATTAATTGTAAGTAATGCCACACGCGCTTCTAAAATTTTTTGTTTTTTTATGGATGAAAGCTGCATCGACACATTGCATTTATTTTTTGATTTTGTGTATATTTTAAGACTTGCTTCTCGATGACAAGCCGAATTTTCGTGTACTTGAAATCTTTAAAAAAGCTTTCAAAAGCTTTATTCCAAGACCTAAGTCCAGATCAAATAAATGCCATATCTTTCTTCGTTGAAAACAATCAGTTTTTGTTCGTAAGCATCCTTGCATATTTTACACAATACATAATCAGTATCGGTAACGTTGTTAACGCATTCAGAGTCTGGTTTTGTACTTTGATAATAAACAATCCAAGGGAACGAGGATTTTCATGTTTCTTTAAAACCACGTTTTTCCTGTGACTACTTGTCTTATGCGTTGTTGATAGTGATAAAGTTTTGTTTTTATAAACTTAGATGGCGGGCTTAATGATGCATTGGTATTATCATCATCCATTTTGAAAATTGTTGAAGCTGATGCCGTTACCGATAGGTCAACTGCGCTCGATTGTTTTACTTTTCTAATTACGACTTTGTCTATACTGTGACACTAGTTACTAATATTAAACAAATATTAATAACAAAATCATGTATATAAACACTTCATTTTAGTACTTACATAAAATCTAATTCAAAATAACACAAAATCGAAAAATGTCGTTCACTTGCAACTTCAATATTCAAAAGTGCGTCGAGAATCTAGTCGAAATGTTTGGAACAACACAAAAATAAGTGCACTATCATAAAATCTTATGTAAACTATTATAAAATAATAAAATTTCAATCTCTTATTAGTTATTCTTTTGCGGCGGCTATTTGTTAACTCTAAAACATTTTGATAGTTACCTACATAATACTTTAATGATATTTGAAAACGTCCACGTTATCTACAAGCTTTTTGAAAAATGTAGCCCACCCTAAGCCCGACCTCACAAGCCGCCACTGCTCTAGACATCTGATAACTTTACTTCTTGAAACTGCAAAATGTTTATTATACAATGGTTTTAGTTTTTGTAAAAGGAATACAATTAATTTATATTTAATAATTTCTTTAAAATATGAGATCTAAAGAACAGTAAATTCATAGTTTGATTGTAATAGAAAAACAAAAACCTCGCTGAAATTTTATTTTAATAATGCGTTTGTGTCGATGGGTGATTCAGATAAGAAAAATTATCTGGTTACTAAAATCTAAATTTATAAGAAAGAGAAAAACGAGTAGAAAAACGTCATAAAGATACCAGAATAAGTTGTTTAATTTCTTTTGACAACTCCTTTGATTTTTTAATAAACAAGTCGATATAGTATAAGATTGCAACTTACATTAATTGTATTAGCGTGTCGTATTTCATTAAAAACTGCGTATTCGTTCTCGCTTGTCACCAGATGCGGAAAAATTTCTGAGTTTTATTGAACAGTTTTGTTACGATCACTTTTCTTTTATTAGTCTTATTAGGGACATTTTAAAGAATAAAGCTATAAGGAAACAGATGGGCTGACCATTGATAACGGTACCTTTTCGGGAATGGTAACTTATTCTAAGGTCATGAAGCCCTTGTAAAAGTTCAATGTTCTGAAATATTATAATACAAGTTTTTAAAAATGTATGTTTGTCGGGTAACAAAAATGTATTAATCTCAACGTGCGCGATTTTTATTGTGGGTGCTAGGAACCCACATAAAAATTATTGTGGGTTCCAAAAGTAGCTCGAACCCACGAACTCGGCGCCTAGATACGAACGATTTATGTATATGTATTTAGATATTGTAGTACCCCAATATTCGAGTTCAAATTTTACAAGCATTGTTGGTTGCCCGCACAATTATTTTTCTATCAAAATGTGTCTTAGGCATGGCGAAGAAAAAGGGGGCGAGCGGTTGCAGAAAACAAAACAGAAATAAGGGAAGAACTTTGGAATTAGGCAAAGTAGTTTATTTCTTTTAGTTTAAAAAGAAAAGAAAAACGAAACAAAGGAAAGTTCCGGATGTGCAAAAATTAATAATATAAGTATAAGTGCTATTGCGATTGCAGGTACGAATTTATTCTATATATTCAAACTCAAAATAATTAAATGTTATTTGAAATTTAAGTTAAATTAATTTTGAAAGCTTTAGTTGATGCATGTTTTCTTTGTTCACTTAAAACAAAAAAACTAAATTGCACGAACTTTGTTTCGGTATTTATTTATTATCTTTTTATTTCCTTTTTGTACTACATATTTTATAACTTTGTAATTTTGTCATAATTGTCGATTTGATAAAAATGTTTAATCCTCCTTTATATGCATTCTAACTAATTTTATTTTTTGTTTAGAAGGTACAAAACAAACTATTTAATACTATTTATATGGCAATGTTTCGTGCTGCACGTAAGTACTTCATCAGGCCACTAAAATCTATTAGATACTTGTAAGTTTAAGACAATATAAGTTTAAAACAATGTAACACTGTAACATTGTAGCATAAAACACAAATAGGTTACAGTGGTAAAGTCCACAAACATCAACCACTTACGTTCCTAAACTTTTAATAAATAACACGAAAAAATGAAACATGAAATTGTCAATAACTAAAATACTTAAAAATAACAAGGGACATAAAATATTTGACAAACACTTGACAAATAATGCATAATCAAAATTATTAAATGTCAAGACCAAAAAAAGATAGGCATTCAGAAGATAAACAAGACAATTGAACAGCGATTTAATTAACCTTTGTAGTTATCTCGCAACTTTTTAAATTAAATTATTATACACACTACTAAATTATTAGTATCGTTAATTAAATTTGATTTTATTTTTATGTATGTTGATGAGTATTATTTCAGAAACTCAACGTTTGTTTTAAATTTATTTTTTACCTCTAAAATCATTTGATTATTAAAATCGAAGTTGTGTGTGTCTATGTCTATATGATAATCTGCTAAAACTGTATTGCATTTTGTTGTGTTGCAGTTATATTTGTAATTGTTAATCAGATTTTTAAACTTTTGTTTTATTTGTCCAATATAACACACACAACAACCCGTACAATCCAGCTTTTCAATTGTATTAGTTTTATCTTTACGGTTACTGTACAAAATGTTATAAATAGCGTAAGTATTATACTTAGTTGACTTAATGCTACTTGCTTTTAAAATCGGAATGATTCTTAGTGTTAGATTTGGGACGTCTATGATTCTGGTGTATATGAAGTTTGTATTAAGATTAGTGTTAAGGGTAGTATTCAGGTTAGTAATAAATGGGTTAGCTAATGCTGAGTTAGTATTAGTTAGGTTAGTATAAAGCAATATTTTATTCATTATGTTATTAGGATAGTTATTATTCCTTAATATTTTCTTTAAAATGTTAAAAGTTATTTTCGTGGAATTGATGCCTGCTCACACCTATAAGTTTATTTTCATAGCATTAATTACATGGATTTTTTGGGTGGTGTGAATGCTTGGATAAGTAATTAATTGTTCTACTTGAGACTGTAGGTTTAGTGTATCAGTCAGTAATTATCATGCTACTACTAACATCTCTGATAAGTCTATCCTCTAAAAATGGCAGAGAACCTTTCTTTTCCATTTCAAAAGTAAATTTTAGATCGGAATTGTAACTCTTAAAAACGTTGATGGCGTTATTAATTTCTGTTTCAGGAATACATGTAATAACAATATTGTAACGTTTATTAATACAAATTTATTTATACTAAAAATATGTACACGTTTATAACTAACTGAATTAATTAAATCTATGGATATATAATAAAAAAAAACACTTACACTAATGTATATATAGAACTATCACACGAAGATAAAGTCCGCGGATCACTTTACAAACTTGTTTAACATTTATTGTTTACATTACAGTCACGTACAAGGTTATACTCCGTATATTTATTTCAAACACACGCTTTAATCACTTATTTGTTTAAACTTGAATAATCTTCTTCACACTGCCGTCTTCGAATTGCTGGAATCACTGGCCTATGATTTTTTTGTACCGCATTTATACGTTTTGGTGAAACGTTCGTGAATGTTCTATATCTTTCGGTGAACGTTCTGGAAATGTACAAAAACCTCGCGAAAGTTCTCAGACTTGAAAATAATTCCTCGTACGTTTTAACATCATCACCATACCATAATAAAAATGTCGATGTGTAAGTCAACTTTTTCTAAACGTATTTCAATAGATCGTGCGTTACGAGGTATTGGTAACGCCATATTGCCTACGGCAGTACCTAATTTTTAAATGTACATTTTGTAATTGAATGTAAAACTAGAATCTACACTAACTCTAATGTAGTATGATTTTTCAATTCTACACAAAATTCTTTTAGTAGTTTTACTATAAGTTCTTTAGTAATAGAAAGTTTTATTAATGTTTTAGTTTCGAAACACCTTCAACTTTAGCCACACGTACTCGCATTGTTTACATGTTTGTATTTTATTTTATTGTTTGTTAAACATTTTGGATATGGAAAGATAATAGCTGGTGGAAGTTTTTTGCATGCTCTTCCTTTATTGAGTAATCGAGCATAGCGGAAGTAATACAGTAAATTCAAATTTTATTCAAAGTGTTAGTTTTTTGTCTCTCTCTTCTTTCTTTTTGTCTCTCTCATCTTTTTTATTATGAACAGACCTATTTTAACCATGTTAATGCCCGAAAGTAAAACAGAGTAATGAAACATAGTTTTCTTTGATGTTTGGTTAAACTTTGTTTTTACAACGTAGTTGGTAGAAGACTTTACGCGGAGTTTTTTTCCTTTTGATATATAAATAATTTATACGTTTGAAATTTACTGTAATACGCTGTCTCTCTCGTTTCTTGTATTTTGCTGTGATGCACCATTAGTCAACATAAATAGTCGTAATAGTTTAGTAATAACACTCATAACGTACTATCGTTTTATTCTTAACGCACGGTAATTTTGCGGGTTTGGGGGCCCTTTCCTTTGACCCAGACCTTCTTTTTGCTACTCGCTAGAAAAGATGGCACAAAACACTGATTCACCAATCTGCTTTGGGTACTACCTTACCTATACATTATAATTAGACAATGAGATAGCTTTATATGGAAACAGATTTTTTATTCATGTTAGATGGCGATAATGAAAACAAGGTAATAATTAAATGCAAAGCCTCAAACCGTTTTTGGTTATTAAAATATTGCAAACGGTGGCGGCACACGTAAGCCACTTACACACGCTATTAGTTCCGACATACGTGGAAAGCAATACTTTACCAGTTACCTTGCTTTGATTCTTAAAACTCTGAGTTTGCAAAACTAATTCATACACTTTAATTTCTGTTTGTAAACAAAATATAGAATAAATAAAATCCTGCAAACGTTTCTATAAAATTATAATCGGTTGAGTGGTTTGTTTCATTTTTTTTTCAAGCCGGAAGCCAACAAAGATTTGCTAATTTAATTTTTTTTAAATTTTTACAAGGTGATGTTTTAAAGATTCAGACTTCAGAACCAAATTAATGATTTACATTTTGGTATGAATTACTATTACAGCGCTCGCCGCTTTTGGGAATTACCGATAATGTTTTCAATTGGGTAATGTTATCACTTTACTAAAGTAAAAATCCGGACGCATGCCGCTACATAGAAAAAACGCCGTTTATAGTAATCATAATTTCGGTTTATGTTATCAATTTATTTTCCGGTTTTTTTCTATACATGATCAATAACTTATTCTGTATGCATTATTGAGCTGAATTTTCACAATACGCTTGTTTAGAGTGAAAAACTTTATCATTATGTTGTTTTTGATTTCTTTTTATTAATGGTGTCAACAAACTGTTTAATGCTACAGATTCGTTGGCTTAAAATGCTGCTTTGTTTAAACTTTTTATAAAAACTTTTTTGCTTGTATTGACGCTTTGATTTCACCTTCTAAATTAACAACCAGTTAATCACATACACGCTGTATGTATTTACTGCTTTCTAACAAATTTTTTTTTCTGAATTTTGGATATTGTTATCATTCGGTTATTGTTATCAAAAACCTCAAGTCCCAACGTGATTTTATTAAGCGGCGTGCACTACATATTTAAAAACGCAGGCATTTGACCAGAAATGATACTAGCATTGCCTACAATATACTAGACCCCAGACGTGTTTTTATTATGTCAATAAACAGAAACATGTAGAATAGTTGTGTTTATTGACATAAAAGGACCATCCTTAGCTAAACATGCGTGCCCACTAAAATTCATAAAACCTTTTAGTCATTTCGTTATTAATATATCTTTTATAATTTTTTATCAGCATGTGTATGCATCAACTAGTTAACTTTAATCTAATTTATATCAAATTTGAATAGAAATTTTGTAAGTTTTTAGTTTATTTTATTGTTTTGATCGCTCGAATACTATAAAGAAATATATACAAATTAGAAACTGTACGTTCAATTATAAAATTGTCTTCTATTAGTGGGATGATTATGTTTCTTAGAATACCAGTTGTTTACGTAGACCGAATTTCATAACATTATTTTACATGCAATAAAAAGAACGTATGTCGTTTCTATAGATTACTGTAAGCCAATATACTCATCTGTAACTTAGAAATCTGTAATATCAATAAAAGCTTCGCCAGATATGTCAATTTTACGTTAGCATCCAAAACTACTAGCGTTTTGCATCGAAATTAATGTTTCTAATTTTAGTGCAGTCATTGTCTAACAGTAATGTAGATAAACAAGGGTACTATCATCTCAAAGTACGACCATCTCCGATTCTAAACTAGCCAAAACAAACTAAGTCAACGAACTAATTTTGTTTTGTTTCTACACTTTCGCAATTAGTGTGATACAATGTAAATACTAAAATAAATTTTATTTAAATATCTAAACAAAAACAAATTTTGTATGCAATTTATTTATTAATTCAAATAAACTTTTTACAACTTTATAGAGTTTCTATCATATATATAAAAAAAAAGTCTATTATTATAGGTAACACAATACAACTAAGATTATTAAAAAAAAACCTGACGAATAAAATTTCAGCTTATTTGACATTAATATGCACAATTTAAAACAAACACGAGAAGTGAGGTGTTATTGATAGAATTTAATAAAAAAAATCTTTTGAAATCTGATTTAAAACCTAAACTTGTATGTTCAATAAAAGACAATAAAAACATTATAAAATACGGTAATATAAAACCTATTTTACCATATATTTTAAAAGACTATAACGGAGCTGTATACTTTATTGGATCATTAATGTTATAAGCTTAGTCGTAAAACGTATTAAAGTAACTTACGACCCAATTATAAAAATTAGAATCGACAACGATTATTGTTACAACAATATTCGCAATAACACAAATGTACAAATATCGGCTAATACCATATATTTAGTTTAAATGAATATCGAATGAAACTTAACAATTCCATTTGCATTGTTATAGTAGATAAATAAATTATCAATATTTGAATTTGGATGTTTAGTTTGTCTTTGTTGATGAGTAACTAACTTATTATGGTTAACTACTAGCATTGTTTGTTTGCTTGTAGTAAATTAAATTCGACAAAACGGTAAACACGAAAAAGCTACAAAAGATATTTCATTTCAATTATTTATAATTATTGTCCAATAAACGTTTTGATAATTTTTTTTATATCAACATAGTTATTTTGTGTAAAATCATTTTTTTACTTTCTAATTAACAAATGTTTTAACAATTTTGTTTATTGAATTGTGTAAAGATTAAACAAAATACGTAAATCGATCTATTCACGCACTACTTAAAACATAGCGCTAGAGCGAATAATTATTCTAATTTGTGGAACGTTGTAAGCAAATGCATTAATAGAAATTAACGTGTTATGCATTTGGTTTATTAGTTAGTTGCACATACCCAATCAGCAAGGAAACGTTTTTTTTATGTTTTAAAAACGTTACAACGTTTTAAAATAGTCAAAATAAAAAATGTTTTTCAAAAAAATATTTTTGTTGCGTTTTAAAAATATTTTATTTAAACATTGATATTGAAATATTTTAAAAATGTTTTCTAAAACATTTTTTATACATTAGTGTAACATTTGTAAAATATTATAAGTAGGTAATATAAATAATTTTATAAATAATATTTTTTAAACATTTTTAGAATGCTTTTCTAATATTGACTTTGCAAGGTAATTCTGGCCATTAAGATGATTTTGCAATGTTTTTAAAAATGTAAATATATCTTTTGTAAAACGTTGAAAAAAACATTTATTACATATAGCAAGTTACCATAAAATTAGATTTTTTAAAAAAACAAAACTATGAGAACGAAAAACTAGAAATAGAAAAAGGAGAAGAAAAGTTGATGGCAGACTAGGCACAGATAACAAAGGTAAGAAAATATAACAAAACAAAACAAAAAATATTGAGAAAAAACACAAAATTTTAATGGAAAAATACTGCTAGATTTCTGCCAACTACAAAGTATGATAATAGCTAACTTATTTTACTAACATAAGGATATATTAAATAACAACTAAACAGAAGAGAAAAATAAAATAAACATAAGAAAAGGAAAAAAAATATTGGATGTAAGAGTAGGAAAAAGTGCTAAAATAAAAAAGCAGAATCGCACAGAAACAAAAAACTATAAAAACAAAAAAGCAAAATATGATAAATATGTATTATTTAAAACACAAAGAAAAAACTAAAACTAGCAAAAGAAAATTCATGAATAGATTTTAAAAAGAAAACTAGAAAGTGACATCAGAAATTAGAACCCAACAAAAAAATTTACAGAAGCAGTAAAAACTAAAGGATATTAACAAACAAAACAAATATACTAGAGAGAGGAAGAAAATATTTTTAGAAACTACTAGGACAACAAACCCAATTTAATGGAAAAAATACAACCAAATTTAAAACTGAGGAGCACAATAAAGAATATAAAAGTATATAATGTTTTGACTTGATTTAGCTTCATATCTTTATGCACAATTAACTAGAAGCTTATATACAGCATATAACATAGACTTTGTACATAAATTAGACAATCCTTCATATGGCCAATAAAGAAATTGTGATCAATACGGACTAGAAAAATATATGGAACACCGCAAACAAAAACTAATTAAAACGTAAAATTTTTCCAAAAATTAAAAAAATCAGTTTGTTGTTCTCCAGAGAATGATGGAACACGTCAAAAAGAAACTAAACATTAAAGTTAATAAATTATTGTATAATTTAAAAATTAACATAGATTTGAAAAGGTTTGTTACGTGTTGTTAATCATTAGTTTTCCAAAAAATAGTATGGTAACAAAACTTTGCCACGTCACTAGTACTCCGACATCACTAACTGGATATTTTGACATAAATTGATATTAACGGCAGGAGATGTATTGTCGAATATCTTAATCAATCCTATTTAATTTTCTACTCTAGTGGTAGGTGCACGTAATTTGTAAACGTTCAAAATCTTGAATTATAGGTACTTTCGATTTATTAAATTGAAGGTTGTTTTACTAGTACGCTTTCAGTTCATTAAAATTTTGTAGATCGAATACTCTACAAAATTGTTAAAAATTGCGTGCAAGTAAACAAAATGGCGTTTGATTCCGTTTTCTTTTTTGGGTAAAATTTAACATTTTACGTTACAATAAGTTTGGAATCGCTCTCTAAATTCCTATTTAAAGAAAACGTAAATATATACCCCTTTACTTTTGACTAATTTCTAGGGAACTAGTATACAATCAGCTTGATGCTATATCACTCTAGTTATAAAGAGAGATGTCGTTATCTAGCTGAATCGCTTTTTTTGTAAAATTTAATGGTATGCTGTATCACTTATAACGTTTCCACTCATACCGACTTTTGTTACCCACTCTCGTTATTTTGAACCATAACGGTGGCGTTTTAGTTACTTTTTTGAACGTAAGTTTAGTGATGTATAGGCTTGGAAGCGTTTTTTGTATAAAAAAATTAATTTTTTAGATGTTTTGCTCGTTGCTTTATACGAGGAATTTAAACAAATAAAGAAGGATTTTACGCGAAAACTACGACCCGTTCGGAGGAACTACGTAAACAAAATATATAAAAAAAATGTAAGTTATCTAACGGTGTGTTTTGTAACTCAGTTTTATTTCAATTTAATACACGATGCTGACAATTTTACTTGTTAATTAAATTTAATTATTCAATAGAAAATTGGGGTTATCGGGGGATGGTGTGCGTCACTTAGTGAAGGTGTAACAAACATTTGAATTTTATTTCATACCAGGTAGCTTCAGTCCAAATATTTTCTTTTTTAAAGTCTACCAGCCAGATGTTTTACGATGGGACGGCGCATGCTCTATATCCTATTCACTCTATTTTCTTAAAGGTTATATTTTTTTCCAAAATAAGTATACCTCGACTTTAAAATCTGATAACGATTGGTCGCTAAGTATAACAAGCATGTTACAGTATTAGGTTAAATCTTGCAAAAAATAATTTAAGTGGATGACATCAGGTGGCAAAAATAACACTTTGTACTAAATTAATCCTCGCTAATCTGGAAATACTTGTCTTTAGCTTAGCTGCGTTTCTTCTATAACTTCAGTGTAATTATTCTATATCAAATTCTATAATTGTATTACGTACTTATTTGCATTACTTGAATGCAATATGAAATTGTTTTTTCCAACTTCTTTCACACGTCCGATATGTAAAAGTCTTGCTCAACCACTTCTTGTGTTTTCTTTAGGCTAAAATGTCCGTTTTCGTAAACTTTACTTATAATGGCGACTCTCTTACTTTAGCATACATGTAGAAAAAAATTTTTTTTTATGAAACAGTTACTTACTCTCTTTCTTTTAATTTTTCTTTTAAACCCTTTGATTTATAAGTCACGGTTTTGAATCGTCTTTACTTTTTGTGATACGTCTTCGACTTTTGAAATTGTCATAACTGAATATCGGCTAAGTGCAACTGTATGTGCTATTTTGTTTCTTGATCGATGTTCTACTTTGTAATCATATTCCAATAAAAGTATTCATTGTGTCACTTTCGTACTTAGATCTTTCTTTGTTATAGTCTTTTGAAATGCTGTACAATCCGTTAAGTTCTTGAAATGGTGTCCCAATAAATATACTTGAAACTGCTAAGTTGCTTCTATTACTACTAACAATTCCAACTTGTAGTTGCAGTATTTACCTTTTACTCGATTGTTCTTTTACTGGAATAAACTGGATGTAGTTGATTATTTTGATTGACTTTTGTAAAAGTACAGCTCCAAAGCCTTTTCGACTGGTGTCGGTGTGTAACTCAGTCTCAGCTCCTTGCTTGAGTATTTCCAGAAGTAATGTTTCTAACAATTTTGTTTAAAACGTGAGCTATCCGTTTTTGTACTTTTTCAAATTTGTACTGTTTAGTTTTTTTTCAGTAAATAAGTTACTGGTTTTGTTATTTTCACATAATCAAAATAAATTTGTAAAAATACCCTGCAGGTTCTAAAAATCTTTGAATTTGCATTGTAGTTTCTAGTTTTTGAAAATATTTAATCGCTTTTATGTTAGCAGGATTCGCATTTAGTTTACCCTTTGCAATCACATATCTCGGATATTTTATTTGTTTCACTAGAAATTTGTTTTTTTTTCATATTTAGATCTAATCCGTAATCTTTTGCAGGGAATAGTACTGTCTTTAATATTTCTATTACTGCTATTTTGTTTTTCGCCGGTGTTACCAAATCATCCATATTATGGTAGTGCTTTAGTCAAGTCTTGAAACATTGCTTTTGCAAACCTTTGGAAAACTGAGAGATTGTTGCATAATCCAAGCGGTGCTTTCCAAAAACGATATTGGCCATTATGTGTCACAAATGAAGTATAATTTCTGCTTTTTAGTTCTACGTGGAAAAATCCATTCTTTAGGTCGATTGAGCTACCCACTAGATCGTCTTGTGTCTACCTAGCACAATAAAATCCCTAAGTTGCAAACTTGTAGACTGTCATATTTTTTTCTACTGGTTCGACTATACCTTTTTTTATCCATTGTTCTACTTGGTTATCCACAACTTTTTCAGCAAAAAATAATCTTTTTGACGTGCAGTATATGGGTTCTTCATGTTGAACGATAATTTTTATAGATACTATTTGTAATTAATCACAAGTCTTTATTTTTTTTCTCAATTTGTTGTTAAGCCTTCCGTAATATTCCCAGGCTTCTAACTCAGCGTTGACATTTATAATTTCTCTAACTAGGTACGTTGTTTGTTTTATTTTAATACTATTATTATTTATTAGCACTTCAGTTTGAGCTAGTAGTTCTTTTTCGATGATCGCATTAGTTACAATACCTTCTGGAAAATCATTATGGCCCATTAACGAAATCCTCTAATAACAATAAAATTTTGTTAAAATATTTATGACAAATAAAGTTAAATGCTTAGTATGTAATCCTTCAATTATAACTTAAATAATCACAATAGAAAACTGCATAGTTTTTATTTATCAAGCTAATTAAGTTTTTCTGTTGGATTTCTATATATAAATAAAAGTTGCTATTATTTTTATTTGATCGTTGTTTGCACAGGTAAAAAATTTATTACAACCTAGTTGAAGCAATGTCTAAAGGGTTTTATCTAAGAAAAAAATAGCATAGTAGTTGTCATAGTTTTCTGACGAAGACGAAGAAGTTATACAAGAAGAAAACGATATGATTATAAACGACTTTCGGCTTAGACCGCGCCGTAGTAAAAATACTTATACTTAGGCTTGGTCCTAATCTCTTCTTGAAAGCCAAAACAAGAAGTAGAACTTGGCCTTTGCCGTATTGTCGTTCGTGCACCCAAACAAAGTCGCTTATAATCATAAACATAACAACCGCGAAAGCTTAAGATTTTATAAGAAAACGATATCTACGAAATTTCTTCAGACGCAGACGATTTTTTTGAAAGCAAATATAAATTTGTAAATCGTGCTAATACTGCTGACACAGCAAAAAAATTGAAAGAAGACGAACTAGTTTTGAAAAACAAAGTCATTTTTTGAAAAGGTATACCGTCAAAAAAATAAAATAAACAATTGGCAAGTCCAATTGTAAGAGTCCAGGACCTACTTCACACGCAGTGAAAAACCTACTGCTAATGCTTGCTGGTGTGTACAAGTCGAATAGAGAAGCTACTGCAAGTTTGTGAGATAAAAAAACCGGACGTCCTATATTTAGAGCTACGATGTCGCTGAAAAAGTTTCACACAATATTGCTAGTTTTGCGGTTTGATGATAAATCTACCAGAATAGTTATTAGCGGTAGTATGAAAATTATACGACATGTGGGTAGCAAATTTACCAGAATTTTCAACCTTAACCAGAACGTCACCGTAGATGAGCAGCTAGTAGGATATCAAAAAGCGTTGCCTTTTCAAACAGTATGTGCCTAGCAAATCTTTGAGACATGGTATTAAATTTTGGGTAGCTTGTGACAGCAATACTAATGATAGAAAAAATTTAAAAATTAGGGTAATTATGGACTTGACGTATAGATTGCGAGAACATAACATAAATTGCGTCAACTTCTTTACCTCGTACGAATTGAGTCAATTTTTGCTGAAAAAAGACATTATTCTTTTTGGTACTTTTTGAAAAAATAAACCCGAAATACCATTTATAATTGTATTCAAATCGTCAAAGTTTGTTTTTACTAAGGATACAACAATTGTGTCATATTTTCTAAAGAAACATAAAATTATTCTTTTCTTAAGTACAATGCATCAAGATAATACAATTTCTAATAAAAACCCAACATAATAATTGACTGCAATAAAATAAAAAGAGTGGTGGATACCCTAGATAAACTTGTTGCTGCTTTTTCGTGAAAAAAGATGACTTCTCGTTGGACCGTCATTATTTTTTATAGCAGACTTAATGTAAGTGCATATGTTACGCCCAAACATCGAAAACGCTCAGTGAGCGAAAAAATAACAACGCGTTGTGGACGATGTTGAACGACCAAACACCGAAATAAGATACTTCTTTGATGTGTGGTTGTACTTATTAGACCACAACGCGTTATGTACAATTGCGAAACGGCCACAAAGCAATTTGGACAATTTAGTACCCCAATACGGCGTCATATTGTCGGTGATATCCATGTGACCCTATTGCATCAGCGAGTTAAAACTGTTTGGATGTGGTTTGCGTAACGTGCAGTTTAACTATGAACGTTAACCAGATCGTGAGGCGGAAGAAGATGTAAATAGTATAGTTCCATGTGCCATATGCGAAGATTACGGTATTGTCCAACCATGCGGAAAATGCAGCGTAAGGATACACACAAAGTGTGGAATAGAAATTGAAGATGAAGTCATACGTAGCCTTTGCAGCCCCTGGCGCAATTAGAGATCAACGCGAAAGCGCTAAAACGAGGTTGGAAAAACAAGCTGCGAAAATGTTAGCTTTGTCACAGCAAAAATTGCTTCCTATTAAGGTAGGCCAAAATGTCGTAGTAGTAATTCCAGACGTAGATAGAGGGTGACTTGCTCCCAGAAATGTGTTGGCTGTTGTTCTCAGTGTTAATGAATCTGGTTTATATAAACTGGGAACTAAAGAAAGCGTCCTGGAAAGAATTTACAGTCGAATTAAATTTACCCTCGCTAATTCTAATTTTATTGCTGAATCGGATATTCCCAGCTCATCATTAACTCTGCGAAAAGCTTCAGCTCTCTCATCTGGATCAAAACAAGGATTTGCGATCTGCCATTGCAAGCGTTATTGTAACACAAAAAGATGCAATTGTCGGTTCAAAGAGGTGCTGTGCAATTCAAAATGCCACAACAGCAGTGCCTGCAAAAACAAATGATTACTTCTTTCATTATCTTTGTCTATTTTTAGGGTACATTAATTTTATTTTTCCTGTTTCTTTCTGTATTTTTAATTAATAAATTAATAATTTCAAATATTAATCATATCATTTTGAAGTTATTTAAGATTTTTAAGTTGCGATTATCATTTCGGGTTGTGATTGTCCTACATTGTCCAAAACGCGTCGTGGTCGTTTTGCAATTGCAAATAACGCGTTGTGGTCTAATAAGTACAACCACACACCGAAGAAGTATCTTATTTCGGTGTTTGGTCGTTCAACATCGACCACAACGTTCGTTGCGGTCGATTTTTTCGCTCACTGAGCGTTTTCGATGTTTGGGCGTAACACATACAATGCCTATATTTTATGAAGGGCAATAAACCCAGATTAGAACCCAAATATAATGCACAAACAAAGACTATTTTTAGAGAAATTGGGTTATTAACTGGTAACACCTTTTATCAAAGCGTGAAACCGACCTCCTAGAGCAGCTATTGTAAAAAAGTCTATTAATGCGTGGACTGACTAGTTGTTTATTTTAATCTGTTTATAATAGAAACAAAGTTTATTGTTGCTTAGATATCGAATTGTTGTACATTTTGTCGCCTTATGTCCAAACCTGTTGCATTTAAAACGTTTAAATCCTTCGTTTCTATGTTCATAGTCTCTTGATCGGTGTCGTGCTACTCCGCAATTGTAACATCTTATTTCTTTCTATACTCATCTTTCACTTCATTTCTTTTTACTTTACTTTTTTCTTCTTCACGTCTTTCATATTTACGTCTTCCATCTTTACGTTTTTCGTCTTTACGTTTTTCATCTTCAAGTCTTTCGTCTTTACGTTTTCCATCTTCACGTCTCCGGACAATTTTCTTAATTTTTGTTTATTATTCTGGTCTGTGTCTCTCATGCGATATTAATTTTCTTTAAAATTACAATTACAACCTGTAATATATTGAATTTGGCAACAACGCTCAAGCTGGGAAAAGACACGTGACAACGTGGCATTCACAGCTAGGGCGTATGACACTTATAATATGCACGCATGTTAGTAAAATAAACTGAGTTATTTCTCATTTGAATGTGTCTTTTGATCATCGATTAACTCTAATAACATTCGAGGTGTCGAGTAATAAAACACAACCATTACTTGAAATAAATAAATAAAAACTGTAAAAAGGTGTTTTTGTACTCAAATCAAAAATTAATAAACATTTTCAGTACTTTGCTACAATAAAATTTACAATTTCACTATGTTTATGTAATAATAAAACGT
Organism: Aquatica leii; assembly: GCA_035610365.1. Lineage (NCBI taxonomy): Eukaryota > Metazoa > Arthropoda > Insecta > Coleoptera > Lampyridae > Aquatica > Aquatica leii. The sequence goes on from CM069434.1 coordinate 84,272,897, forward strand.
TTTTACGTTTTCAGCATGTTATAATTTTTCTCAATTGTATACTTTAAATGTTTTCTTTTTTAAATCGTGTTCGTTAAAATAAAATAGTTATAAAATTAGTAAAAATATTTTTTTATAGAATAATAAACAATTAGAGAACACGCAATATGTAAATTTATAGATAATGTAAATTTTGAGAATAGTAAATTACGCATGTTTTATAAAAATAAATGGTTATCTTCTTGTAACATATAACATACTACTTTTAGCATGTTGAAACACAATCAAAAACGTTCCACTAACTTTTGTTTGAGAAAAATGAATTTATTATGATGGATTTAAGTTTTGGAGACGTTACTGCTATGATTCGTGATAAGAGTATTTGCTTCGAAGATTTTATTTCTTCAAATTACATTTTATAATTTACCTTTGTAGAGATATACTTAATCGAAAATTAAATCTGCATATTAGCCTAATAAATATGTCGTGGTTAAAATGTTAATCTAATGAAGATATAATTTATGTTGTAGGCGTTTTATTAAGGGTGACAAATGATTTGTAACTTAATTTAAAGTTGAAGTCAATCAATAAAAGTATGATTAAAAGTGTATTAAGTTTTTATGTAAAACTTTTAGTTTTAAATGGGTTCTTAAACATAGATGTCGCTTTGGTAAATTGATATTTTTAATAAAAACTGTTAGCAACTTTTAACATAAATTAAATTTTGAAGACGCAATACCTAATTTGTTTAAATGTTTGTGAAATCAGAATAATTTTAAATATAAATTTAAAAATCAATGTTATAATTAGAATTCATTTATAGTGTTCTGTGTTTTAGAACTTGTAACAAAAAACTTATTATTACAAGAAAAAGAACTTTACAAAAAAAAATTCTGATTAACATAGAATATTATTTTTTTCTGAATTTATTCTATTGTTTTATTTTGAGCAAAACGAAAGTCTTATTAAGAACCTAGCAACTCTATCGTATACTTACAACAATTTTATAAAAAATGTAGTTAATAATATAATATAAAATAAGCAATATTTAAGTAAATAAATTATCATTTTTACTTATTTCTTCATGTGTTACGTAGTTTTTCAAACACTTTACCTAAATTAAAACTATTATTGAAAGTTTTGAAAGTTAGAAACCATAAAACTAATTTTTAAAGAGTACTTAGAGTTAAAGTATTTGTAGAGGCATAGTTATTATACAGCAGTAGTAAAACAATAAACAAACGTATTTTTTTAATGCGTTTTATTAATTTATTTTTATTGTTTTGATTTTTGTTGTTTTTTTTAAATTTAAATATTCGTATTATTTTAATAATGTTTAGAAAATGGTAGAACCAAAACATTCGAAAATGCTTTTAATTCAGGGAGCGTCAACGAAACTTTAAGGTAACAATGTTTTCTATTAATTGTTTTATGTATTGTCGAGTTGGAGTATCTGATATAATAAATAAGTCATAGTTTCGATATTTGTTGATAGAGATAGCTTCATTTGGAAATAATAAAGTAATTTTAATACTTTTGTTTTGTTGATTTCTTTTTTGATTTCGAAGTTCAATATTGTTTTAATTTCAAGTAAGTTCTGTTTATGTTAGTGATTCAAATTGTCATTTTTCTACTGATATTGGTAAGAACGATCTACTTTTTTATGTGACTGTTTGTCAATTGCATTGTTGTTCAATTATTTGCTTCTTGGGTATCTTTCTTGAAGAATTTTACGTCAGTCTTTTCCTATAATATTTGATGATAGTAGTCAGAGAAAATGAGAAGTTTTTAATAAACTTAAGTTATAGGCAGTTATTCCATTTTATAAATGTTATGGTTTTGACGATTTATTTAAAACCTTGTTAACTTGTTTACCGTAGTATTGTGTAAAATTCAGTTTGTGTTATATAATTCATCTTTGTCTTTGGAACAAATTATTTTATTTCTGGCGTATCAGTTTAAAAACTACCTAAATTTTAGGATTAATCATTCTAAAAGCTTTTTTACTGCCAGAGAGTTGGCCAATAAAACAATGTATAAACCGTTTAAAACAATTTTGAATTTGCATTACTTCGCACAACTATAAATGTTTTAAAAGCTTTTAAATAAATAAAATAATATTTTTTGTTTGTTGCGTTATTTGGTATTGCGACGATTGTACGTTTTTATATTTTCTGTTGTTGTTAAACCCGTCGAATTTATATTACTTGTTTTAGTTTAAGATTGGTTATTTTAATTTTTGCAAAACTCTTGCGATTTTATTTAATTATGTGTTAAAAATTGATCTCCAATTATTGTTTTTGCTGTGTTATTTTATGTAAATTCCTATTCATATTAAGTTTGTTTAAATTATTTAGTTATTCTCATTTGTTTGTATTTGTTTGCCTAATTCAATTAATTCAACTTATACCTTGCTTTCATTTTTAAATTGTAACAAAGGTTTTATTCAAACGACTTATCGCACTTATTGTTTTAGTGTTAATACCCTTTAAAAAGGTAAGTTTTGTTAGTAGTGTGTAAAACAGCGGATTTTTGGTTAGCAAGGTTCAAAAGTCTATTCAAGCTACGTTTTTTCGATTTTGTAACAGTCGCAATTTTCTATTTAACCCACCCATCTCCACTGAGCACCAAACAATAACATCGTTTATGTTACATTTTATTAATAACATGTTTTGCACGCAACAAACTAATAAAATTGCAAAGTATTCATAGAGCTCAATTCACAAATTGTAAAAAAATTACAAATTCTAAAAATGCCAAAAAATAATTAGTACAATTTAATTAAATTTAATTATGACTTTTAGTGTATTAGTTTCGCAATTTTTAAGAAATATACTTTTTTGATTAAATTAAATTAGGATTAAAAGATTAAAGTTTTTTATAATTAACAAAGTTTACACTGTTTCGTATGTGTTTACATTTATTAGACATAAAAACTGCAATAAAAAAAGCTTTACCCTTTCTTACAATTTAATAAAATGAAACTTATCTCAACGCAAATTGATTTTTAAATAAACATTTAAAATTAAAAAAACTATCGGTTTCAACACAATTAATTAAATTATTTGAAACGTTACTAAAAAATAATTTAGTTTAAACTAGAAAGTTTTGCGTACTACACTTTATTCGATCATTTAGTGTCATCCTCTTAGATATAAACCGGATTAACAGCAATGTTTACATAGTCTCATAAACAGTTCTATGATAGGATTTAAATTCCAACACGTATAAACGTGTTCTAAATATTTATAATTATACTAAGTTAAGGTAACACAATAATATAATTAAGTTACAGGTAAATGTTTCTAAATGTTGTAATAGACAATGCTTATCTAGTTCCATTGGACTAGTAAAAGAACTAACCAGAGTATCTAGAGTAACTTAAATGAGATTATTTTCCACAAAGTAAATTACTTTAAACCTCAATAGTGCTATAAGCCAGTTGTAACGTGTTACAAACTCTGTGTAATTTTATAAACATATAACGTTATCTTCTATTACGTTTTAAGAAACTTTAGAACATTTACACCTACTTGATTAAAAAGTATAACAAAGGTGTTTAAACTATTATCAAGTTTAAGATAGTTCAAATGCATGCAAATTTGTTAGAATTTAGGTAACTCTAATTATAAAAACAATCAAAAAGTAACACGGTATGTAATTAAAATCAAAAATTGTAATGCTAATGATGGTAATTATAATGTTTCAAATGTTATCTATAAATTATCAGCTATGAGCAGCATTTTCAATTTTTTTGTAAATAAAACAAAAATTGACAAATTCGCGTATCAGCAATCTAAAAACAAACGTAAACTAGATAATTTTTTTAAAACACGCAAAAGTAAAACTACCATCGAAAATAAATTTTTTATATATACAAGTTTACTAAATTAATACTGATTTTAAAATTAAAAACAATAATTTAAATAATTCAACTTGTCATGTATTTATTCTTATTCAATCAAAAACTAAAAATCAAATTAGACAGTAGACAAGTTACATTTATGTAGCTGTATGCACCGTTAAGTTACAAAATTACTAATAATAAGTAAGTTAATTAGATACTTGTTACAAGCTAGCAATTACCCGACGCTAAGGTTAAGTTGACAACAGTTAACTGAACTGCAACTTACTAATATATTGCTTAATTAACTAAGTAAAACCACTATAAAAGAATTTTTATGTTTTATGCTTCAATTTGTTGTTTTATAATAGATTTAATTATAATTTTGTAATAACAATTCTTAGTTAAGTATATATTCCATTATGCAAATAGTAATTATTTGTGTAAAATAGAACACACGTAAGATACACTTTTAAATTAAAAAAAAAATTAAACTTAAACAAAACAAATTCAAAAACAAAGAATTTATGTTATTTAAAATTGAATTTACTGTTACTTAACGCTTTTATTTTTTACAAATACCATTAATTTCTTAACTATTAATAATCTGTTTCTTTTAAACCGTTAATTATTAATATATATATGAATTTAAGTGTAATTTTAATATTTTAATTAAGGTATTAGATAAAAATTGTCCAATATATGTTTGTACAGTCAGGGACAGTGAAAATGACCATGCACATGTAAAAATTAAAGGACGTGGTCACAGTCTACATTATTACACAGGTATTTATGGTCAATTTTTTTTTATAATATCGACTTTTATCAAATTAATGATAATAAAAAGAATCAAAACTTGAATTATACGAACATAACGTTTATTTAGCAATGTTAATTAGTCTACCAGTCAAACATAATACTTTTAATTTATCAAAAGTAGCATTGGAATGTAATTATTCTAAATATCCCAATTTCATTCAAAATGTAAATATTTTTTTGCATTTAATTAAAAATTAAGAATATTTATAGGAAATAAAGATTCATAAAATTAAGAAACCACCTTGTTTTATATTTAATAAACACACTGCTTTACCATTTAAGACTTTGTATAATAATTATTACTATCAATGCAACTGTGTAACTTATGTCGCATGCTATTTACAAATTTTTTTGTAATTTGAGTCTTTCTTAAGGAGTTTTTCTGTCACGTTTTGCGTTAACTTTATAACATTTTTATCTTTTATGTATCCGTGTTAAAAGCTTCCCATCCTTTTACAGAAACCCCCAAAATTTTTAATGGGATTGAGCTCAGGTAATTTGGCGGGTACTGGTAAAACTTCCACTTCCGTAAAGTTTATGATTGAGCAATGTTTGGCATCATACAATCAACATAATCAATTTGTATTTTGCAATTAATTAATTATTACACTTCGTTATTACCTAGGATTATCAACTAGCTTCTGAGTCCAGTCAGTCGCAGCTTTTATCAAGATACAGAATTACTTCAGGTAATTACAATTTACGTTTTGTGCAAAAAATTTAATTGCAATAGTATTCAAGTTCAGTGTAACTTAAGGGCTTTGAACTTACTAAACTGTATTTTTTATTATTATTCCTAACGTTTACTTACGTAATTTTGTTATTTAAATAAAATAATTTAGTAAATGATTTGCCAACGGTAAATAAGTTTAACCGATCGACGAGTATTGCTTCGTATATTTTGGTTTAATTATAAACTAAACTAAATTTGAATAATCTATTAATTAAGTATTTTTTATAGCTTATTCAAAGTACCTACGTTGCGCGGCTGTCACATTTATTTTTATTTTTCTACGTTTGTTTGCTTAAGCAACCGTGCAGTTTGGTTAATCTTTTTTGTAATTAAATTTTAACGCTTATATTTTGTGTTAAGTTCATGTACACTTTGTTTCTATTGTCATTTATTTTATTACATAACTGTTTTCTTAAATTGCTGTTCTATTTTATTGTTGTATTGAATATGTGAATGTTTAACGTGACAAAACCTTTTTACGTGTGCGTTGAATTTCCGTTAAATTTTCAGATTAAAGATTAGTTACAACCCTCAAAGTTGTTTCGTAAGGGTTCTAACCAACTTGATATGTTTTTGAGTTATCAAAGATTTACAAACTAATTTCGTCGTGTCTTTCATTAGCTCCTACAACGATTTAGTCATTTCCGAAATAGTCACGAATTAAATTAAAAACTAATATCTATAATATGTATTCTTTGTTAGTAAAAATATTACATAAAATTAGAAGTTTTGGCACATTATTTTGTAATATCAAGTGTGGCTTACGCAGTCTATATGTGATACTACTGTGGTATACTTATTGTTTTACTTTCCATCTTTTTAGATATGCCACTAACGCTAGGAGCACTGTAAACATCTAAGTACCTTTTTTCTGTAATTAAATTTTTTTAGTTTTCATCAAATCCTATATATAACATACCAATCCAAAAAATTGACTCAGCGGATATAACTGTATACAAACGGAAAAGTCTGTCTTAAAGTAACATACAGAAGAAGGAAACCAAAACAAATGTATCAAGAAACTTAACCAAAGAAAGAATCTCGGTGACAACAGAATGATAGAAAGCAAACTACATTCAACAAGATACCGACGGCGTATTTGAAGACTCCAAACTACCAAAACTAAAAGACAAAAACTAGAAGGATAGCAAAAATCAAAAATTTAAAGCCACAAAGCAAACTAGCACTTACGTCGCTTGCGAAACCGATGAAAAAAAGAACGAATAAAATGAGACAACAAAGCACAATTAAAATAGACTAAAGCAATAGTAGTAATTTTTAATTTTTAGATCTGAAGAAACAGTACAATCTTTATGTAGACGTATAAATCTTGTACAAAACCAGCGTTGGAAAGCTTCAGTGTAACCGGCAATTCATGACCACACGACCTAATAGGAATGCTTCTTTGTGTTCAATTAGTGGTAACTTAATCCACTGCAAAGAAAAGCAACGGCAACTCACAGTTTTGAAGAAAGGGTAGACAAAGTGACTAATAGAATTTATGTTGTCTTTGATGTGTCGGTTATAATTCTTTAAATTAGCGCCAAAACGAGAAAAATACTTCAGACACTCGTTTTCACCTAGCAACACTTGAGAAAAACAAATAGAACGCAACTTAACTAACAAGAAGTACAATTATTCTAATATCAACGTTAAAAAAAGAAATATAATATGAATCAAACAACTATTTGCAAAGCAATATCACTGTTATTTTAATTTTAAGTATAATGAACTATCAAGTTACGCAAAATTTTGTATGAGTAGATAGTTACGGTAGCAAAGTTAAATTTAATTTAGGTTTAATAATTAAACATGAAGTGTATACAAATTAAATAGCAAGACGCACAATCACTGCAAATTTTTAAATACAGAAAAAAGATACTTATGTGTTTACAGTGCTGGTAGCTTTAGTGGCATATAAACATCCCCAAAAGAACTAGAAAGTAAAACAATAAGTGTACTACCGCTGTATCGCAAATCGACTGCGTAAGTTACATTTGATATTACAACACAATGTGCGCAAAACTACCATATTTAAAATAAATCTGCAAGCTGGAGAGCTGTACCGCTAAATCTTTATAAAATATTTTACCGACATAAAATATCTGGATTTGACTTCTTTATTTAATGAATAACAGTAACCTACATGTTCGGATTCAGCAAGGAACGATGATTACATAAAATCTTGCATTTAGTAGTTATTGACCATTAAAAGTAGTTTCTGAAAAGAGTAACTAGCAGTAATTAAATAAATTTTTGATTTTATTACGTGACGGTAATAAACTGCTATAAAGACAAAAAAATTAAAACTCGCCGCAAAAAAGAAATTTACTTTTACCTAAATGATCCTTTTGCATTTACCTATTAAATTTTTATTTGATTTGGCTTATTAAATATGCATTTTCTAAAATTGTTAAGTTAAATGTTTCAATGAGCATATCGTTAACACGTGCTGACTTTTTAGTTTGCTAGTCAAAATGCAAATGCGTTCACATTAACGGAAAGTAAAGAGAAAGTAAAACTAACATAGCCGACGGAGTTTAAACTGATCAAAATTTATACAAAGCAAAAAACAATAAAAAGAATGTAACGTAATAACTGCGCTAATAAAAGTAATATCTAAATTACTAAAAGACAATGTTGTTGCATTTAGCTATTTCTGCAACAGTGCCCTGTATAAAAACCCTGAAATAGAGAAAAAATTAATCCAGTTTCTCTGCAGCACTAATCTAACAAGAAGTGTAGAGTGAGTTAAATGCACGTTAGAATTAGTATGGTTTAATTAGTAGAATCTAAAGTGAACTAGTAAGTAGTATGAAAATTACAAAAACGTTAAATTTTTTAGATGTTTTTTTGTTCTCAGATCTTTCTCATGGTGAGACAGAATTTTCTCGATGATAATAAACAAATCTTAATTAGGAACTTTGGTAAAAAGTAAAGTGACATCAAAACTCTAAAGAAGATTCTAGGGTTCAAATTTTATTAATTTCAAACGTTGATTAAAATTAAGAGAGTTGAGAAAATTCAGAAACAATGTTAAATAGAAACTCAGTTAGCTTGTAAGTAATAGATTTGATAGTACTGAGGATAGGTCTACTGTGTTTGTGGAATTTAAGAAATCCGTATAGATGAGGTGGTTTAGAAACTGAGAAGGTAAGTTTAGGTTTGGTTTCAGCAAGTAGATTAGAAGATATAATTTTGTTGATCTTGCGTTCAATCGACAGAATAGTATTTTCTCAGCATAATCCGTTTAATTCTAAATGACAGCAGCGTCGCTTTTGTCGGCTGGAAGAACAATGATATTGCAGTTCCAGCAAAGACTTTTCAAAGTTAAATCTTCCAACTTAAAAGTGTTGAATTTAGGAACTTCAGATAATTCAAGAATTTTGCAAATATGAACACAAATGAAATCTGAGATGTGACGGGTAGGATGTTTTATAAAAGACTCAACAACACATAAAATGTCTTTGGAAATGCGTTTGGGAGCAACAGCAAAATTTAAACTTTTGGATAGCACCGATTCCTGTTCTGAGGTAAGAGTCTCATCTCACCGCGACAATACTTCTATAAATACGAAGACAACCTCTTGAGTCACTTCTAAGGGGTTAACGAGTTAATCACCTAACTCTGTAGTTGTTCTTTGTTAGATCATTGTTTACTTCTTTAAATTTTTGATTTCATCTACGCTCTGATGAAACCCCTTACAAAAATGGGCAAAACGTTGATCACTTCGGTTACAAGATTAACACGATCCAAACCCTGAAGACGTTCTAATTTAGCATAAACTCCTGCTGGAAGCCTTTGCGATTAAATTAAAAGAAAAAATAATTTTTATTTTTTAGATTAATATTTAAATTATGGCATTGGAAAACAAATTCAGGTTAACTACGTATTGCCTACAGACTCTTAATCGTAGTATTAAATTGGTTAATTTTTTTAATAAATGTTTTTCTTAACTTTTTGTTAACTTTTGATTTAATTTTTTTGTATCTTAATTGAAAATCAAGTATATTTAGTTTAATTATTTTTAGCTGTGCATTAACGTCAATTTCATGTATTGTTATATTCAAAATTTAATTTTTGTTATTTTTCATTTTATAAGTTTAATAGATCGGTTGAATTTTATAAATTAACTATTAATAACTATAGAGATGTGCAACGTTGTAATTTAAATTAACTATATTATAATTAAACAAAAATTTAGTTAACTAAGAATCATTGATTAAAAAAATTTTAACACTGAAAAACATAAAATTACTGGCATTATTTATTATAAACATAGTAATTGTAATTAAATTTTTTTTAATTTTAAGTTATTTTATACGTGCTTAAGTTTAAGTCTATACTTACATCAAAACTTTGTAAGTATTGCAGATTTCAAGTAAATCTTTTATTTTAAACTTGAAAAATAAACATAAAATGCAGGAAATATTTTTAAAGTTGGTGATTATTTCTTAAACCCGCAGGAAAATTTCCTCGGCAAAGAACGATCTTATATATTATTCATAACATCTATGCGTTTAAGCGCAGAACTTATTTATTAGTATACTTTAAAGGTTCTGCGAAATTAATTATAGAGAAATATAGTAGCTTTGCATCGTAAAATTTATTAATCAGAGAGCGTAATTTCAAATATAAAGACATTTTAATTATCATTGGTGTATTACCTTTAAAGCAACACGTGACGTAAACTATTTAATCGTGTACATTTATAGAAAAGTTATTTAAAAATTTTATAAATTTGTTATGTAACAACTATTGATTTATTTAAGATAGTATTTATTTTTCTATGTTTAAAATCAATTTTAATAAATACAATTATTTTTCAAAAAAAATCAACGATGTATTGTTAAGTCAGATATTTAATCGCATCATGTCAGTATACATAGATCTAAACGAGAAAATATAATTTAATTCTGATACAAGTTTGAATTAACGGTTATTGATTTGTTAACTGCTATTTTATCCATATAATCATGCAAAACAGCTTTTCATACTAACAATGCATTAATAATGTCAATTTTAAAAGCTGTAATAATGGTAATGTGTGTTTTAATTTAACAAAAACTTTTCTCTAAAAGAAGAAATTAAACTAATTTATTTTATTGTTTACTAAACAGTTATATTAATTTAATATTAATGTTTAACTATATTAATAAGACAAATTTATAGAAAATATTAATTAACTTTAATTTATTCTTAACAAAAGACATTATATTTGCATAGGAAACATTGCAATTTTCAATAAATATTATTATAACTAACTCAGAAACATAAACTTAGCGTTGAAGAGATAATAAATGTCAAATGACAAAACAAAGCAAAGTAAATTATTACTTTGTAAGGTTCTCACAAGCTTGCTTACAACAATACCATGTTTATAAAGTAGATTTGTTATAATACGAACGCATTTAAGACGAAGCAGCCATCGACTTCTATCAAGTATAAACCAACATTTGTAACAAACGGCACGATTGGTGAAATACACAAGACTTTACAAACCCAAACATTTATAGATATATAAATTAGAATGTCATATAAAACTATTCTGGATGGAATTAACAAACAATATATCGTTTAGTACCTAAGTTATATTTATTTAGGTTTAATTAATCTCACAAAAAATGTCATGTTGAAAAGTATCATTTGTTTGCACGTAATAAACATATGTTAGTATGAGAAATTGTTGACTAACATCACCATAGCCAAAGCGCCACCATTAGTATGCTGTGATTTATCATGCAGAAGCTTTTACAACGATTTGTTTAAAATGGTAAATTAATAATAAAGCTGTTGGATTAAGATATAATTAAAGCTGCGTAATGTGTAGTTAAGAAGCTTTCATATTAATATAGTTACAATGTGGCTATAATAAACCATCGCATGATACATGCAAGTATATGTACTATATGTAATAAAAATGACAAAGAAAAAATATAACGTTAGAAAATAAAATAAAACAAATTATTAAACTTAAAAATATATACAAACGTTGAAAGTGAAGCATAGCATAACAAACGTTAATAATGAGTTAATGGCTTAGATTGTAGGAAGTTCTTCACTAGGAGGGGCAATTAAATCACTCAAGATTTTATTATGGCAACGTTTCGTGCACTAGAAGTGATTGCCTCTCCTAGTGAAGAACTTCCTACAATCTAAGTCATTAATTCAATATTAAAGGTGGACGTAACTACAGTACGTTAATAATGAGAGTGAGTTATGCTGTAAGACTTTTGACAAGAGTAACTTACATCATTTTTTGTTCTACCCTTTGTAAAATTTTTCAAAAAATTTAGAAGAAAAATTACATTGAAAACATCACGAATATAATGTTGGTAATACACTCAACTAAACAAAAAACGGGACACTTTGGTTGGTTTGATTGAAATAATTTACGGTGTCAACTACGCTTGTTAGCAAATGCGATCCCCAATCATTCGTGACCGTTTCGGATGCTATTAAGAAATTGAAATTAGACAAATAATAAACATTGGCAATACCAGAAGATCAAATCGTTTATCCGAAAAAACTAAAATATTAATGTATTCTTATTTTTGAATTGTTTGGAACAGTAAACTGCATTTTATGTTTATACGAAATATTTTCGTGTGTAAATAAAAGTGTCATTTTGAAATGCATTATAAACTTTATTAAGGCTACATTTTTAACACATTTTATATTACACTTATGTAACATTCTATTAACAACATTGTAAATATAAGCTATTGCTATAAAATCTTAAGCTTTCGCAGTTGTTATTTTTATGATTATAAGCTACTTTTGGCTTAGACCGCGTGGTAGTTAAACACCCAGACTTAGGCTTGGTTCTAGTCTCTTTTTGAGAGCCAAAACAAGAAGTAAAACTTGGCCTTTGCCGTATTGTCGTTCGTGAACCCAAACAAACTGACGTTTCGCAAGACATTGCAGCTTGCATCTTCAGAGTAGAAAATGTCACTGAAAGAAAAAGTGTAAATGACAATATTTATACCAATAGCGATTAGCGTGTGTAACGGAAGTAATCTTTCGGTTATCCCTTGACTGACTTCGTTATTACTCGAAGTAAGTGTTTGTGTCCTTTTCAAGAAGGTTGATCTTTGTCTTAGAGAATATAATACTAGTAACTAAGATTTGTTTTTCTATTTCCATAGCTTCGCGGATCACTATGGGAAAGTAGAATGGAGTTCTACTCAACACTTTAGTTTGGTCAAAGTTCAGCGTGTGTCCTTGGTGCCACACGTGTTCTGCTGCTGATTTAGTAACTCTGCGGTCTTTGCAGTCAGCCATATGTTCTTTTACTCTAACTTCAATAGAGCGTCCCGTCTGTCCTAAATAATTTAATCCACAGGAACAAGGAATTTTGTAAACTCCGGCATGTTTTAGAGCCCCTTGTTTGTCTTTAGCAGATGTAAACCAAGTGTTCAGGGCATCCTTAATCGTCAAGACAGTTTTAATATTATGTTTCTTTAGCACCTTGCTTATTTTGTCTGTCGAACCCATACAGTATGGTTAATAAGCGGTGCTAGTAGAAGGTGACAAGTCTTCTTTGGCTTTTGAATTTATTGCTCTTTTTCATGCGTTTTGGAACTCTTTAAACCCGTATCCATTATGTTGTAAGGACTGCAACAGTGTTTTCTTTTACTTTTGTAGATTTTCATTATCTGACACACGTATAGCTCTTTTGGCTAAAGTATGAAAAACAGTAATTTTCTGTACTGGATGGTGGTAAGATTCGGCGTTTAAGTATCTATTAGTGTGCGTTTTTCCTTTCTATAATCGGAATGCTCCAATCTTCCGTTATTTTTTCTTATCACCAGTATATCAAGAAAAGCTAGACTGCTGTTATGCTCTAACTCCATAGTAAATTTAATGCTGTTATGTGCAGAGTTTAGATGTTGAAAGAACTGATGTAGTTTATCTTTGCCATGAGGCCATACAACAAACGTATCATCAACATATCTGAACCAAGTTTTTGGTTTTAACTCAACATTTTTATAATTTCAGTTTCAAAATATTCCATGTAAATATTGGCTATAACTGGAGAGAGCGGTGAACCCATGGCCGCTACTTCTACTTGTTTAAACAAGTTGTCGTTATAACTGAAATAAGTGTTTTTAAGGCAGAGTTCGATGAGCAGAACTTATTCTTCAGTAATTTTCTCCTTGAGTAGAAACAACCCTTCGTCGACCGGGACTTTAGTGAAAAGAGATACCACGTCAAAGCTGGCTAGGATATCTTTTTTTGTTATAAGCAAGTTATTGATTTTCTTTACAAAGTCTGTAGAATCTTTAATGCGAGTTTTTGTATTTCCTGTCAATGGCAACAGTTTTGCCGCTAGATAACGTGTTAACGATTGGGTTGACGAATTGATGGTGCTCACTATCGGTCGAAAAGGGACTCCTTCTTTGTGTTGTTACGTGCAAAAGTTTTATAACGTAATACCCTGTATACGGGTTAAATTAAAATTAGATTTCGGTTTTGACGCCCTCTGGCGATTGTTCTTTAATATTCATTTTTTGCTAAAACGTTAAATTGACAACTACGTAAAATGGCCGGTGTTATAGAATAATTTTAAGTATAGCTTGTTCCTACGGACATCCACGTTAATGAAAATAAAATTATAGTTTTAATACGTTGTTGTTTACATCCGTTTTGTTAGGATTCTTTAGTAATTTCTTTCTTAATTTGATAGCCGTTCCGTCACGCTTTGGCCACATGTTCGATTTAATAAAAGAAAAATGAAGAATTAATATCGATAAATACCTTCACTAAACGCTTAGGATTCTGAAAGGCCTAGTATCCACACCGAAAACAAATGTTACCTCTTATACGTCAGTTGATTGCAATACCCACCTTTTAATAATTGCTAATAACAGCATTCGATACATCGGGTTCTTGTATGTAATTTCTTTAATTATTAATAATTTTGTAGATTCCTACCTTTGTGAGTTATTGTGTTGACACGATTTGCTATTCATAACTATTTTAGACTACTCAACGAGGTAAACGTTTTCTTCGGGCAAGTACTGGATTGCGGGTAAGTTCTTTTTAATTATCATGTCCTGTCAAAGAAGGTCACTCACGAAATTTAACTTGTTTAACTTACGCAATTGTAATAGTAGATTCATACCATTTAGGCATTGTCAGTAACTAATTCTGTGATATCGCATGCTGTGAATCCTAGTTATATAACGTGTAATTTCTTCGCTATCGATAACGTTTAGATTAATGTATTTTGTATTGCCGATACTTCTGGCAGTTATTAATGGACAATTTTTAAGACTCTTTGTTAATAGCCTACGTTATTAAATTAAAGTGTTTATACCTATTTAATCATTCCTTTATAGTAACATACCTTTCTCTTTTATTGTGGTTACCGAACATCAGGGTAACAAAGATTCCAAACGTAAAAATTAGTTACAAGCTTGTACCGTCTGTTTTGATCGAGGCAGAAGTGTTAATTATAAATGATCTGGCGCCATTAAATATTAGTTACTTGAACCTCCCCTGTGTGTCAGATAATAAAAATCTACAAAAGAAAAAGGAAACACTGTTGGAGTCCCTACAACAAACTGGATACGGGTTCAAAGAGTTCCAAAACGCATGAAAACGAGCAATAAATCCAAAAATCAAAGAATACTTATCACCTCCTACTAGCACCGCTTATTTACTATACTGTATGGGTTCGACAGACAAAATGAACAGGGTGCTAAAAAAACATAATATTAAAACTGTCTTTACGACTAAGGATATCCTGAACACCTGGTTTACATCTGCTAAAGACAAACAAGGGGCTCTAAAACATGCCGGAGTTTACAAAATTTCTTGTTCCTGTGGATTAAGTTATATAGGACAGACGGGACGGTCTATTGAGGTTAGAGTAAAAGAACATATGGCTGACTGCAAACACCGCAAAGTTCTTAAATCAGCAGTGGCAGAACACATGTGGAACCAAGGACACACGCTGACCTTTGACCAAACTAAAGTGTTGGGTAGAACTCCTTTCTACTTTCCTAGAATAGTCCACGAAGCTGTGGAAATAGAAAAACATCCATGTAATATGAACCGCGAAGACAGTTTAAGACTCCACAAATCTTGGCTACCAGTATACTATCCTCTAAGACAAAGATCAATCTTCTTGGAAAGGACACAGACATTTACTCCGAGTAATAACGAAGTCAGTGTAGCGGTAATGGAAAGATAAAGTTCGTTAATCATGTTAATCGCTATTGGTATAAATATCGTCATTTACACTTTTTCCTTTAGTGACATTTACTACTCTAAAGATGCCAGCTGTAATGCCTTGCAAAACGTCAGTTTATTTGGGTTCACGAACGACAATACGGCAAAGGCCAAGTTCTACTTCTTGTTTTGGCTCTCAAGAAAAGACTAGGACCAAGCTTAAGTCTGGGTGTTTAACTACAACGCGACCTAAGCCGAAAGTCGCTTATAATCATAAGCTATTGCTCTTAAACACATTTTAAGCAGTAGTTTTTTTAGTATCTTTTTTTGGTCAAAGTGTCAAAAAAGGCAATTATAATAAATTTTTTAAATAATTACTAACATACTTATAAAGACTTATTAACAGAGAAATACTTTTGTGTCAAAAAAGGTATTTGCTGCATTCTATTTATATATTTTCGTATATACATACAATTGATTACAACGCTAAAATATCTATTCCTTTTTTCGTCAATGCATGTTGCGCTTTTGCTTTTTTTGCATTTTTAGTTTAACAATCTTTTTAGATTACATTAATACAATCAATTTTTTTGCGGCACTAGTAGAAGAATAAAACATTTATTTGAATAATAAATAAACTAAAAATTCGTATTTCCTTTGTCAACCCATACCCTGCTTTACTATAAAACGATAAATGATTGTTTTTGGAGTTTACTCCTTAAGAATCGATTTGCATATATAAGGGACCCGGTATGAGAAAAATCTGAGGCGTAAAATCTATCGATGAATGACCTCGTTACGTTTTTGGTGCGCATCCTATGTCGCGCAACTTTCTAATTTTACTTATACTGCTGTTTTTATTATAAATATCAATAATTAATATTGTTATTGTGAAGTTTTAATCTTTATCATTGTGTTCCGCTAAAGTGAACTGAAAGTATTTTCAAATAACTATTGCAGAAAGAGGTGTAAATGATATTGGCGGAACATCTAACAAACACGTGGCTGCGTTATAATTCATGTATTATATGTATGAGCATGTGCAATTTGTATTTATTAAATATTTAAATAATTATCGATGTAGTTCATATAAATATATATTTGAGAACAACACATAAAATTAGATAATAATTAACCCAATATGAATTATCGAGCGCATCCACATAAAATAGAAAATTTCTAACCTAACCAAAAATTCGATGTCTATAAATTCTACCAGGTTATTATGATTTATTTTATAAATAATTTTTAAATATTAACAATTCTAGTCAATAATTCGATAATATTATCAGAAAAATCGACAATATTTTTTCATTATAATAATGTTTTCATAAAATTTTCTTTCGAAAAGTTATTTTTTACGTTCATACAGTATCAATCTTTTTATTGTATTTTTCAAGAATGTCAATAAAGAACAATAAAGCATTGTATCTTTATATCCTACGTTAAAAGTCAAAATTATAAAATGATAACAAAAATTCACTCTAAAAAAAAGAATACAAGTTTTGAGCAAAATTTTACAAAATTGTAACGTGTCGTTAGTAATAACGTGTCAAATTTTTTGTGTATCAATAAAATTCTTAGTGCAGCACTGGTAGGTAACGCGTCAGCGGCTGAAGGTTACAGTATAACTGGATATCCAGAGTGGAAATCTTTTATTCAAACTTATTTTTTGTTTCACGTTCGTTGTGGGTAGATTGAGTTTTATAAAAGCTTTATTTGCTCAACCGTAAATAATTTTTTTAATTTAGTTTTACATTGTCGTTATTATTGCGTTTTTAGTAATTTGAATAAAAAAATGATTCTCAACTTGTATTAAAAGGAATGAAATCTATTTTCTTGTACTAAATTGCTTGCAGGTTAATGGCTACCGAGCGCCATCTTGTTTTTGTTAATTTAAGATTCTTTATAGCAAGCTTGGTAGTCTCAAACCTTTTTCAACACACTCAGCTATTCAAAGCGAGATTAATATGTCTAATACTTAGTGGACCGATTTAGGCCGTATAATTACTGCGATTGCCTGTCGAGTATCGTACGATGTTTGCCTTAGGTTTTAACGTATTATTCTACGAGTGTAATATCTTTTTGTAGCTGTGTTACGTAATTTATCTACATTTCTATCTATTAAGCTTTCAGCGATTTTAATTATGTTATGTGCATTATTAGTTATGCTGACTTGTACCGCTTGAGTCCCTTAGCAATTTGAACTATAAATAGCTATGAATTAGTTTAACACCCGCGAAATTCAAAATCAGCTTTGAATAATTCGTCGGGATAAAACCACAACGTAAAGAGACATTGGGGTAAGCAATGTCAATGCAATTGTGCAAACGCCACCAGAGTGAACTACTGGATTTAACACTTTTGAATCCTTAGTAATTTGTTTGTATTCAAGGCAATAGTGCCCACGATTAAATTGTTAAAAGTGTTGAGAGTAATATCACTGTAGTAACATATTTCAGTAGCTACTATGCTAAGAAACTAGGAGTAGGTTTTTCGTTTTACAATTACAATTACAAAACAATTAGTTATTTTAAATAATTTAAATTATTACAAAAAAATTATTAGACTATTACTGAATTTAGCAGTTATTATAAGACCCGATCGAGGTCAAGGTCGTAGATCAAAGATATTTAATGCGTAATACAAGAATGTCCAGCTAATTTAACGTCTCAGTGCTCATAACCGATTGTTTGTAGCTTTAATTTAGAAGAGTCAACCTTTAATCGAAAATCAGCAATTCAAGATGTACGTTAGGTCAAAGTGTTGCGATTGCAATGGGCAGCTTTGCGTTAAGTCACAAGCGGTTTTTCCCCGACATATTTACAACAGCGTACTAACACAAAGTTTTGCGTGTTATTTTGTTTCTCTAATAAAAATCAATTATCAGAATCAGATCTAAAAAAGATCTCCCTTGAATCCTGCATATTCTGCTCAAAAATGGCGAGAGTAATTGCATATTTCGTTTTTCTAAAACTACACTACTTGGCATTAATATAGATAAAAACGAAAAATTCAACGCAAAGAAACAATAGAATAAGACGTCGGACAGGGAGACGGAGGATTATTTTTAGCGGTTCTTACCTGCCCCGTACATTGTAAAGGCTCATGACAAAAAAAACCAAAAATTTTAATTATTTGTTTTGCAAAAGAATCATTGTGATCAAATTATGATGCCAGTTAAGTTGCCTTTGGTTACAACAATAACACGGTAATCAAATCATATCAACCGAAAAAAATGTGCACGTTACAAGGTATAAGTGAAAACAAAATAGCTGATAAAACAGCTTATTAAACGTAATTAGGTCACTACGAATAAGTTTCTTGCATACCAAACAATGTTAAAAACAGCGTTACTTCATTCGTAAAAGAAAATCTCAAAGAGAATAGAATAACTGAAAAAAACTTATGAAATCGTCGCTAACCCAGCGTTTCTCAATCTGTGGAGCGCGCCTCCCTAGGGGGCGCGACAATTTTGAAAGGAGGGCGCGAGCGTATCGAAAAAATTAGAAAAAATGTTAAGAAAACTATTTTTTGATTTAATACAAAAAAAAGCAACAAAATACATTCTGACAAAGTACAGCGATAAAAATACTTGCATACCTACAAGTTTAATCATATTAATTAGTGGCTTCCTTGGGCCTGTCTCGCAGAGCAAAGTTTCTTGAAAGAAAGTTTAATATTGGAAATTGACACTCTGAGTTCTCTTTCAATATATAGCTGAGATCTGTATTTTGTCTTTAAAGCAGCCACTGCAGAAAATCCGGTTTCGCAAAGATAGGATGTTGGGAATGGTAATAGTATACGAAATGCTCTTGTTTTCAGTGCAGCAAATTCATTCTCTAACCCTGTCCAAAATTCAAACAGTGATTTCGCCACTTTCCGTGAACTCTATGAACATTTTATTTCATATTTTGAAATGGGTCCCTAACCCACTCGTAACTTGCTATCAAGTTGTCGTCAGCAAAAAAATACTTCTTAAAATCCTTTGCCAACATAGCTAAATGATTTTCAATAGTTACAAGTACAACTTGAATATGTTTCTCTTCAGCCTTGTAGCCTTAACAAATTCGTTCACGTTTACAAACATTTCTAGATTTTTTTGCTTCATATTTCGGCTCCATAATTCCAAGTTTCTACAAAAAGCATTAACTTTGTCACTCGTATCAAAAATATGTGCGTTTGCTCCTTGGAGTTGAAGATTTAAGATATTTAATTTCTCAAATATGTCGACCATGTAGCTCAATTTGATGACAAATAAGCCATCTCGAAACATCTTCTCAGCTTCCGGTCGGCTTTCTTCTTCTAAAAAGATCGCGATTTCGTCTCTTAGTTGCAGAAACTTTCCACGTAATAACCATCTTGCCTCACAATAAAACAGTAACGCGTAATATTCTGCACCCATGTCTTTACAAAGTGCAGAAAAGAGTCTTGATTTGAAGGGTCTCGTTTTTATATAATTTACTACAGTTACACAAGATTGATACCAGGGCTCATTTCCTTCTCGATGAATCATACAATGTGTTCAAATGCATTGAAGAAATTTCTGTTTCACAAGTGCTTGTATACTTTGGAATATTCCAAACATTGTACGAACACCATCGGTGCATATTCCAACGCAATTTTTCAATGTTCGCCTCGTTTATAAAATCATTTAAGATATTAAATAATGCAAGTGCTGTTGCTTTCAGTTCTATTGGTTTGCAGAAAAGTAGTTCTTCTATTGCTGACGTACCATCACAAAATCGAACATAAGTAATTAAATGAGCATTTTTAATGCTATCTGTTGCCTCATCAAACTGAATTAAAAACAATTTGTCACGCAATTTCTCGAAAAGTTGATGCTGTACATCTTCAGCTATATCACCAATTCGACGGGCAACAGTATCATTTGATAGAGGTATGGACTGTAATTGTTTGGCAAAACTATCTCCAAACACAGTTTGCATAATCTCAATTGCAGCTGAAAGAACAAGTTCTTCCCCAATGGTGTGGGGTTTTTTACATCTTGCTATTTTGTATTAAACTTTGTAAGTAAAACTTTTTCATTCACAAAGTTTTTTTAAAACGTGATTTTTGCTTGTCATATGACTTTAATTTAAATTCGAAGAATTCTCGGGGTTTGTTAACGTACTCTCTATAAAGCGTTTCCAAATGTCATTTAAGTTTGTTAGGTTTCATACTGTCAGCTGCTAAAATTTTTGAGCAAATAACGCACAGAGGTCTTTCTTCATCATTTACTTCAGTGTTAGTAAACCCGAAATTACCATCGTTTATAGCTATCTACAGTTCATTTTAATCACATAGTAAATTTATACTATGAGATGGCTCTGCCATCAAACACTTTTAATGGTAATTTCATCGTACTTAATTATAAAGCTATAAGGGGCGTCAATGCAATTGTGGGAACAACATTAGAGTGTATCTCCTACTACTGATGAGCCCCAAAAGGGCGAAACAGCTGTCTAGTAGTTCACTCTGGTGGCGTTTACACAATTGCATTGACATTGCTCACCCCCAATGTCCTTTTACGTTGTGGTTTTATCCCGACGAATTTTTCAAAGCTTATTTTGAATTTCGCGGGTGTTAAACTAACTCAACGTATTTACCATCGTTTATAGCTATCTACAGTTCATTTTAATCACATAGTAAATTTATACTATGAGATGGCTCTGCCATCAAACACTTTTAATGGTTAAAAAATTATCTATTTTAAGGAGCAACACGTCTGGGACTGTCAGGGTATATTTTATATGAGACTGAATAAAATTCAATGCGTGCATCGGAACTCCTCGGGAAGCGGACCTAAGTCAGAGAGCGGGAGAGAAGGATTTTCATTTTATCATTACAGCGCATCGGAGTTGCCAAATATCAATAAATTTATCTATTCTTTTGTAATTTTTAAGATAATGAAGATCGTAGCGTAACCTTAGGGTTAAAATACATATTATAGATGCTAGTATTACAATTACAACACGATTTCTATAATAAAATCATCGGGGGGGGGGGGGGCTGCCGACAAGAATTATAATTTAAAATTGGGTCGTAAATACTAAAAGGTTGAGAAACACTGCACTAACCGAAGCAAGGCAGATTCCCAAATCTTAAAATAGAAGAGAAATAGTAGTTTTTACTCAACCATGTATAGATCATCTCAACTTAATGCACTCGAATATATTAACAGAAGAAGAACCATCCATATGTAGTACATGTGAAATCTTTTAACAGTAAAGCATAATAAAAAAAATGTTACTTTGACAAACTCAAGGAAGATCTGTTAGACTATTTTATTACAAACAAACTTTTTACACGACTTTTGTTTGGTTTGTGCATGCAATATTTTGTGTATAGTGGAGGTTTACGTGTTTGTACATAGTCTTATGACTTATGTATTATCAGCTTTGCATTCTAAAAACTTTGGATTAAAAATATATATAAATACAACAAAAATAAAATCAAAAATTACAAAAATGGAAATAGCTGCAACCAAATCGGCATAGTCAGTGGCACACCACCACTTACGATAATTTGTTGTTGTAAATATTGTAGATCGGCTGGATTGTTTTCTAAACGATTGATTTGATGTGGCCCCATAAAAAGAAATCTAGCGGTGTCAAATCAAGCGATCGCGACGCGATGGCCACTCAATTTCTCATCTACGACCAACTCATTTTCCTTTACTTTAAGACTTTCCAAACTAATTTATGTGACACGCTCGTTAATTCTGCAACGTTGCGACATGACTCAAAACTTCAATTTGCACATTTTCATCCAGAATTTTATTTAAAAAAACCAGTTTGTATAAAATGACACATTCCAAAGTAACAATAAAAACTGACGTCTAAATACCTGCAAACAATGAGTAAAAAACCCAAACAAATACCTTTAATAATCAAAATTACAAAAAACTTTTATCTACTTCTGCTGATTGTCGTTATTGAGATAATGGAACTCATTGTATTGTACGAGAGTAACGCAGTCAATATCCTCAAAAATAATTGCGCTGGATATTCTAGAAGATACATGTAATAACTATCTCAAAAATAATTTTTTTTATCACAAACAGTGTAGTTTTAAGGGTAGGCAGCATCTCCCCAAACTTCATTGTTTGCTAATTGATTCGTAACTGTCAAGTAGAATAAGATTATTATTTTTTTTGTGTATTTGAATAGTATTTTTAAAAACTTTTTCAACAATGTATCTTAATTGAAGCATTGCAATTTAGATTTTTGAAATTGAGGTGGCTTGGCCGAAAGGATAGATGGAGGTGCGCTACTGACCACGTCAATTTGGTTTTCCCTTAGTATTTTCAAAACAAATTTTAGTAATTTTTGATATTATTTTTTGCTGTAAAAATTGACAACTTTATGTAAGTTACACTTACATAGTAACTGATAATTATGAATGGTTATGAGACTAATAACTGCTTGATGCTTCTTAATGATAAACACATATACTAATTTAGCTTAGAATTAAACACAACGTCTAGAAGTATGCACTTTAAGAACTTACTTTGAAAAGTGCATTCTCGTACTTTATTCTGAAATCTAAATCTAATTTAAGAAATGTCAAAACAATAAAATTACAATCAATCACAGTTAAGTAATAACAAAATTAAAGCAAATAAAAACAATTAAACCAGCGAGCCTTGCCTGTATAAGCTAACGGAAGAAGAGAAACTTTTTTGTTAGTTAATTTCTTTTTTTTTATTTATTGACAAAAAAGTAAAATGTTTCTGGTACTGCCATTTTAAATTAATTAAACACTGTGTTATTTTATATTTATGAGGTTTCATAAACATGTAGATAGTCACAACAAAATTAAAAGTTAGAATAGCTTATGTCAATATAAATGTCAGAAATGTAAATAAATATAGGTGCCTGTCCCCTTTTTTGTTGCGGTGCAACTTACCAAAATTTCAAATTTACCGTAATTAGGAAAGTTTGACTTCAAAAACAAAAAAACGTCAGATTAATATCATAAAATTTAATTATATACAATTTTAAAATTTTGAATTTAATTAACATTATTTTTAAATAACGAATACATTTTGCTGTGTAAAAGAGTAATCTTACTAATTAAAAATATTATCACTTTTGGTAATCTAAATATCTGTTCTAATAAGCTATGAAGATCTTTCTATTTATTTGATAGAAAAAATTTTATAATTTTTGGCTAAATCAAAAAAAGTTGTCAAAAGGTTTTTCATTTTTAAAATGCGCAATCAAAACCAAATTACGCTTTATTTTAATAAAAAAACTACAATTGCTTACTAAACATAAATGGTTGAGGATTGATTGCATTGTCAAAACAAGCGCAGTAAGTCTATAACTTAAAAAATCCTTGTTTTGCAATTACAGCCTGAAAATTTTTTTAAATTTTTTTTACGGTTTAACACAATTTTATGTACAAAGCCATACAGATGACTCTAAATGTAAAAATTAAATTTAGGAAATTACAAGCAGTAAAGGTTACGTATAATAAATACGTAACATACCAAAACACGTAAACACTTTCAAACGTATAACTTCACATTGCGTGTGTTTTAAATTCGGATTTTACATTGAGCACTAATTAACCTGTATTTGCTAAATACTGTAAATGTATCTAAAAAATGACAAAACATTATTTAAAAAAAAATTTAATAAAATGTTATTAATTATTTTTACTATCTTTCATAATACAAAACCCAAAGAGCAGCACTTTGTAATCTAAATAATGGTCAATTTTAAAATATCATACAAATAATGTTTTTAATAAATATCATTGTCTTGAAAAAAAAGCGATATAAAATGCCCTTTGTAGTTGTAGAATTGAAGCGATTTTACAAGGGTGGTAAAAACGAAAAAAGACGGAAAAATAAAAACGGTATCATACTGAATTGTGGCTTACAGGCAAGCGTTGCCGGCTGTAGCTACATACGATAGAAACAGAATTCTATTTATTGTGATCCTGCTACAAAATTTCAGTTTCTTACAGCATTGACTAAATAATATAAACACAAGCGAGCTTACGAAACAAATTGTATTTACTTTATAGTACTCAATGCTTATAGAATTTAAAATTTTCGTTATAGAATTGCTAAATATTATTTTTGAAAAGATAAATTGTATAGAAATTTATAAATTTCTCTAATACAGTTTTTTTTCTTTTATATTAACAAAAACTGCTTTTTAATCATTTTTTTTAAAGCTCATTGTTTATCAATATTCTTGTCAAAATTTTTACGTATCATAATCAATTTGCAGTTTTAATTGAAAGTGTGCAAACTACAGTTGTTACATATAACAAAAAATTGATTATACATTCTTTTTGCAGATTAATATAATTATAGATACAAAATCACAAAGATTGTTTGGTTTACATTGATAAAAATTGCTAGGTTTTAAGTTTTAATCTCAATGTTTCGTTCATGTTGTTCAACGTAAATATTGAAAATTAAAAATTAACGCAATTTAATTTTCACGTTACTATTTTTAAACAGTAACAATTATTTCTATATACTTTTCTGTAAGCATACCTGTTATTATCTTGAAGTGCGGCATATAAAAATACAATTTTAAAATGTTTTTTGTTTTAATTAATTATAATATTATAAATTTTATCACAGTCTTAGTTACTCAAAATTAAATTCATTAGTAGAGTATCTATATAATATTATATACAGGGTAACTCAACAAAAACCAGTAGAATTTTTTTAAGAAACACAAAAACGTCGATTTTTATATTAACAACTTTTGCCATAAATTTTAGCGCTGTGATAACAATTTCTAAAATTTCTTCTTTCTCTGAATTCAGTTTTACGCCGCTCTACCTATTGTTAGTCCTTATCATATCTGGTGACATCTTAACATAAGTTGATTTTCTATATATGCATAATTTATTTTTGTAAGTTACATGAAATACTTGTTAGTTACATCAAATACATGTATAAATATTTTTGTGCATGATAAATTTTAAAACATGGAATACACCGACCCACGTTGCAATCAGGACAATAATACCGTGCTTCTCATCTGACTTGCCTTTCTCTTGCGTTTGTCTTCGATTAGTAAACGGCACTTCATTTTGTGACGGAACTACATCTATGAAATGCCTTTCAGTAAAACGCAAGAAGTTTAGAGTCATAGAAGGTCTTTTGCTTTTGGAAGCGAATTCTAGAAAATGGTATTTCTCCAAATATTGCAAAACAACTTTTTCACTTTTGTAGTTATTTTTTCTCCAATTTTTTTAATAACACTTATGCGTTTCACAATACTTGTACAAGTAAATGAAAAAGCATTTTTTTTTAATTTTATTTTTTTCCCGATTACAGGTCTAATGACTAGGTGTTGATCTACCTTATTGTAAAATTATATAATTGTACGACTATAAAAAGTTGAAAGAAAAACCACTCTTTTTTGTCTCTCCACCTCATCACCGTCACTTTTTCTTTCCAATAGGATTTGGTGTATTTTCGGGACTAGCTATATTTTTAAGCACATCTTTGAGCCTAAATCTAAGGATCTCAAATATGTCTGTTTTTTTTAAATGAGAAGCTTTGCTACTTCGGGCGATGTATAAAAATCTGTTAGACAATGGCTCTTATTTAGTAATGGTTTTATCAAGATCACTACTACTTGGGAGAAAACAGGTAGATGATTGTATTCTTGGTCAAACACTGTAATTTTACCAGTATAAATTATTGTAGAGTATATATAACCAGAACCATGACCTTTTCAGTGGTATATATTAAATCCACTCTATACGTTCTATATACCACATGAAACTCTCATCTACGTTACATTTTGTTCCGATATGTAACTTTCCAGGAACTTCTGTGGATATTCAAACATAGGCCAGATTTCATTTAGTTTAGAGGTGATTTTTTTTAAACTTTAAGTTATTACTGAAATGAACAAATTTTTTATTAGTAAAAATTTTCTGTGTGATAAGGTGCAAAAACCGAGTTTTAAAAACAGAGCTTCCAGTACAGTACATTTTTTTTTTTGGTTTTTTGATTATAGTTTGAACTATAATGACCACACAAAAAATCCGCATTTTGTTTTCGGTTAACAGTTTTCAAGGATTGGTATATAAGTGTGTATTTGTCCTAATAAATTGCTTAGCAAACAAATTTGTTTGCTCTACAATAATTTTCAGAAAATTATTAATTAAGACATTAAAGTATTCAAATTCTTCTTAAGTGATGTTTATTTCCTCTGCAGTCCCAGAAATTTTTGCGAAATTGAATAGCGATGGTAACACACAATTTTTACCAAACTTGGGTTCCTTTAATTGCATAATTTTCTTGTGAAGAGGAAAAAAACTTATAGTAGAATTCAAGTTTTCACGGATTGCATTTGTAATACAATTTTCTATTTTGGATAACTCTCGTGTTGTTATCACACAAGCTGAGCTTTCGTTACACGTCGCAGTGGACAACTTTAGAGCCTGAAATAAACTGATTGATTGCGTCGCAGAATCTAGTTTTATAGACCGGTCTTCGATCAATATAAAGCTGGTTTCCAAATCTCCGGTAAAAGGCAACTAGATTTTCAGTTAATATTACAATTTTTTTTAAATATTTTAATAGATTCCTTAATTTTTTGCTGATAGTAATTAGAAACATTAGCCAAAATCTTAGTGTTTTCAAACATAATTTGATGACATATTTCTAGTACATGCTTTGCCACCGCTCACTTAGCAGATTGTTTAAGACTCGTGGAAACCTAAATTCTACTGTAGCAGTCCTTTATGGAAAGGATATTAAAAAAAAACAAAAAAGTTTTCAACCCTTCCAATTAAACTGGTATGATTGCTGTGTAGTTTAACCTTTCTTATACGTTGTGATAATCGCGTTGTTCCTAAGTGTTTAAAACTAAGCCATCACATGAAATTGGAATCTGCTTCAAAAATTTTAATTTGCATAAGTCCTTTGTTAATTAGAGAACGTATTCATTTGATTAGAAAAAAATTAATATTGTTGATAAATCTTTATTTGACTTTCATCTAGAAATCACTAAGATCCTTTTGTCTTCTGATGTTCATTGATCGAATTTTTTTTGAACAAGTTTATAGTCAAAAAGATAGATACGTGTCGTCAATGCAGAAGCAAAACCCGATACTTTAATTAATTTATTTTTACGCTTGTTGTTTTCCACAAAAACAGCTATTTTGTCGAACAGTTTTAACTTTGTATTTGCTTCAAAACAACATCTTATTAGAAAAATTGTAGTAGTTGTAGAAGCTTTTATACAAGCATTTCTTCATCTTCTTGCATAAGAAATCCGCTTTGAAACTACAGAAATTCTAAAAATGGAAAGAACCATTAGTTTCGATTTCCATAATAAATTTGATATTTAGAGGTTTTAATTGTTTAGGTGATCAAGAAACTTAGACATTTCGAGAGAACCATGAGACCAAACAATAAACGTCTTGTCAACATACCTAAAGGTTTTAATATTGATGATTCCAAAGCAATCGTTTCTAAAGATTCAATATAAATGTTAGTAATAGAGGAGAACCCATAGCAGCATTAGAAATCTATTCGTAAAACTGGTTATCAAATTGGAAGTAAGTGGATGATAAAGATTTATCAATAAGAGGAACAGGAAATTAAATAGTAGGTACTGACGATAGGTCAAAATGGAATATACTGTTTGTGAATTTTGAGAAGTCCGTATAGTCAAGATGGTTTAGAATCTGAAAAGGTAAGTTAAAGTTTAGTTCCTAGAGGTAGATTGGAAGATTTAATATTTTTGGCTGATTTCACGTGAAATCCTCGAAGCAGGAATACGAGTTAAAAGAGCGTACGTTGTTATATGCAAAAGAGGAAACAAAGACACTTGCCTGAAATAAAGCAACATAAACGGTGTTATGCCGGTGCTCAGTGAAGACGGGGTGGGTTATATTCAAAATTTTGTGATTGATTTGGAAAACTTGACAAAACACAAAACCAAAAAGAAATAAAACCAAAATCAAAGGGCGCCAGGAAGGAGTATAGCTTAATGGACTTCTAGCCCTTGCCAACCACAAGCCAGTTTCTGAAGGATACACTCTGAATGGACCTTAATAGAGTAAAATCTGAAATAATTTAAAACAAAATTCACGTAACGCGGAGGCCGACGAAATTAAAAACTTGTTTACAATTTAACTATTTAACATTTATTTGAACACTCAAAACTTAAAAAAAAACTATTGAAATTAACGCAAGTTAACAAAAATTAACAAAACAAAACAAAAAAAATTTACGTAAACATGAACGTTTAATAAACAAAAATAAATTAAAGTTAATTGAATAAATGCACAAAGACAAAAAAAACTAACAAAATTTAAAGGAATAAAACAAAAAAAACAATGGAAAATCTTAATTACTTAATGCACGGCCCTGTGCGCGTTACATTGAGATTAATTAATTATAAAATGAAATAAATTCACTTATTATAAAACCAAGATATAGACTTTAATAGTAAAATTATCCGATTATGTCACATAGTTTTGGCAAATACAGACAATAATCAATTATGAATTACATTGTCGTCACATTCATTAATTCGCGACACCATATTTAAATAATCGGTACAAAATAAATACTTTGAATTGTTGTAAGTCTAGGAAAAAACTTGTGGTTGGATCCTGGGTTGCTGTATACGGGAAGAAACATTGGAAGTTATCCCCAGATGACTATGTACCAACGGGAGATTTTCAAGAACCGCCACCAAGGCGAAGATATAGCCGCGTCGTAACACTCGACAAACACGGTTCTACACTACGTAAAATATAAACCGAAAGCGCGTGAAATGTACTTAAAACAGTAGATTCTACGAATTTGGAGTAACACTCCACTAACTGCACTAAAAATTCACGCGTTCGGCATACTACTTCCTCTAAAAGGGGATGTGGTTACCACCCCAAAACCAACTAACTATCTTACTAAAACATACTGACGACCGTTAACCGACTTCTTTTTATCACCAAATTCACATATACATATAACCTTATTCGACTACCATTTGCCCAAAAGCTGTGTTCGAATCTCCAAGAAAGAAAACAATCTCATTAAGAAGTGCGACAAGGAGGCAAACAGATCAAATAACGTCAAAATCGTAGTATTAGACCACGGCATTTGGTTTCTACGTAAAAATGTTAAATTGGCAAAATATTATATTACAAGACGGTCATAAAATTTAAACTGCCTAATAAATTAAGATAATGGCTTAATTTTTCACGTAATCTAACGATTGACACAAAGAAATCAAGTACGACTGCACCGAGAATGCACTTAAAATAAAGAACTTTTAAACCAACTTAAAATAAACAAACGGCTAAAATATATTTAATTACAATTATATCTCAGAAGGGAAACATAAATTACCACTGGAATTTTGATTAGACAAAGAAAAATGCTCAATAAACAGAATCGCATAATCAGATAATTCACGGCGTAACACAATACAAAACCTTATCAACAACTAAACGTAAAATAACTTATTAAAAGCAATCTAAAATCAATTAAAACAGTTTCAAAATACATGAAATAAATAACGTCGATCCAAATACCGGGTCCTTCACGCAAATAATCAAACAACCAATCATTTATTTTAAACGACGGTTATGACGTTTCGTCAGACAAAATAGAATGGATGTTTCCAGCATAATCAATTTGATTCAAAACGACAGTAACGTTGCCTTTGTCAACTTTTTAAGGTTACCGTTTTCAACAAAATTGGATTTAGAAGCTATAGATGATTCCAGGATTTTGCTAGTGTGAATACGAACGGGATCTGAGATGTAGCAAAGAAGATGTCTTATAGAAATTTAAACCCTTAGATAGCACCAATTCATGTTCTAAAGTTAGAATCAAGCTAGATAAATTGACGACTGTCTTCAAGGAATTAGTAATGGATGAAACTTTATGATTCTTAGATTTCAATAGTTGAAACTTTTTGAAATGACTTTCAGTGGTTAGTCGTAGAGTGGTATCAAACTGCTGGTAAGTAATGTTGTCAAAAAGAGTCCAATCATCCAAGGATAGTGTTGGCCAACTCAAAATAAAGATAAAAGAATTTGTTTTGAAAAGCTGAAGATAAACACTTCATCAAGCTCGCTCCTTTATTTTGTAATAAACAGACATTTTTATATTACTGTCACAAGAATAATAACAATGTTTAGATAAACTACTAATAAACATCAAAACTAAAGTAAAATCAAATTAAACAAGGTAACAAACATTATAAATACGTGTACAGAAACTGTGAAACTTAAAATTGTGTAAATATTTAAACCAACCAAAGTAAAACCCCCACTAACTATCGCAGGCCTAGCTAGAAAGGATAGCAGTGTGTATCAAGGCAAAGATAAAGTGCCTAAGCACAGGGTCCCTTTATTAAGAAACTTTAATGACGCACGACGTTATAAGTTGACGTTCAATCTGTGCTTAAGCGAGTTTTCATGCATTCGAGAAGCCAATACTACTAGTTAGATCACTGTATAGCAGAAGTTTTCGGTGGGGCTTTCTATCTCCTTTAGATACTCGTGTTGTTGCCAGGCCACGTTTGACGAGTCACCGTCGCAGTCTTCTCCATCCTACAAAATGGATTCCTCTACTACCTCGCAATGTTCGTACAGCCCTTGCCATTTTCACATAAATGTACCAGTGTACTTAGGATAATAGAATTGGGTAGCATTTTGTCAGTTTTATGGCTCTAAAACTCAAGTTAAATGGCATAGACCCCAGGCGTAATGGACCGCGTAAAACTAACAGAAGACCCCGTCTTACTGGCGTTAGTAACACCCTTAGGTCCAGGCCGTGCCTTAGATTCCTGTCTGAAGATTGAACCGAGCTTCGGAATTGGAACTCAGTCCGGATTTATCGGCGTGGGAAATAATGAGACGACGATATACTAGCCGTGCCTCTAACTCCTGTCTAAGACTGACTCTCGGAATTCGGTGCAATGACTATTACTCTAAGAGCAGTAGCTACATACCAAACCGCTCACTCTCATATAGATCGTACACAATTAAATTTACAACCCGAGAACGTTATATAGCCGTAGAAAAGAGCCTATCAAAAGGCACGACTACTACCATGTTGGGATACGGTATGTTAGACCATTGACCTAGTTCAAACTCACTCTTGAAACTTAGAAATTGAAAATGTATCCGTTTCAAAAGCAACAACACCACACCACAAAAAAATAAACTTAGTTTGTGCATTGTCATGTTATGTCGTTATTTAGGAGTGTCTTATTTATAATTATGTGAAATGATTAATTGTTTTATTTATTTTATGTGACCCAGTAGTAATTAGCTGTTATTTTTTAAGGGTTTGCTTCAGTTAGTTCAAAGAGTTGCCTAAATTTGAGTATCACAATTTCTGTACGTGTATTTATAACGCTTGTTGGTTTGTTTAATTAAATTCTACTTATGTTTTGATGTTTGTTAGTAGTTAGTTGTATTGATAATAAATGTTGATCTGCGTTTTCTTCGTGAGTAGTTGATCGAAAACTTTTATCTATTATATAAAAATAGCATAATACTACCCTCTCAACACTTTTTAATTTCATATTTAGCTCCGAAAGAAATATTCTAAATTTAATTGCCAATGTACTAAAAGCATCTTCTATACAGTTTCATGCATGCGATAGACAATAATGGTTTCTTGTAAACATCTATCTCCATAATATTAAATGGTTTTAAAAAATCATTTTGTAAAGCAAATGCTTCATCGCCTAGAAGTACGAATGGTGGCATTCTATTACTATTTGGAATCTTACAAGCTATTAAAATTTTTAATCGATGTTTATTCATCTTTCGAAAAAATTCTGTATCTTTCAAGACACTTTTGTCTGATATTTATCCATCTACATGGACCATCACACATGTTCTATTTGCGTCTACTATGGCTAGTAATACAGTACTATAAAAACTGCTGTAATTTTAATAAAAAGATTCTCTATTTTGTGATTTTGTAATGCGTATGTGCTGCCCATCAACAATTGTCAAATAATGGAGAAAAATCTGCTACAGCTTTCCACTTTACTGAAATATTTAGAAACTGCAAAATAATCAATGACAATTACTCAGTAAGCTATTATGCTTAATATTAACATATCGTTATACATTTTTTTAACACTACATATGGCTAAACCTGTCTCCCTGAAGCTTGTGTATATTAACCGGAAACTTCAGATTCTCATAGCTTACCTGTTAGTAAATATCGTAACTTAACTGATAATGGTGATATTGCTAGTCTCATAATTATCTTCTTCTTTTTACTTTCCTATAAAGAAAGTATAGCGATCGCAATTTTTAAAAAAATTTTTTTTTGAAGAATTTTACGTTTCAAAGTCTCCTGAATCAGAAAAACGTATTTTTGACAAAAAAATTTTGGGTGTCTGTGTTTCTGTGTGTAACGTTGTACCCACGATAACTCTCGAACCAAAAGTCCTAGTCACTTGAAATTTGGTATAGAGCTGGCTTTTCATATTCTCTCGGTTTTATCTGATAAAGAAACCGGAAGTGGAAGTATCCGCCATTTTTAACAGTTTTTCTTATATAATTTTGTACGAATGTAAATTATTCGAATTATTTTTATAGTTTCTTATCGAGACAATACTTTCTAATTATTTATTCAAATAATTTTTTTTCTATCATTAACAGTTTATTAGATATTTAATTTACAATTTAAAGTGAATTTCATTATATAATCTAAGTTCGAATCCTGCCTGCGACGATTTAAAAAAAAATATTTTTTTTTGCACAGATTTACGTTTCAAGGTCTCCTAAGTCAGAAAAAAATATTTTTGACAAAAAAATGTTGGGTGTCTGTGTTTGTGTCTGTCTGTGTGTAACAATGTACCGACGATAACTCTCGAACCAAAAGTCCTAGTAACTTGAAATTTGGTATAGAGCTGGATTTTTATATTCTTTCGGCTTTATCAAAAGATAGATTTGATAAAGGTACCGGAAGTAGGTGTATCCGCCATTTTAAACAGTTTTTCTACAAGTTTTTGTACAAATGTAAATTATTCGAATTATTTTTACAGTTTCTTATAAAGATAATTCTTCCTAACAATTTATTCAAATACATTTTTTTATATTTAATTTTTAATTTAAAGTGATTTCCATTATATAATCTAGGTTCGAATCCTGCCTGCGACGATTTTTTTTAGAAAAAAAAAATAGCCGGTAGCACAAAAGTCTGGTTAATTGGCGATTTACTAATCGTTTTTAATACAAACATATTACTTCAAAGTGGTTTTATGACAACATAACTTTATAAAAATACATCTCTTCATCATTCCTTATAGGAAAGTCGTGTGATGGCCACACCAGTTTTTTTTATTAATGGAGTAACTAGAAACAGTAGTTTCATATACACGTTTTCACTCATTTGCAAATAATTTCATTAGTCGTCGGCTTCTAAACGTCTCTTCTAATAAATTTACATGAGTGAAATTAGAGTTTCTGTAACTACGATTTCATTCATTTTTTGTCTTTTAGACGCTTTTATTCTAATAGCAACAGGTACTGATGATGCTATAAGACGCATAATCTCTTTGTCAGTTAAATTGAATAGTGTATGGCGGTTGATCATTTTGTAATTTAGCACGCACTGATGGAAGAACGGAAGAAGATTCCAAACGTGTAACTTTGAAGTATAATGTTTTGTATTCCAAAGTTAATCAAATAACATATTATAATTAAAAATAACAGCAAAAACCTTTTATTTTAATAAAATTTAAGATTAATTTTCAAAATAATGTATACAGTCAATATGGATTGTATCGACATTATTAACTTAATATTCATCATTTGTTTAATAGCAAATAAAATGTTAAGATTGATATTTATACTGTTTTATATTAATTTAAATAATGTAAACGAATAAAGTTAGCTTTTGATTTATGTAGAATAATAAATAATAGGTTTATTCAATGTACTGTATATTGTATAAACGACAATTTTTGTAAATTAATCGCATATTGTCGATTAAATCCTATAAATTGTCGTAAAAGTAGAAACAGAAAATATTACAAATGACGTTATTAACGACATTATAGCTATGTTTGCATTGAAAATACAAATACAAATACGTTTTAATTTATTTTTCTCAGAAAACTAACTACCTACGTGTTTTAGTTAAGTATTAGTTAAACTATTAAATAAATGTAATTATGTTCTAAGGGAAATATAAAACTACTCGTTATGAACTATTTACTTTGTGTATTAAAATAAAAAAAAGGAATAATCTTAATTGGACTAATAAAAGTTAACGTGTACAGTTGCACTTGAAAATGTTTTTGTTTTTTAGTATAAAACAGAAAATAATACTATAAAAACTACATTTTTGAAGAAACTAAATAAACGCAACTGATATTTTAAACAAATTGACGAATATAATCTTAACGCCTAGAATGATATTTGTTATATAAAACAAATACAGATAACGTTACGGTTTTTATTTCCTTTTACATTTAAAAAAAAACTAAATAGTTTTTTGTTTATTACTGTTTTCTAATAATGCAAAAGACAAAATCTCATAATTACCTGTTAAAAAATATTAAAAATAATTAGTGTCTACTTACTCACTAGCTATACAATTAACAGTGGAGTTTGAAACGTATTGGTGCATTTTGTAAGTGCAAGTTACTTAAAAACCATTACTCAAAGTTAATTGTTCAATTAAAAAAAAATTTGGAGTTAACAAAAATTATGTTGATAAAATAAAGAACAACTGGAGGTTGCAGAAAATTACTCTACCGTCTCATTTTTTTACCATAGGAACCATAAACAACTACTAAAAGTAAGACACACTTTTAAACAGCAATAAGAACTACACAATGTCGTAATAAAAAAATTTATAAAATAAAATAAAGAACATACAACATAATCAATAGAAGTGAAAGAATGCATAAAAAGTTAAGCCTATTTGTTGACAAAAATAATAATACGTGGTCAACAAAAAAACATACACAAAAAATGTAATGACACGTCTAAAAAATACAGTTGTTAATCTACATGAGCCGAAAAGAAATACAAAATAACTCACAAATTTAAAGAATCAATATAATGGTAAAACCAACAGATATTACAAAACTTGTTACGTGCAAAAGTTGAAACATAACATAAACGGTGTATGCCGTTATGTTAGCTACAAGAAGTGATAGAGGTTGCTAAACATCATTTTACTACAGGTCACAGGATAGATTTTGATAACGTCTCGGTGATTTCTTTTTCAACAGGAAATTCCGAAAGAGCATAGAAATCATCAAACACCCCAATAACTTCAATCGCGACCATGGTTTTGAGCTATCCCCTCTTTGGTTCCCGGTCATTACTTTTTTATCCAAAACACGCCCCCTTTCAACTGTAACCCAATCAGAGTCGAGCTTAATTATCTGTTATTATCCCTCTTCTTTATATACAAAGACTAGTTTTTGTTAAGTCACTTCTATGGACTTTAGAATCTGGCTTGGTTCACAAGTTGATTACCTAACTCTGTAGTGGTTCTTTGTTAGATTTTCGTTTGCTTTTTTCAGTTTACCGTTTCCTTTCTTACCGTTTTTTAGAGGTTAGAATCTGACTTGCCTCACAAGTTTCTTAGTTAGATTTCGGCTGCTTGTTTTTTTTTAAGTTTTTCGATTTATCTCGCGCCCTGATGAAGCCCTTTACGAAAGTGGGCGAAACGTTGGTAACGTCGGTTACAACAATGACACGACAAAGGCAACGTTCTTATCGTTTTGATCCAAATTGATTATGTTGCAAAAATCCATTCTATTTTGTCTGAAGAAACGTGCGCTCTTCTGACTCATAATGTCACTTTGAGGATTGAACGTGAGGTCAGCCAAATCATCAAATCTTCCAATCTACCTCCTGAAACCAAACGTCAACTTACCCTTTCAGATTCTAAACTACCTCGTCTATACGGACTTCCCAAAGTTCACAAACAAGGCATTGCCTTTTGACCTATCTTCAGTACTATTGAATCTCCTACCTACAAACTAGCCAAGTTCTTGTCTAACATTCTTTGCGAGTTTACAGGTAAAACCTCTTCTCAGATCCTCAACTCTCAGCTATTTATTCAAAGTTTTGAAACTATAAAACTTAAACCCCAAGATCTTCTCGTGAGCTTAGATGTCACTTCACTTTTTACTAAAATTCCTATTAAGGTTTTGCTTATTATCATCAAACAGATTCTGTCTCAACATGGCAAGGACTTGAGTTTGGTTCCTCTTATTAATAAGTGTCTATCCTCTACTTACTTCCACTTTGATAACAAGTTTTACGAACAGGTTTCTGGTGCTGCTATGGATTATCCTTTATCATCTTTTGTAGCTAACATGTTTATGGAATCCTTTAAAACGGTTGCTTTAGAATCATCAATATTAAAACCTAAAGTTTGGTTTCGGTATTGTCTAAGTTTCTTGATCATCTTAACAATCAAATTTACTATGGAAATCAAAAGTAATAGTTCTCTCCCATTTCTTGACGTTCTTATAACTCGTAAACCCGACGGACTTCTGGGCAATTCTGTTTATCGCAAACTCACCCATACAGACAGATACCTTCATGC
Organism: Aquatica leii; assembly: GCA_035610365.1. NCBI lineage: Eukaryota > Metazoa > Arthropoda > Insecta > Coleoptera > Lampyridae > Aquatica > Aquatica leii. Next base: position 84,310,010 of record CM069434.1, read on the forward strand.
TTTGTCTCATCATCATCCTACACAGAAACTTTCTGTTATTGAATCTTTGGTTCATCGTGCCTTTTCTATTTGCCAACCTGAGAATCTAGACTCAGAACTTCAACATCTTACTAGAACCCTAATGAACAATGGTTATATGAAGCGAGATATTCATAGAGTTATTAATCGTCATCTACATCCACGTACTCGCTTACCGAAGGACATTTCTACTTTCGAATTCAATCCAAAATTGGCCTGTTTACCCTACATTCACAAGGTTACAGATTCAATAGGGAAACTTCTCCGTAAAAATGGTATTAAACCCATTTTCAACTCGACAGGCAAAATCTTTCCGATTTTTCCTTCTCCCAAGAACAAATTACCTACAGTTTCATCTCAAGGTGTATATCAAATTCCTTGTTCATGTGGTTTAGTCGACATTGATAAAACCGGTCGTTCCCTCATTACATGCATGTCAGAACATGATCGTTATATACTACAGGTCACAGGATAGATTTTGATATCGTTTCGGTGATTGCCAAATCTTCATTCTTTTTCAACAGGAAATTCCGAGAGAGCATAGAAATTATCAAACACCCTAAAAACTTTTATCCGGATCATGGTTTCGAGGTATCCCCTCTTTGGTTCTCGGTCATTAATTCTTTATCGAAAACACGCCTCTTGCAAATGTAACCCAATCAGAGTCGAGCTTAATAATCTGTGATAATCCCTCTTCTTTATATACAGAGACTATTTCTTCTTAAGTCACTTCTATGGAGTTTAGAATCTGGCTTTGTAGTGGTTCTTTGTTAGATTTTCGTTTACTTTTAAGTTTACCGTTTACTTTCTTATAAAATTTTAAGTTTTTGCGGTTGCTTTGTTTATGATTATAAGCGATAATCAATTGTATGTATATACGAAAATATATAAATACAATGCAGCAAATACCTTTTTTGACACAAAATTATTTCTCTGTTAATAAGTCTTTATAAGTGTGTTAGTAATCATTTAAACAATTTATTATAATTGCATTTTTTGACACTTTGACCAAAAAAAGATATTAAAAAAACTACTGCTTAAAATGTGCTTAAGAGCAATAGCTTATGATTATAAGCGACTTTCGACTTAGACCGCGTCGTAGTAAAACACCCATAACTAGTCTCTTCTTGAGAGCCAAAACAAGAAGTAGAACTTCGCCTTTGCCGTATTGTCGTTCGTGAACCCAAACAAACTGACGTTTCGCAAGACATTGCAGCTTGCATCTTCAGAGTGGCCAATCTCACGGTGACGGTGGGTGTTTTACTACGACGCGGTCTAAGCGTTTTCTTTCTTACCTTTCTGTAGAGGTTAGAATCTGGCTTGGTTCACAAGTTGATTTTTAGTTAGATTTAGGTTGCTTGTTTACGTTTTTTGATTTATCTCACGCCCTGATGAAGCCCCTTACAAAAGTGAGCGAAAGTCGGTTACAACAATGACACGATCCAAACCCGGAAGACATTTTTATCTTAGTATAAATTAATCTATTTTAATAACAGGATAAAAATGTTAATAATAAATTTTCCGGTTATCATGGAACATACATTTTTAACAAATACGGACAATAATCATTTATTAATTATATTATTGATGAAATCGTTAAGTCGTAACACTTATTTTTCTTAAAAACCAAAGCTTTTAAGACAATTAAACGCGTAAATAAAATTCACAAACTTTAAGTAATCGGTACAAAATAAATATCCTTAAATTGTCGTCGTCATAAATCCAGGAAAAAACTTGTGGTTGATTCTGGGTTGCCAGATGTAATCAGGAAAAAAACGAAAAGTTCCCCAATAAAAAAAAACTATGTACCATCGAAAGGTTTTTTCCATGACCCGCCACAAAGGCAAAAATTGGATTGTAAAACACAAACTTACTCATAAATCCACGATAGGTTAATACGAAATCAAACCGGTATCCAGTAAAATTCAATAAACCGTAATTGCTTTACAAAATAGGAAAGTTTTTCCACTTGAACGAACTATTCACTGTAGCATTGTTAAAGACTTCCGCGGTACTTCATTTCAAGGGGGTGACTTTAACCCCTGACAACTACATCCTGATACTTAAGTCATTTCGTACAACTGTCAGCCATCTAACTAATCAAAATCAGTTATATATATAAACTTATTTAACTACCAATTCCACAATGGCTGTGTTCAAAACTCCATAAATGAAAACCATATCACCAAGAAGTGCAAAGAGGTTGCAAACGGATTAAATAAAGTCACAAACGTGGTGTTGGGCTACGGTGTTTGCTTCTGCGTAAACTGTCAAATTGACAAAATATCATATTCCATTACTATCACAAAGATTAGTTTATACTTGGATCATAAAACTGTCTAATAAATTAAAATAATGATTTAATTCTTACGTTATTTGATTGAACTAACCCAAAGAAACTAAGCACGACTGCACCGAGAATGTACTTAAAACAAACAACTTTTAAACAAATTTCAAATAAATAAACTGTTAAAATAAATTTAATCACAATTATATCTCAGAAGGGAAACTTAAATTACTACTGGAATTTTGATCGAACAAAGAAAAATGCCAAATAAACACAGAAGACAAACGATTCAAAAGCTTAAATTAAAAGAAAAGATCAATACAAAATTTTATCCAAAACTTTGAACTTTGAATTTACAAAGTTACAAAGTAATTTAAAAAAACCTAAAATAACTTCTTAAAATCGATCTAAAATCAATAAAACAAATTCAAAATACATGAAATAAATAACCTCAATACAAATACCAGGTCTTTCACGGAAATAATCAAACCACTTTAAACGACGGTTACAAAGTGAAGGTAGTTTAAGGTTACTCTATTTGACTGGATTGTATAAATGTAACAGACAGAATCTAGGTGATCTTTGGTGCACGTTCTTAAAAACTTGCGTTTTCAATCGGGTTTTAGTCATAAAGAAACGCACGTTCAAGGGTATTTAAAAACATGTACTAACCTTCGGTAACACAGCCCACCATGGTTAATAAAGAAGAAAGTGACATAGCTTTTTTTCGTAAGCTCAAACATTTCTAAAGTAAAAGGTTCTTGAAATAAATTATTTTCCAATATGTATTACTTTTTTTTCTTCTTATTATGAGTCTTGTTAGGTCTCCTTCTAATTCTTTTAGTTCATTCTATTTTGAGCATCCTCTATCTATTTTAGTCCTGTGACTTTTTTGATGTTGCCTTACCATCGTGTCTCTCGTCTTTCTTACTTTCTTCATTAATTGATTTGGTATTCTATCTGTTGTTTTTTGTTTTGGCAACATGTTCAGCATATTCCCATTTTAAGCTTGTTACTGTTTGTATTATTGTGTATTTTTGTATGTTTCATTTATTTCTCTTTTTGTCTTTTAGTGTTATTCCCAGCATATATTTCTCTATTGCCTTTTGTGCTACTTGTAAATTAAATTTTTTTGTGTAAGAATCCATGTCGTATGTTAAATGTTCTTGTCTTAAAGTATTGTGGGATATTCTTATCTTTTAGTATATATAGTATATGTATATCTTAGTTTTCTAAACGTTGCTCACTTTTTCGAGTTCTACGTCTTCCCATTATGATTTTTGGTTCCAGATACACATATTTTTTGACGTTTTTTATTTGTTTTTATCTGCTGTGGGCTTACTTCTGTTTTGTCTAGATTTATTTTTAATCCAACCTTTACTGTTTCTTTTTCTTAGGTCTGTAAGCTTTTTCTTTAGTCTCGGCAATCAGGATGATGTCGTTTGCAAATCTCAGATGTAATTTTTTTATTATTCATGTTGATACACATATTTGTCCATTCTAATTTGTTGAAATGCCTTCCACCAACACGGTAAAAAGTTTGAGTGATATTGTATCGTATTACTATTTTTTTTCCTGTAATTAATTAATTTTATTTATGTCAAATTTTGTTTTTTTTTTTTAATAAATGTTTGTTACTTTACTTGTAAATGAAGTTTTTACTTTACACCCGTTTGATTTGTATATTTTATTTTGTTTAAACATAATTGTTAAATTAATGTCGTTAATTCTCAAATATAAGTCCCATGAGAATTAAAGCTACCGGACAAGTTTCTAGGCGAATAAAAATCTAGAAGCTATTAAACGTCGTCACCGTATTTGGCGCCCTACCGATTAAGTCTTTATTTAATTTTGTTTCTTTTTAACATAAAAAAATTCGCAAATTTTATTTATCCTACCATCAACGCCTATCTCACTGAGCAAGCCGATCCAACACGTTTATGTTACGTTTTATAAACAATTTTATGATAACATCTTTTAACAAGTAACACAATATAAAAACAATATTTTTGTATACAATACATTACACAGACAAATACATTTCAGAGAGTGGAAAGAAACAACAAAACTCGATAAACTATTTTGCGAAATATAGTGTTGCCAGAAATAGTCGTCCATAGACTATAATGCTTTTTTATTCTTTAGTAAACACGGCTGGTGTTAACGCGCAGCTAATTTACAAATCAAATATCAAAAATTATTACAGTATAAGTTTTTGATAAAAGCCTATAAAAATATTAGTTAGAGAAACTCTTGACTTTAAAGCAAATTACGTTAGGATGAACCAACAATACCCGAAGAACCTTAGGCAATAAAAATAGCTTACTTCTATCAATTTTTTTTTAATTTAAAAAAATATATAATTTTAATTGAAATGCAAAAGCAATTTTTGATATAATTAAAGTTTGTAATACGTTTCTATCATAGTTATTGAATAGACCTACATTTAAAAAAAATGCATTATTAGAATTACATCAAATGTTTTTTTAAATAAATTAAAAAAGATTTTACTTATGTTTTTACTCACTTAAAAAACTAAATAACAAATGCAAATAAATATGCAATAATGAAAAATCACATAACAAAAAAGAAACTATGAAAATCTTGCGTTGATGAAAAAAAAACAAAACAAAATAAGGTAATTTGTTACACCGTGCATATCCTGAGTAAATTAATCCATTAAAAGAAACTACAACTTCTATAAGATTGTATTGAAACATTTACTGCAATCGCAAACGTATTAGTAAAATTTATAGCCGTTTTTATGTACGTTATATAAATAAACACAATTAAATTTTAAAAAAAAATATGTTAGTAACTAATCAAGCTCCTGTTAAAGTAAAATTTTATAAACTTGACAAATTAGCTTAATCACATAAACATAACTTTGTACTTACCTTTTTATGTCTGTTTAAAAAACGCCATAATTTTTAATTTTAAAATATAGAAGACAACATACAAACTGTTAGTTTTAAAGTACATTTTTGGAAATATTTTTATAAAATGTAGTAGAAATTATTCCTATAAAAGGTGTGTATGCATAAATATATGATTTTATTTAAGAAAAAATCATATAAAGTTAATGTAAATATTAATACAAGTTTAGAAAAAAAATAAAACTTTGTAAATAATTTAAATTAAATAAAAAAAATAAAGACATTACTTTTTTCTTTTGCCCGATATTGCATTTTCCGTATGAAAGTTTTGCTGTGTTAAAAGTTTTTTTTCTTTTAAAAACTAGTTTCCTATCATTTTTAATAATTTTTGTTTGTGATGTTTAGTTAGTTTTTACTTTAATTTGTTATTTTGTTAATACTACGCAAGTTTAGTATTGAAATTTTTTCTAATGTATAATCAAATTTTTTTACACGTAAATGTTTGAAATCTTATTTTTTATATTTCATATAAAAAAACGTTTTTGCAAAGAGGCATTAATTAATTAAATTGAATCAAAATTTGCGGTTTTTTGATGAAACTCACCCTAAGCACAATCAAAACCAATTCTGTTAATCTGTCAATTGATACAACCTTGCTGTTAAAGACGTTAATTTGAAATACAATAATTAGTGTTGATTAGAAGTGCTTTTTAAATTTGACAACAATTTCATTTTAATTTACAAATGTAACCTAATAAATAACATTAAAAGAAACATGAAATATTAATATTAAAAAAACAATTTATTAATTATTAATTGTAAATATTTTTATACGATTACTTATATACAAAAAAATATAATACATATTTTTTATAAAGTTGCTGTTTTCACGAATGATTTTTCTATTGAATAACCAAAATGAAAACCATAAACAATGTATAAAATAATTAAAGATTTATTTAAAAACAGTCAGTTCTAACTGAATAAAATTTAAAACACGTAGTATTATAACTAAGAAACTAACAAAAAAATCTTCAATTACGCCTAACAATAATTCATCTAGAAGACATAAACATAGTTCTGCGAGGTGAAATTTATCGAAATTCAAAAACAAATCTAATAATAATAAACACAATAATCAGACATTTACAAATTTAATTAATTAAAAGTCTAAACAAAAAATTTTAATTTTCAATATTAAATAATTCCAATAATGTTTTACATCAATTTAAAAAAGATTTTTTTACAAATTTATATATTTAAAATATTGATCAATTTCATGTTGAAACATCTTACTGAAGCCGAACTGCAATATAAAATTAATTAATTATTTATCTTTGTACGATTCTGACGGTAATAATTGTAGTGATAATAGTATAGTGTCAGTAGAAGGTACATCCTACGTTTTGGAAAATGCATTGTCAAGCACCAGTAATGATGATGAAGAAGATGAGAATTTATCCAGTTTTTCAAGAGCCTTAAAATCTAGTTTAAATATGCTAAACAAAACGTTGACAATACTTGTGCAAATTCTTGAAGCTTTTTTATTGATAATTCCATAGTGCGTAATATTAAAAAGTTAACTAAAGCTAAAACAAGTAGGGAGTTTGGTTGCGGTCTACTCAAAAAGGATTAGACACGTTTATATCTTGTTTGTACGCTCATGGGATATATGGTGGTAAAAACTTTCCAGTAGAACAATTTATAATATATTACTTTCGCATCAAAACCTAACTAACAAAATACGTCTAAAGTAAATCGTGTAATTCAAGACAAAATGGTATATGCTTGAGTTGACATGGTATGCCATGGTCATCCAATATTATTATATCGCTTAGTTTTTTACAGATTTTTGTAAAAGTGGTTGGAAAATACGAGAGAAAGGCAAAGTGGGAGTGAACAATATGAGAAAAACACTTCATCCAATTAAAAACAAACAAATCCCTTTTTTTTATAGACTAACAACGTTAGATATTAGGCTACTTGCTTATGAAATTGCCAATATAGAAAAGATTCCAAATAGGTTTTCAAAGAAAAACAAAATGCTAAGCTGAGACTGACTGAAGAAATTCCACATACAAAACAATTCAATTTTGCTTCGTACATCAGAAGTCACATCAGATGCAAGAGTGTGCATTTAACAAAATTTTGATTAAGAAGTATTTTGATAGTTTTAGAAAGCGATAGATGAACACAAGTTTTCGCATGTATAACTCTAAGCTGTCAACTGTTTTATCAAAAATTTTTAAAATGTTGGGTAGAAAGGTAGAAAACAAGTTGATGTTTTAACAAATGCTGCTTTAACGCCATTGAAAGTTACATACCACCTGTCTTGTTATTAAAAAAAAAACATATATGAAGAACAAACTCATTGATCATGCTCCAGTAGGGGTTTTGGGTTGAGCACAAAAAACTAAATAAAAGGAAATACTTTTTTGAAGTATCTAAAACATTTTGTCAAGTATGCCAAGCCATCTAATAAAGTTCTTCTTCTTTAAGACGGACACAGCAGCTTCAAAAACATTAAAGCACTGACATATGCAAAAAACAACGAAATTCTTGTATTTTATTTCTCTTTTGATTGCACCCACAGGCTGCAACTTTTAGACGCTGGTTTTGTTTTCCCCACTCATGACATATTACAATCAAAAACTAGTATTTCGTTAACTTAAGTTTAATTTTGGAATATTGGCGACACATTTTCAAGTTGGTAGTAAACTGAAAGTTTCAACAATAGAAAATTATGTAAAATTGTTCTGTAAAACTGACATAAATCCACTAAATAAAGACAACCTCTTTATAATAAATGTTTCAACGAACAAAAAGTATTGATCAACAAGAAAATTTAGCAGCAACAAAGCTCAAAGAATATTATAATCCGCAGTGGTCAGTGTCTAGAAAAAATAAAAATAGTTGTCTAAATGCTAAAGTAGATGATTCTCAACCGTCCGTATCTGTATCAACTTAATTCGCAAAGTTCTAATATATTCGTAATATATTCTTAAATATTAAATAAACTTTTATTCGAGCTCCCGTTGACAGCAACCGCAACCAAAATTAATATTTAAATTCCTATATAGTTCATTTACAACGTACTTAACTTTAACCTAACAAATTTTGTACAATTTAAAATGGCGTTCAAATCGAGCTTAAAACAAATGTTAGTATAGATTCCGGCCGTGGAAGCCTTCGCTATTACATATCGCATTAAAACAAAAACGTTTATCTGGGATATATCTATATGCGTTAGTAGTAATTTGCAACAGCGACAATAAACATAGTTCAGTCAACTTCCACGAGTAAGCAAATATTTTTAACAATACAAAAACAACAGTTTAATACGTAGACATAACCTCTAAATTGTTTGCTTAAGACTAGACAAGAAAAACTAAAACCATCTGACTTTTGCAAAAAAAATCAAACGGAGAGTGCCTGGCTTAATAGTACTAAAAAGGATTGCCACTCTCGATCTACTTTGACGGATGGTGCAATATTGTTCCGGTGATTAGTTTTCGGTATTTGGTAGCAATAACAAAATAAACTTCTAGTCACACTAGAGAGTTCTGTTTACGAGTAGAATAAAGCATTAATTACACGTTTTCAATTTAGAACTGGACACTGTTAAAGTTAAATTTTGTTTTTAAAAGTTTAATTAGAAAGCCTAAAATACATAAAATTACTAAAGTTAAGATATAGTAACTAAAAAAATCTTATCGTAGATGGTGGGTGTCTTAAACGTGATTTCAACAAAATCTGCTCAAATCCTAGAAAATTTGGATTGTAAATAGGGCTACGATATTTAAAGCAATATTCCCAAAGATTCACGAAATAAAATAGCATGGATTAAATAATTTTGATAATAAGTTTTATATAAGTACCTTAAAACTACCTTGCACAATTGCCACAAGAAAATGAACTAATGATAAAAGCTGTGAGAAAATCCTTTTACCATTCGAAAGTAATCAGACTGTCTGTGATAAGAGAATTTTGAACACACAATTAAAAAAGGAAAATTCAAATAAAAAGAGATTCTAAAAAATAAAGACGATAACGTAACTTATTGCTGTAAAAAATGTTGTTTGAAGTTTCGTTGGGATGACATACCAAACAAGTCCACAAGTTTAAATCTGCGCTGTTTTAAAAAGTTGGCCGAGTGTTGGGTATTAAGAAAACTGCGACGACGTCTCTCCATCCCCAATCTAATGACATAGTTGAACGGATAAATCGAACACTAAGAAAGTACTTAGCTAAAGTAGTGTCCAACACCAAACCGATTGAGATTCCTACTTGCACTTTTCTTAATGGCATAACAATCATTTGCTCACAAAAACATAGACCAAACATCATCTTGTGTCATGCTCAGTCACAAAAGACGACTGCCATGCGACCTCCAATTTGGACAAAAACCAAAAAAAAGTTCTTGGAAAAGACTACGTCAGCAAGTTGATGAAGAGACTTGACTAAGAACATGAGGTGGTCTGTAAAAACACACAAATTGCCAGCGACATAAAAAAGACCAAATATGACATCAAGGCACAAAACATTTAGTTTCAACCCCAAAGAAGACGTGGTTGGTTGCCAAAGCTGCAAAAGTAATGGAAAAACCTTTATGAAATTGTGCAGCATATTAATGACGCATCTAAAAACCAAAAGTATTTCACATTGATCGTCTAGCCTCGTTTGCTGGCAGTAACAACATTACCCAAGTTACAACCAAGAAATACGAAACCTGTTCTAAACACTAAATAATTACGCCATCGCATATTGCGTAATATAAAAATCTGTAACAGTACAGTTCATAATACGTTAAAAGTCGTTTTTTGAGAAACAGACATTCAAGTGTTGGTTTGCAGTTACCACAAAAGTAGTACATTGGGTCAGAAATAGTTAGTTGATTGCTACTGTTATGATCAAAAAAGTTGTCAAAAAAGAGAGAGCTGTCGCTAACGCCACGATCTTTTTAATCGGAGCCGCGATCAGCCTCCTTTTTTTGGACAAAGCAGTCTTAAAAGGAGGGCAGTGAAACGCATAGAAGCTTAAAAATTATTCAAGATGATTTGGTGCAATTACCGGAATGTTCTCGAAGCAGATTAAGTAAAATAAAAAAAGTATCCGACTACAGTCATAAAACTAATTGAGTCAGAAATCGAAAGTGTGAAAGATAGGTATAAATAAAAAGTGCGGACAGTGTTAGTATTATATAAATTACTTAACTTATTCTCTTAAAAATCCTTCTATTCTATTAGTTAAAATCTTATAAATACTTAATTTAATTAAATTTAGTTTTAAAATTCTTTACAATATTTTGAAACTCTCCGATAAACTCAGAAGTAAGTAAGAAGTACAAGATAATTCAAAATTTAAAATACATATTAAAAAGATGGATCTCAATTAACAAACAAGCGAAGGCAATGCCAACTAAAAAAATGTGCCAATAAATTAAAAAACAATTGCAAAATTTGAAAAAAAGTTCTTTGTGGGAAATGCGTTGGCAACTACATTTAAGAAAATTATATGTTTAGAATGAGTTTAATTACTTATTATATCTTAGGATCTTCGAAACAAAAAATTTATTTTAAGTTTATTATTTTTCATTTACAATGTAATTCTAAACTCCGGTCACTTTGACCGGTATCATATTCATAAGTACTTAAATTATGCCGTATTTCTAGTGTTAAATAATAGAAAACTACGTTTTTTATAAACTAAATATAAACAATTTATTTATATTATTTAAATTATTAGATTCTAATAGTTATTTACGTAACAAGTAGGATATAAGTATTATTAGCGCACGCATGTGAAAATTTGGACGACGAATCCATAGCCCGAGTCGTGTAATCACATAAATGCGTTAATAATATATAACATCCTACGTGACACGTATTATTTGAGCAGCATAATTCATTTAAAAATTTGAAAAATAGGCACAACTACAATTGTCATTAAATGTCAATATCTGACATTAATTTAGCTAACTGTGAAAATTTTATTGATTATAACTTTACAATAAATGAGTTTTCATATAATCGTATATGGTATATTCTTTATTTAAAAATGTCTACCTTGAGCTTAATTTCATTTAAGATACATTATTCAAAATACTCTAGTGCGGTAATAAAGATCATTATGACAATATATAGAGCGTCAAATTATAGTCTATAAAAGTTGTAGATGAAACATATTAAGAGTTTAGGAAATGATTATCTAATTTTTTTTTGAAAGCTCATAAAATAATAAACTAAGAAATTGATTTTTTAAGACATATTACACGGTTCAGTTTCTCAATATCATTAATCTTTAACCGAACTAATTTATAGCAACACTCATTACAGCTACGTGCAAATACATTTTGAAATAATAAACACGCACTTTTATAAAAAAAATCAGTGTAGATGCTCACAAAACGTTTTTGGTATAGCATTTTACTTCTATTGTATTGCACCATTTTAAAAAACGATTGTTCGTGTAGGTATATATTTCACGAGATGTTGCAAATAATAAATTTCAAGCAATTTCTTTTCAGCAATTAAAAAAATGTTTTTAAAAAATTATCATCGTCAAACATTTTTAAAAATTTACTCGCATTGCTTATCAAAATCTATTAGTCGATCGTATAAAACATAAATTAATTTTTTTTTTATTTTGCAATTGAATACAAATAATTGTTTTTATTATTTTGTTGATAAGTATTTATAAAACAAAAAGAATTGGTTGTTAATTGATAAAACTTAAAATACCTCAAAGCATGATACAATTTTTAATTTTTTACTTAAACCCAGAGTATTAAAAGTAATGCCAAGTTAATAACAAAGGTTCTGTAAAATTTTAGACAGTTTCAAAAAAAAACAATCTAAGTTACAAAGAAAACTTTTTATAGTATACAAGCCATCCAGTAAGAAAGAAACAATGCCTAAGGCAAGAAGCCGAAATTTAATAAAGTCAAATGTGTTTATATTAAACATTTATTAATAATAAATAAATTTAAAATTTTAAAAATATATTTTTTATTTTCTACTGGAAATTTTTTTTTAATAATATATTATATAAAATCTTCTTAATTTCAATTTCAAAGAAAATGATTTTATTTAAAACAAAGAATTTCATAACGTTTTAGTTGTAATTGAAAAATATATTTGTTAACAGAAGATTGTGTTCATAAATCAGCGGTAAATTTAGAAAGCTCGTTTCCAGAAATTAAATTAAAATAAATAGATTTATTTTAAACGCAAAATATTAGATCAGTTACCTACAGTTAATGGTAACAAATATTTATGTAGCTGCAATATTACGACCTACGCAAATAAACGCCTTTTACTAAGAAAGCAATTCTACTAAACGTTATCACACACACGTTAACTCGTAAAATCTTACCCTTTATCTAAATTAAAATTAATGCAATTTACTAATTGATATAAATGTATAGTACAAATATAAAGTAAGCGAAGTTGATACCATAAAAATAAATTTGATGGAATTTTTAGATCTAAACGTTATATTTTTCTCTAGGGTACATTAAGTTTACGTGTCGTGTAATAAAAGTACTTTTACATTATTAAAAGTAAAAATGCAATTACAAGCATTATAAATACACTTATAATAATAAAAGAAAACTTTAAGGTACACTCAAACTAAGTTTAATTAAGTTTTGCAAATACATAAAATCTATTACAGCACAATTAGAATACTACAGCAATAACGTTTAATTTTTTTGAATTTATAAAAATTTGAGTTTATCAATATTATATTTTTTGTGTGAACATTCGGAATGCTACGCATTTATTAAAAACTAACTTTGGGCAAATTACATTTTAAAGAAGAAAATAATTTGAATGTAATTTCTCGCTTCTTAAAGTTTTTACTGCGTTTAGTTAAATTTTTAACTTCTTAAGTAAAAGTTTTTCTGGTATTAAATTATGTAACTGCTTTTGAAAATGCAACCTATATTTTTTATTTTTTTTTTATTTATTTAATCCTTAATATTTCTATTAAAATAATAAAATATGTTTCAAGTCTGTAAAAATTATTGAATTAATTTATTTTAAAAATAAAATTATAATTTTAACATCTACAAATAACGGTTAATAAAATTTTGTGCTTAATTATTTAGTTTGTGCATTACCTTATCGTAAAATATTTGTAGGTACTTTTGTGTACCAGCTCCTTAGTATAACATAATTCTCAATTTGATTAGTCATCACATTTTATCAACACTGTCACAATTTTTTTCTATTTAACCACTATTTAAGGTTTTTAATCCAACACCCTCTTTTAGAGTTTGCATTGCTTGTAGCAATGCTTAAAAAATATAACAAAAAAAATTGTTCGCAATGTTCGAAAGAAAGAAGCGTTCTACTCAAGTACGTAGATTTTTCGTCGATAAAAAGTTGAGAAGTAGAAACAGCATACCCAAGCTTTCACGCGCCACTGAAACTTGAGATTCAAACTCTAGTTGGGCTTTGGAAATTTCTGTGCGCGCTTTATACATTCAAAACTAGATTTTTGCGCAATGTGCACCTGCGCAAATCCAAATAGTAAAAATATAGCAGAGGTTGTTTTTTTTTATTTCTATAAAAATAATTAACACTTAGTTTAACGATATCTAAATCTTTATAATGCCTTATAACAAACGGAAAAAAGCTTATCGATAAAATAAAACCTTTCTATTTGATTACTTTAATTTAACTTATTTTTAAATATACTCAAATATTTCATTTTTTGTTGATTTTGATGTAAATGTAAAAAATTTATACCGTTTAAGGTAAAGGCAATAATACAAAATTTTATTCTGATAAATAATTAAAACTTTAATTTTACTAAAACAAAAAGTGAAAATTACAGCTACGTTACGGTTAAAGCCTATGACAACCTCTAAAATTTTATAAAAATTTTCAATATTAATAATCTTACAATTTGTTATTTAATATTAGTTTTATATCGCAATTTTTATTTTTTCTAAAAAACTAATTTTTCAAAATAAACTTTCATTTACAAACATTATTTTTCTAACAGTAAGTTTACAAGAAAGATGTTACAAAAATACTTTTAAAAACTCCAGAACCTATAAAATATGCTTCCACATAGATTACGATGCAAACGAAAGCATTTTAAAAATTGATATAAATTTGATGCAACTTGAAGTCTATTGTAAAAATGTATTTGCCAAAATCAATAAAGTCTTTCGAGTATAAAATAAGACTTTTGTGTCAATCTATTTATTGCATAGCAGTATTAAATTAAAACGCGCTTAGAATAACTGCCAAAACATTAATTCGGTGCAATATTAAAAATTTTATTTTTATTTTTATAAACATTGTATTTTCTCAAATTTATTTGATTATTTGTGTGCATTTTACAGTTTTGTAATATAATAAACTAAAATAATGTTTAAATGACTACAGTAGAAGTTTACGATCAATTTTTATCATTAACCAGACATAAATATTAATAAATAAAACAAATATTAATTTAAAAAAAAATTTAAAGCGTATAAACACTTTAGAAAAATAAAATAAAATAAAAGATTTTAAATAAATTGTTATAAGTGGCTCAGAAAACGGTTTACCACTTAGTATTGCAAGTCGCTGTTAACTAAAATTAAACAAATATGAAACTTTGTTCAAACAGTAAGTCCTACACATAATAAAAAATAAAAATACTTACCACGATTAAAATTTCCCGGTGTCTGATACGTCAAAACCCAGAAAGTAATAAGCATGTTTGCCGGCGAACGTTAACGTGTGTCAACGGTTGTTTTTTTTTTAATATAACTTATGTTATTTATTACATATAGTCCGTGTGGAGTTGCTAATCCCTTATTGGACGTCTCCTTAAGGGGCGGATAGAGGAATGTCTTTTACCGACAAAATGAAATATTCGAAGCGGACCAAATCTAGCAAAGCACACGTTGGTTCTCTAGTAAGAGCGACTGCACTCCATGTTAAGAGCGACTAATTTCTTACTCCCAACTTCCTCAAATTCCTCTCCAGATAATTTAATAAATTGCTAATTTTTTTCTATAAATTTGACGTGACAACTAAGAACAATTTTTTGGTCTATTAAAATATATCTCATATCATCATAACTAACTAAAATACCTTTTATAAATTTTGGCGACAGTTTAGAATCTCGATTTACTTCTGATGTTCTTACAAAGGCAGCACTAAGCAACGCTATTTAACTCGTGTGAGTACGCCTAATTTGGTCTTAGCCAGATACTTTTTCTTTTGACAAATGTGTAAAATTATTTATTAAAGTATTCTGTTCTTTGATTGCATATAATTTCATTGATTTTATTATCTGTAAAATTTTTATTGTGATTAACATATTTTTCTAAGCAATAAAACACTTTATCTTTGTGTCAGTAAGTAAGTTGGTGACGATCCAGTTCTGTCGGGAATTACTATGCAAGAGAGATCGGGATTTTAACTGAGCATGATAAGGGTTGTCCGTCCATGGATCGTCGTCTTGAAATAATGTGGATACTATTGCTTTGATTGTGTCTTGTTCTAAGATGGTGTATCTGTTGCCATTTTTGACATTGAAATACGGTTGGATCGGCAGGAACTTCCGGGATTAAGTTACAGGTTGTAAACTAATTCCCACGGACTCGTCACAAAGTTTTTTTTTCCACGAAACTTTGCTAGGAGCTATACTTGTCTGTCTTCCCTGCCAGTTACCGGTAAAGCGCGGTCTTGTACAAGGCAAGCCATTGATGTTTTACGTTTGCAGCGGCTTCTTGCTAATGTTTTCGCAAACAACACACCGATCGCTTTAAGCTGTCTAACTTAAGACTCCACCACGGTATACCGGCTCTAAATGTTATGCGTATGCTGTTTAAGCTATGTTGGCAAGAATCAAGAGTCAGCTTGGTCAACTTATTTATGATAGCGTCTGTAGATTTAGAATTGTGGCACACTGCATCACGTGGAAGATAAAAAAAAAGATTAAACCGTATCTGTCGGTGGTCACTTCCTATCACATCAAGAATATCTTGCCAGTTTTTTATTTTCTTGGGTAAACAAGAAGACGCTAAAATTACATCTATATTTGTTAAATCTAATGGCTAGCGAAAGTTTAATGTTGATGAGTTCATTGATAACATAAAAGTCCCCTCTACCTACGAGGTTCTGTACAAACACTTCGAATTGAAGTCACCTACTATGATAATAGGAATGTCTCTTAATTTACCAAGAATTTTGTCTAAGTGTTATAGATGAATGTGAACACTCTCAGTGGGCAGCCAATAAACGCCAGCGATAACCAACTGAAATCATGGTTTCTGCATTGCAGTCATTTGTTGAATGGTTGAGTGTCGGGTCTTAAATTTTTGAAAACAGTAGCCGAGTAATACCACATAAAATAGAATGCGGCAATCCTGTTGAAGGGTATAGCCGCACCAGCAAGCTTGTACCCTGAACCTGGACGAAACGCGTATGGCTCTTGGGTCAGTAGTATGTCAATATTATGGTCTGAAAAAAAACTCCTTGCTTCAAAGGTCGCCACACACAAGTTGCAAAGATTCATTTGCGCCAATCTCAAAGTTAATTAAATGCCTTAAAAATTCATAAGCTGCGTTTGATATTTTGTCGTCGAGCTTTTTCGGGTACGCTGGGCAGGTGTTATAGGTCGTCTTACGCTTAACGACATCTCTTTTATGGCTAAAACAAATGCAGTTTGCACAAGCCAAATTTTGATTCAAGTTGGAGCATGTCTTTGTCTCATGATTTTCAGCACAATGGCCGCACTGTAAATTGTTTTTACAGTCGCAAGGGTGGAGCCGTATTTCTGACAGTTGAAACAGCGTATAACTCGGATATGGTCATTGACCCAGCACGCATTCCAAGCGACGTACACAAGACGGGTAGACCTCTAGGATCCAATGGCAATCTGCATTGTCTCTAAGACCAAAGCGGAACTAAACTTTGAAGTGTTAATTGCCGAGATGAAACACTTTATCGGAAACGTTGTGGAAGTTCTGCGAGATGATAGTCTCTTTCATCTGCTCAAAAAAAAAGTTTGAAAGAACGTCTAGGATAGAAATTTTAAGATACGGTTTTTCTAGAAACTTAATAACAAGCTCGGTTTTATCGAGGATCGCTGCAGGTATTTTTGTACGATCCATTTTTTCGAATTTTAGTTTAGTCAAATAAAGTTTTGGTCGTTCGATCTAGTCTAAAGTATTTTGGGTATCTAATACTTTTATTAGAGTCGTCTATGAATCATCGGCGGTCTTTAAGGGACAGTAATCGGGTTTAAGAGTAATGACAACAATCAATCTAGAAACAAGTGCGATTGATTTACCTGAAGGTACTTTGACCTTTTCAACAATTTTGGAACGTGCCGCTTGGGCATAAAATAGTTGGGCAGCAAGTGAAACAACAACGGTTGTGGAGAGTTTGGTAGTGAGTAATTCCAAAACTGTCTAAGCGCCCGCAAGTTTGCTGCAAAACGTGACAGAATATTATTGATTTTAAGAAGGTTACTTGAAGCCTGCTGACGATGTATATTATTTCTGATTGCTTGGCAAAAGTAATCTTGCACGCAGAGATTACTTTAGTAAGATGCAGGATATTGGAGTCAAAGAATTCTTCAATGTTGTCTAGCCAGGTTTGGAAGAAACAGATTTAGCCTCCATGGCAAAGGATAATGAAAAAATAGGCACAGTAGAGCGCAACAGCGCAACGCTCGTTGAATGCCGGTTGAAAAATAGACTGCCTATTTGATACTTTTTTAACAGTACACAGCCTGTGAGTAGTTGTTCACCTTTAACCTCGTGGAGGTAAAGGTTTAACGCTTCTTAGGAAAGAAAAATCAAAATTGCTCACAATAGCAAATCAATGTCCTTTCGTTTTAGCTTAAGTGAAAAATTTATTTGCATATTCAAGAGAAACCAGAGTGAGAAGGCTAGGATCAGATGCCAAAAAAATAAAAAACGAGATGAGAAATAATACCCGAAGAGAGCTAAGGGAGTGAATTGAAAGAGTTAGAGCTGCCAGCTTGCCGACCATGAACAAAATGTTCAATGCTTTTAACAAAACAGCTGGTATGACAGAAAAAGTAAAAGAAATCGTAACTGCTGAAACTGAAAAACAAAAACAAGAAAGGTTTCTCATCTGGAAAAAATGTAGAAAAAAAGCGGCAAATTTAAACGAGGAAGACGAAAGCGTCAACAAACTGCTGGACGCGTGTAAAAGAAACGGGGACATGGAATTCTGCTACATTAAAACAGTGGAGCAGGAAAAAAAGACTGGAACGTAACACCAAGTTCGTAAAGATCAAGGAAGGCTGTAATTAGATTGGCACGATTAGAAAATTAAAGAAGAAGGTGAACGTTGGAAAGATATGGGTGAAGGTCACCTAAGTCAAAAGCACAAAAAGTGGAAACGTGACAATTAAAATACTAGAAAAAAAGGTAAAAATGAAAGAATAAAGGAGTGTGTGAGAATTTAGCCGAGAAGCGAAGACCGTAAAGATAACAAGTAAAAGGAAAATGGTGCTCAAGATGTCAACGATACAGTTTGAAAAAAAAAAATAGAAGAGAAAAGTGTTTTGCGTGTGGTGTAGATAGGCATAGAACAGATAGTATGACGTGTAAGAAGTTTACAAAAAATGTGAAGAAGATGAAAGGCGCGAATGGAAAGAAAGTAAAAGATAATGATTAAATTTTTACAGGGATACATTGATAGAGGAATTACATCGCATAAACCTTTAAAACACACTGCGCTGTAATCTAGAGAGTAACGGTCGACTAACCTTTGAGGCAAACTGGAGTTATTTTCTCGATAAAAATATGTCTCAATTAAAGTAGAAAGATGAGGTACCAATATAAAAGTAAAACAATCAAAAAAAGACAAAACTTGATATAGTGGAGGTAAAAGATATTACTATTTGCGGAGTCTACGTCTTTTCTAATATAGCCAAAGACCTATTCTTGGACACTATCAACAAGTGGGAAGCAAAGATAAAAAGCAGAAAAAAACCGGTCATAGTCGTAAATGTAGGATTGAAAGTAGTACAAGATGGAGAACGAATGAAAAAGTTCTAAAACAGCTACAAAAAACACTGAAGGTATTAATATAGAATGTGAAAGAGAATGAGTTGATAGAGAAAAAGCTGACAAGCATGATTGTAAAAGGATGCAAAAGTACTTTGAAAGAAAAGAGTGAAAGTTAGAGGAAAAAAAGAAAGTATTGGTAGACAGTGGACATAGCAAACAGAACTAAAAAAAGCAATAAAGAAAACTAAAAAAGAAAGCTGGAGGAGCGTGTTAACAGACATTGAAACCGTGACAGAAAAGTTTAGTATGAAAGTAGAAGTGAGTATGAGAGCAAAAGAAAGAATAATATTGATAAGATTGATTGGAGAAAAGTGCCGACTAACGAGGTAGCGGTGGCAACAATAGAAAAGCTAAAAAAATGAGATAAACCGCATGAAAAGTGAAAACGTTTTGGAGCTTGATGGGATAACAGCAAAAATTCTAAAAACAACTTGTTAAGTGATTGTGGACGACTTACTGGTATGCGTCAACAAATGTCTTGAAACCGATTTCTTTCCGAGAGACTAGAAGACCGGGAGTTTGGCGCTGGCTCTGCTATGCTAAGGAACTAGGGGTAAATCTTTGCCTTTTGGTTTGCTAATAAGTAATAACCACGTCTCGCTAGTCTCGAACTAAAAGTTTTTTTGCGACAGCATGTAAGTGTTAACGTTTGATCAATTTTTTTTTAAATTTATGTAGTATTTTGGCATATTACTAGTGTACCTCTTTGGTTAAACAAAAATGTTATTTTGTTTAAGAATATATATAACAAACTTATTTGTTCTCTCCTTGATAGTTTGCTTTGCTCTTAGTTTTTGGACAGCAGGTTCATATGTATCTTTGGTCATTCCGAGCCAAGGATTTTACTGTTACTGGTCAACACGATGGTAAGTTTTTTGACGTTATTCGCACAACAGATTGAGTTTAGATAGATACGTAAAAATAGCCAGTGCACAGCGGGTAGTCGTTATTAGGTTTAAACGGAGAATAGCAGGCCAAAAAAAAATATAATTATGTAGTCAATATAGAGGAACATAAACATAAAATTTAGATATAACAATCTTTAATTTAAATCAACGGTTTTTGTTTTAGTTTTAATATATACCTCTGATTCTTTAAGCTATTTTTTTAGTTTTGGATCTAAACGTTCAACTGATATATTCCGCTCAAAAAATGTCTATATAAAAGGTGTATTTAAAAAGGAAATTTAAATAAAAAATTCTTGAGGTTTTATAAATAATTTTAGTACATCATTTTTGTACGTTTGAACACGATAAGATAAGCTTACTTTATTCTTAAGACTAAAAATCTTGATAGGTTATGTTGAACTTATACTAACGACGAAATCGTCGTAATCTTATAGAGGGGGTGATCGGAGCTTAAATAGATCGACGAGGGCTTGCTCGTTATTCGTTTAATTGTTGCGACGTTCTTTGCAATGTTATTTGATTTTACCGAAAATATAGTGATTTAATGTGAATAATTCGCGTGTTTCGGGCGACTAATAATTAGTGTCTGGATTCTGGACCTGGGATTCTTAAACACAAGAGGTTACAACGGTAAGTTTCTTCTTTAACTTTGTTTTATTTATTAATAGAAAGGTTTTTTCATACAGTAGTTAAAATTTTTAAGTGTTTTTCAAATAGATTAAAACAAAGGCTTTTACTGAATATTGAACGTCGATTTAATTTTACCTAAGTAAGATGGCTTACAATGTTGATATTTTTTTAATATTGTTTCTGTTATAGTGATTAGAGAAGATATTCAATCTCTTTTATGACATGAATAAACGTATAGAGAATTTTATTCTAAACCATGTATTAGTAAGAACACAGGAAATTATGTGGATTCACAAAATTTTGAAATGGATCTTTTGTCCGCAACTTTTTTTTACTTATCACATAGGTACAGATAAGCACTTGAATCATATAACCTTGTGGTGTTTTTCTTGCAGTTCGATCTGTCATTATTGTTGGAATTTTGCTTATTTTAAAATTTTCGTAGTGTGCGCTATGCCCTTTCTCCATAACTCCATTATCGCGTAAAATTAAAAAAAGTGTTCTGCAAAATTTGTGTTGGTCTACAAATTATTCGGAAATATTGCTGACTTTTGGTTATATTGAAAATCAATACTACAAATGAAACACTTTTTACATGGTTCGCCATTACTCCGGCCTCGGTTTCTAGTGCTTTTGTATAAATGTTACCATAAAATGTTTAGTACGGTACTCGTTTCTATTAAGAAGCTGCATATTTTAAACATAATTTTGTTTATATAGGGTGTTTACTTTTAGCTGGGCAGCATAAAGTTACACTTTTTTAAATAGCAACTGTTACGGATTTTTTCTATTGAAAATCAATATTTTTTTCCTTCTGTATTTTCGGTCCTTTTTACCTGTTTGATACGCTGATAGGAGGCGCAATTAATTCATTTTTTTTTATGTACTGGTTGCTAAGAAATAAAAACTCATTAAGCGTTTGTTGCTTGTACGAATATGATGTAAAGTGTCTTGTAAATAAATTCTATAAAAATTCAACAATTCTTCATTACAAACGAAGTGCATGCAAGAATTGCACAGTGCAAAGAAAATACCAAAGCAGCGCCATCGAAGGCAATTTCTATTTGCAAAACTATATTGGTCCTTCGAGCCGGATTATCGTCATTCCATCAACATCGACTTCGCTACAACCTTCATTCAAATTCTACAGAGACAACGCCATCATTACCGCAAGACGCACAAGTGCACGCGTGGCACAGGTTAGCCACTTCTTTTATTTCATTACATTATCTTAATAGTCGTATTCTATTTTGAATTACGTATTACTTACATACATTATTGCATAGAATTAATCATAAAATTGGTACCTACGCCACAATCTCAATTACCCAACATAAATTACATTAGGTTTCTTATAGTTATAACAAAGCTCAAAACTCAAGCTTTCAAGGTTACAGAACGTTAAAAATTTGCTTAGTTTTCGCGAGTAATCTTACATTTACAAAACGCGTTTCTTTGTTTCGAGCACAATACCTAAGATACAATGGTAAACCAAAAAGAGAGTAAGCTTTTATTAGCCACCGGGCAATTGTTTATTAACAAATTAAATATTTTGGAGCAATTTTTAAATTCTCTATCGGAGTCAAACCTCGATGAAGCTACATCGACTAAGCTTAAATTACATGCAGATTACACCAAAAATTTGCCTGAAAAGTATGAAGACGTATTCATACAACTTCAAGTTGCATCGATTAAAAGCAACGAACTAATTAGTTCCGATGAATTCTACAGCAGGTACATAGACCTCACTTCTCGTGCTACAATTAAGTTAAACAATAATATCAGTTGCAGCGAAAGCCAATCCAGCACCCGCAATGCATCTCAATCTAGCGGTTCTAACGCAAAGTTGCCGCAAATTTCTCTTCCTACCTTTGATGGTAATTTAACCGAGTTTCAATCATATTACGAATCATTTCTATCTTTGATACACCACAATCACAATTTAACGGATGTAGAAAGGTTCATATACCTAAAAAGTAGCTTAAAAGGTGCCGCCGCGCAAACCATTTCTAACATACAGCCATCGGCAGAAAACTACAAAATTGCATTCGACTTAATATGTGAGCGCTATAATAATCCAAAATTAATCATACTGAACCACATTAATGGTATATTTGACTTACGGCCTATAAACAAGCTCAACTCGATGGATCTCAGAAAGCTGTTTGATGAATTATCCAAACATATTCGAGCATTACAAAATTTATCAGTTTTTATTGAACACTGTTCTCCTTTTATATATCAGATCATCATGTCAAAACTCGACAATCAAACAAAAATAAAATTTACGGAGTTTTCTCCTCGGAGTATACCTGCATTGCGTGAGATTGTCGATTTCCTGAAACAACATTGCCAAACGTTAGAAGACATCGATTCGAGCCATAAAGCCTCTAATAATGCTAATAGCTACAACTTATTTAACCCTATGCATAAGAGCAATTTTAAATTACAACGAACGTTTTTAACTACGTCGAACAGAATTTCCTGTCCAATTTGCAAGGCTGAGCATTATGTAATCGAATGTCCTACATTTTTATCTCTTTCTACCAAACAAAAATCAGACAAGATGTATGAATTAAAGCTTTGCAAAAACTGTTTAAGGCATTCCAATCAAAATCAATGCATGTCCAAGTATACTTGTCGTATCTGTAAAAAACGTCATCATACACAACTCTACATGGAAGGTACAAATGCTCCAAATAACCAACCGGCTCCTGTTTCATCCATTCCGCAGGATAATATACCTTTGGCTTCAGAATCACATACAAGACCTTTAACTTCTTTGTCGTGTACTAATCATTCCGCACAAGTTCTGCTTTCAACTGCCTTGGTTAAGGTAAAAGGCAATTGTAATATTTAGCACGACGTCAGGGTGCTGCTGGATAGTGGCAGTCATTGCAACTTAATCACAGATACGTTGGCAAACAAATTAAAATTAACTAAGTATAAAATCAATACAAAAGTTTCTGGTATTAGTTCCTCAGCAGTAATTTCGAATTCGATGGTTAACATTCAATTAGCATCTAAGCAAACGAGTTTCGAAACGAAATTGCAATGCCTTACAATAGAAAAAATTACCGAGAACTTACCGGAAAATTTGCGGTTAGCAGACGATAACTTCAACAAATCATTGCCTATTGATTTACTAATAGGAGCGAGCAATTTCTATAATCTTATGTACATTGTTCAAATATCTTTAGGAAAATTTAAGCCCACATTGCAAAAGACTTTACTAGGTTGGGTAGTATCTGGCACGTACTGTAGCAGCACTAATCCTCCTGCAGTAGTCTACTCTCACTTGGTTACACAAGAACCATTATTCTCAAATGACAGCTTGGAAAATTGCGTGCAGCAACTTTGGAAGTTGGATCAAGCCGTTTCGCAAAATCTATTAACAAAGCTCTCGCGACAGGAGCAATACTGCGAGAATCATTTTACACGAACTATCGCTCGGACCGCGTCAGGTCGGTTTTTAGTTTCCATTCCTTTTAATGCTAAACTCGCCTTATTAGGATATTCCAAAGAACAGGCTTCCAAAAGATTTCTGCAACTTGAAAATAAATTACAAAAACATCAAAATTACAAAAAGATTACTCGCAATTTATCCAAAAATACGTTTCACAAGGGCACATGGTTCAAATAAATAACTGCGACGAAGTTTCTTCTGAAGATCACGTAACTGAAGTTTTGGATGGCTCAATCGCGTTATCCAAGGTTCCACCATTTTACCTTCCACATCATGGTGTCGTAAAAAATAGTTCCTTAACAACAAAGTTAGGAGTTGTATTTGATGGTAGTTTTAAATCATCGTCGAGCGTTTCAATAAATGATACACAGCTGGTTGGTCCGGTTCTTCAAGATGATCTTTTCTCTATTCTTTTACGCTTTCGACAATACCGCTTTGTTCTTACGGGTGACATAGAAAAAATGTATCGTCAGATTCTTATACACCCTTCGCAAAGAATATTCCAAAGGATTTTGTGGCGAGATAACCCTAAACTTCCAATTTCCACGTATGAGTTACAAACGATAACGTACGGCACAGCGAGCGCCAGCTATTTAGCAACAAAATGTTTATCACATTTATCGCAACTAAATTTTCAACAATTTCCTAAAGGTTCTATTGCGCTTAGATTGGACTTCTACGTAGACGATCTGCTTACAGGAGCTGACTCCGTAAACGAAGTGTTGGATATCAAGAGAGAATTGATGACAATTCTGTCTAGCGCAGGATTTTCTATTAGAAAATTTTTGTCAAATAGTAAAAAGGTTCTAAACGACGATGTCGTTTCTGATCCTTTTCATACAATACCAATCGGCGAGCGAGAAGATGCCAAAACATTAGGCCTATCATGGAACTCTCTTAATGACACAATACAATATAAAGTTTTAATGCCTAACGCAATTATTGCAAATTCCAAGCGTACTATACTTTCAACAGCATCCCAATTGTTTGACACGTTAGGTCTTCTCTCACCTATCACAATTATTGGCAAACTAATGATTCAACAACTGTGGCAATTGAAGTTATTAAGGGGCGAGCGTATTCCTCAAACCTTAAACTCCGAATGGAATACCTTAAAGACTGAGTTACCTATCTTAAACACTTTAAAGATTCCTAGATGCACAATTCCTTACAATATGTCTATTGAACTGCACGGATTTAGTGATAGTAGTTCTAAGGCTTACGGATCTTGCATATATGTTAGGTGTCTCGATTCTTACAATAATGTTTCTTGTCAATTACTGTGCTCTAAGTCTCGTGTTGCACCACTGCACACAACAAGAATTCCCCGTCTTGAATTATGTGCGGCGTTGTTGCTAGCGCAATTGATGGAGAAAGTAACACAATCTTCTAAAATAAATTTCTCTCAGTCGTTTTTTTGGACAGATTCTACTATTACTTTAAACTGGATTAACTCAACTCCTAATAAATATAAGGTATTTGTAGCCAATAGAATAGCTAGCATTTTGGAAATTTCTAATCCTAAGAATTGGTACTACATCCCTTCAAAAATAAATCCTGCCGATTTAATTTTGCGCGGTTCATCAGCTGTCGACTTAATTAATAATTCCCTTTGGTGGCATGGCCCATCGTTTCTATCGACAATCTCTGATACCTGGCCTACCTTGCCCAATTTAGTCTTAAATCATAACGACAGGGAAATGAGGAACGTTAAGCTATCTGTTTTCATCACGACCCTGGACACGTCCATATTTAGCCGATTTTCAAAATTAATTAAATTAAAACGCGTCACTGCCTTGATGCTTAGATTTGTGAAAAATTCTAAAGCACCGAAAATTGAACGGGCATCCGGAACATTGCAACCAATGGAGTTGGTAGAGGCCACTCGCGTTCTTATTAAATTATGCCAAAGCGATGCTTTTCAATTAGAAATCGAGGCTCTAAAATTAAAAAAGAAACTGAAAACGTTTTCAACAATACTTGCTTTAAATCCGTTTTTGGATGAATACGGGATATTAAGAGTAGGGGGAAGAATTCAACAATCATGCTATGACTTTAACAAAAAACATCTGGTTTTACTACCAAAAGGTCATATTTTTACTAAATTGATACTTCGTGACCTTCACGAAAATCTCCTGCACTGTGGGGTAGAACATTTATTAACAGTTGTTCGTGAATCCTATTGGCCTATATCTGGTCGAAATACGGCTAAACAAATCGTGCGTAATTGCATAAGGTGTTTTAAAGTAAATCCTAAATCATACGACCCTTTAATGGGCAACCCACCAAGTGCACGATTACAGGCAAACACTCCGGCATTTACTCACGTAGGCGTGGACTACGCAGGACCGATCTTCATTAAAGATCGAAAACTACGCGGCTCCAAGCTAATAAAAGCTTATATTTGCTTATTTGTATGTTTCGTCACTAAGGCAATTCATTTAGAATTGATAACATCTTTAACAACGGAAGCATTTATTTCTGTTTTAAAGCGTTTTATTGGTCGAAGGGGCAAGCCAGTCTCTATAATGTCCGACAATGCCACTTATTTCGTAAGGGCAGCCAACGATATAAAAGCTGTTTATAAAATGTTACATGATAATAACGATGAAATTTCTAACTTTCTTGTGAATGAACAAATAAAATGGAGCTTTATTATTCCTAAAGCACCTCATCAAGGGGGCATTTGGGAAAGTGGTGTTAAGGCAGTAAAAGTACATTTGAAAAGAGTTCTACAAAATACTTCTCTCAATTACGAAGACTTTAACACAATACTCATTCAGATAGAAGCGACATTAAACTCCCGTCCCTTATCTCCTTTATCTTCCGATCCTTCCGATATCAATCCTCTCACTCCTGGGCACTTTCTTATTGGAAGACCGCTACACGCTTTAGCCACATGAAATTTAGACAACATCAAAGAAAATTGGCTGTCCCTTTATCAAAGGATGCAGCGCATAGTTCAGTGTTTCTGGCGCCAATGGAGTCTACAGGTAGTGCCTGAGCTTCAACGCCGTACAAAGTGGTCCCGGCATTTACCAAATCTTGTGCAACAAAATTCTTTAGTGGTACTTAAAGAGAACAATCTTCCACCGCTACAGTGGTTGCTAGGACGCGTAACTGAAATACACAGAACAACGGACAACATTGTTCGCTCAGTAACAGTGCGACTTGCAAATGGTAATTACCTTAAAAGTTCAGTAAATAAGCTGTGCGTGCTACCCACAAACATGGAGTGAATTATTAATTTAGCTAATGTTTAAGGTTTTTGTTACCATATATCTAGGATATGAGCATTGTTCGGTTTAGCTAAATAATTACAATTAATTTAGAATTTGTTTTTAAAATTAAGTCTAAATTGAAATTATAAGATTTTCAAGGCGGCCGGCATGTTACCGATTTTTTTTATTGAAAATCAATATTTTATTCCTTCTGTATTCTCGGTCCTTTTTACCTGTTTGATACGCTGATAGGAGGCGCAATTCATTCATTTTCTTTTAAGTACTGGTTGCTAAGAAATATAAAACTCATTAAGCGTTTGTTGCTTGTACGAATATGATGTAAAGTGTCTTGTAAATAAATTCTATGAAAATTCAACAATTCTTCATTACAAACGAAGTGCATGCAAGAATTGCACAGTGCAAAGAAAATACCGAAGCAGCGCCATCGAAGGCAATTTCTATTTGCAAAACTAGCAACCCATCAATTTTTTTATGCTGTTCGATGAAGGCTTAATTTTAGATTTTTTAATTGGTTGCGGCGTTGCCATTTAAGAGTGATTTCTTTAAAAATGCATTATCAGAAAGAAATTATCAGAAAACTGGTGTTTTTAAGAATTCTGCTTCTGTAAATTCATAGATGAAAGTCAGAAGTACTTAAATAATTTAAAAGATTTTTTTATTGAGCCATATTTATTTTGTAGCGCTAATTTTCAAATTGCTGAAACTCATTTTTTTAATGGCTTCTTGATTTCTTTCAACTATTTCTAATATAATTTTTAATTCTCTATTGATTTGCACTAGTACTTTTTTCTCCTAACATCTACAATTATGGAGACATTTATAAATTTTCAATTAAATCACAACAAACATAATTTTAATCAAGCAGGTTTATTCTAGTATGTTTTGTTTTTATTAAACCAAAAACATAAAAAGGGGGAAAACAAAAAAATTAACAAAAAAATGAATTTAACAAATGTTCAAAATTTTGCCTATTTGTTGTAGGCACGTCTTAAGTCTTTGTTGTATCATCTCGTGTGTGACAGAAAATTCGGTTCTTATTCTGTTTCTGATTGCAACTTGTGTAGTGTAAGACCTACTTGAAATACGCAATTTTTTACAAACCCCTATAAAAGGAAATCCATGACAGTAACATCCGGAGATCTTGCCGGTCATGGCACAAGACCTCCTTGACCGAGCCATCAATCACGATATTGTTCGTTTTAATAATTATCCACATTTCTAGCAAAATGACTAAACGCACCATCATGCTGATAGCACATGGTAGTTTTTGTGTTTTCTGAAACATTTTCTAGTAAACGTGGCAAAAAATTATTTAAAAACTCCAAATATCTGTCGGAATTTAAATGACCATCAAAGAAGTTAAGACCTATCATAAAATCATTTAGCATTTCCTCAGCATACATTGACCGTCTATATATGTTAATGATCCAAAACTCTTAAAACATAAGAATTTACATTATCATAGTAATGATAATTACAACGATTTACTTGGCTGTTACTATGAAAGGTAGCTTTTTCGGTAAATCAAACAGTGGATATAAAGCCTGGCACCTCATTAAGTTTATTTAGCATCCACACACAGAAACTTCTTGAGTAAAAATCTCCTATAGTCAACTTTTGTTGCAGTTCAATGTGATGAGGATGATATTTATGGTTTTTTTAGTACGCTTTTTACTAAAGTAGCACTAATTGTACCAAGTTCTTCACTAATTTGTTTGGTGCTAACATTTGAATTTTCAACTACAGCCTGCAATACCATAAATTCTGCCTTTTCTGTTTTCACAGAATTTGTACGTAGTCGCCTTTTTTGCTGTAGCACTACGTATGACGTATTCTTGCTGCAAATTTTCCTGAGAAATCTTAAGTATTGTTGCTAAAAGCGTCAATTATCACAGAGATTACATTTTCGGACGTAAGGAAGAGTATTTCTACGATGATTATATTGCGGGCATCTTGAGCAGACTTTTGGTGGAGCCGTGCAGCGCGAATGCAATTTGTCAGTGTTATCAAGTATGGTGTAAGCTCTGACTCCGGATTTCGCGATCAAACGTTGCATAAGAGACCGTGTGTTGTGTAAACTTGCAAACTGTCGATTTTATGGCAAATTTTATGACTGAAATGTCTTGAAATCATGGTTGATGTTGTTCTTTTACTGAAATGGTCAGTTGTGTTTTTGGATCACGATTTTTTCCTTTCACCGGGCTTGCTTGAGGGTGTTATAAGGGTGTGAGCACCTGATGAATCCCGAGCCACAGAATTACGTGTTGCATGTCAGCAGTTATAAACTGTATGCCATTGTAACTTAATAGCCTTCTTGGTGTTCCAAACCGTAGAAATACTTTACTGATTAAAATTTGAGCGCAGGTCAACTACTAGAACAAAGAACGTGGTGTTTTTAGAGACTTCGTTCTCTACAATAAATATTCATCGGCAAGATCCACAGCGATCTGCTGGAATCTTTCTGTTGGCGGGGGTGTTTTGTAGCAAGTTTGCCAGCTTCAAATTGAGCGCTTTGTATTTCTGGATGTTTCACATGTTTTAACATACTGAGCAATATACTTCTTCATAACTACCTAAAAATAACAGATTTCAAGTTTCTGTTACGTCCTCTTTACACCGTAATGCCAAGCTGTAGGAACGCCATGATATTTAGCAAGAATTGTTTCCTTTTCTTGGGTTGGTAATATTATTGACATTGGGTAACCACGCAATGTGATCCGTAGCCGTGAGGTTTGCATCTTCAATATATATATTTTTTGAATTCCGGGTTTTTCATTAGCCATTGTGTATACTCTAAGCTGATCTTCTGGGTACATCTACTATAGCCACGCTTTTGGTTCTGCTTGTAATATTTCACCTCTTTAACCTTTTGAGACGAAGTGCTGGGAATTTTTATGTCAATGGATGCTTGTTTTTGTGAGCGGTTGTAGAATTGCACATAAGTATCAGGCAAGAGGATATGTGACTGAACCTGTTGCACTCACAATTGGGCTAAATGGTACCCTTGGTACGTAGATTTTTGAAAAACCATAAAGGTATAGCGACGTGCTGTCTAAAGAATATAAACGTCTTTTCTGATGTTTAAGGATCGTACTTGCTGATTGTACAACGGTCAAAACCTTTTTTTCCAAAATTATTATTGCATTCTTTTTTATATGCCGGATCTTGTAGCGATATGTTGATGTGCGTGTAATTGAAATTTTTCCATTCCGATTAATGTTTAATCTCGGTGCTGTAGACTTCTTTAGTACATCGGCTGTTTTAACTTTCGCCTCTTTTTGAATGTGTTGTAGTAGAGTTCTGTGTGTGTTTTTCAGTAAACTCGCTATTTAATCTTTTGGTATCAATTTTGGTGTTATAGAAAAGCTTAATCCTTTAGATAAAATATATGTTGCTGGTTTGCTAAGTGTGATGGAAGACAGATTGACGATGATTCTGTCTCCAACTGCGGTTTTGGAGGATGTTGTTCATCTTGCAACTTGTATTTCTTTTAATTTTTTGACAACCTTTTTGGCTTCCTTTGTAAATAGTTTTTAAATCCAATTTCAGATTTTCGGCTCTAATGTATTGGGTGGTCGTAAATAGGCTAAAAATAGCTCCGTAGCTTTCTTGTTTAATTGGTGTCTAGTGTGGTGTATTTTTTTCATTAACAAAAATTAGCTGGCTTTTTAAAGTATATGCATCCCCGTTCTAGTCTTGATGTCATTTTGTATTTGCAGAAAACTTGGGCAATGTCCTGGTCTCTACATCTATTAAAAAAGGCTAACTGAGCAAGGAGGCGTTTCTAATTTTTGTATGATTGTAATAAAAAATACAGTGACGGAATAAAGAACGTATAATAAAAAGTAAAAATACATTTAATAAATGCAAAATAATTTGACCACGGCAAGCAATCATAAGCACAGACCTCAAGGTGATGGGTTTGAATGATAATAACTACAAAGACGTGAACTCCGTTAATTTATTAACTATACTTAACTAACTATTTACATTAAAGAACAATGAACAATAATTGAATTAAACATATTTAGAATAAAACAGTATATAAAATAAAATATTTGGACGCCAATCACCTATCGGTGATGAATAAAAAGCGTAAAATCTTACATCTAATAAGTAATTAATATTAAATGCAAAAAATAGTAAACGGTAAATTTGTTATCGAGTATGTTTCCCGAAAGGTTTTAAACAACACAATTTAATTATTTGAAGATAAAATGCAGTATCCTAATTTTTGTTGGCTCACCATGTTTAATATAACGTTATCGGATATCTTCTATTTTTAGCACATCTTGGTTAACGTGATAAAATTCTTCAACAGGAATAAAACCCAGTGTACAATAAACTTCAATAACTGATAATCCATTAATTCAACGACAAAACCAAAAGAAAAGATCCAGAATAAAAATCCAATAAAGGAAAAGATCCAGAATAAAAAGAAAGATCCAATAAAAATAAAAGACCCTAAATATAAACAATTAGAATGGTTTTTTGAATGACATTATGTACTCACGCTGCGTTTAAAATGCAACGGTCTTCAAAACAAAGTCCTTTGTCTAACGATTGCGCAATATTACGAAGTCACTAAAAATGTTGAATTCAATAGAAAAATTATATCAGAATAAAGGTAAACTCACCAATAATTAGATGGAATGAATAAAAATTAAATTACATGGGTTTTTACGCCATAATCAAGAAAATTTGACTTCTTCATCACTACGACACGCGCAAGATGGAAGCTTAACCTTCTACTAAAGTCAACTACGCAGACGCTTCCGAAATACAACGCGACGTTGTCAAACTGAATAAATTTAAGTGCAATATTAGTTGCAAAAATAAACGATTGTAAAATTGAATTTTAATTGTAATGAATTCAAACGGGACGTTACATGATTTTAAAAACATCATTGTAAATTTTAGGAAATTAGTGTAGACAAGATGACTTAGAAGCTGAGATCTGATGATTTCGGTGACCTTGCGTTCAATCTTCGAAGTGGAATTTTGAGTTAATCCTTTGACAAAAGAGAATGTATTTTTTCAACGTAATTAGTTTGGTTGAAAATGACAGTATCGTTGTCTTTGTGCGCTGGGAAAACGATGCTATTGCGGTTCTTGCAAAAACTAATTCTTCCGATTTAAAAATGTAAGATACAAGAATTTGTCCACTACGAAGTCAATTGTAAATATCGGTAAAAAAGTTTTGGAAATAGGATGAGTAGTTTATGGGATTACTTTTTACATCCAAACTTACAAACATACAAATTTTACCTCTTTATAATATTAGTGTAGAAGAAGTTCATCTGAACATTGTCGCTCTGCACAAAATACACAAATTGTCATTAAAAAGGCAGCAATTATACTATGGTTCACTTTGTATAAAATTTTCAAATTCAGTAAATACGATGCTTTTTCTTTATCAAATTTTAGGATTCCAAAAACATTATTTGCTAACCATTTAAATTCTACGTCGGTAGTTTCATCCAAAAAAGCTTTATGGTTTTGTCTTTCACCATCAAGACCAAACAGTGTTGAAAGTCATAACTAGATCTTACATATTTCAGAATGTGTTCTATTTAATTCGTTTCATTACTGCCTGGTAATATCTTTTTAATTTTTGTAAATAGGCGATGTTTATTGTTAAGTTATGCTAAGTCTAACAACAGGACAAAGTCTTTATTCATTGTTGTTTAGTTTGTTCATGTAATGTCTGTTTCTTTTTTTTTAAGTTGTATGTCTCTATTGTTAGCTTTGCGTTAAAGGCTCTAAGTATCTTATTTTGTTTTGTATATTATTAGAAAATTCATCTTCTAATTATATTTTTTATTTTTAATAGAGGCGTAGACATTAATGATAATGATGTTATGAAGTCCAAGTCCCGCAATTTAGAGATTCTGTTTACTGATTAGAAACTTATTATCAACTTTATTATTGTTTTGTTTATTATACATATACATAAAGCTTGTTTCGTTTGTTTTCCATTAAAAAAAATGACATGTGTAGGGCAGTTTGATAGCATTCTGGAGAAGTCTATTGTACATGAGTGAATATCTGTTTGTTTGAATGTATTAAACAATGTTGCTTGATGCGAAGTAATAACATTCTGCTGAACTTTTATTGTTTATTATTTTTGAAATGAATATACACAACGTTTCGATTGCTTTGGTATCTGCAATCGTCATCAGGTGAATACTAACAAACTTAGAAACAACTGGAGCTTATATACTAAAGACATGTTCGATGAAGCGTTCAAGCGTACAAAATCAATTTAGCGTAACAGAATAATTAACAAAATTACTTAGTGAAGTTTAAGTTGTTTTAGAGGTTCGATTAGTGGTTTGAATTTGTGAGAGCTTTTTCCTCATGTTTAGTGATGTTGATGTGTTGTTTTCTTTTCTTCTCTAGAGCACTTCTGATTTTCCATTTAAATTTTTCTGCTTGTGTTGGATTCAAACGTGTTGTCTCGACGGCACCAATGATGTCTAGTACAGGCACGTGTTTTGGTGTTATCGAAAAATTGAGACCTTTCTCTAATAGAGTCGTTTCTGTAGCAGACAGTGGATGTGTCGATATGTTGACTATGGTTTTTCTTGCGTTCTTTCGGTTGTCGGCTGCTTTCTGTTGGTCTCGTGCGAGTTTAGCCCATTTTCTGTCGTGTGTTTCTTGGAGTAGTTGTCGTACCTTCTCGCAAGTAACGTCTATTTTGTTGAATATTGGTGTGTAATCTTCTTTCAATGTGAACTTTTTTATCTCCTCGAATCTTTGTGTGGCGTCTTGGAGTAAAACCACTAATCGAACCTCTAAAACAACTTAAACTTCGCTAAGTAATTTTGTTAATTATTCTGTTACGCTAAATTGATTTTGTACGCATGAACGCTTCATCGAACATGTCTTTAGTATATAAGCTCCAGTAGTTTCTAAGTTTGTTAGTATTCACCTGATGACGATTGCAGATACCAAAGCAATCGAAACGTTGTGTATATTCATTTCAAAAATAATAAACAATGAAAGTTCAGCAGAATGTTATTACTTCGCAGTGAATATCTGTCTTTACCTATTATACCTTTATCACTTTTCATTCTTTAATTTGAGTTTATTTTCGTTTGTTTGTCTACAAATTATTAATCAAATTCCTGCGCCGTATAATTTGGACCGTTAGTTAACGGATTTTTGAATAAGTTCCTCGGCTTGACAGGATCCAACGTATGCGAAGAAAGTATAAGTTGAGTTTTGTTTTGTTTATTTTATTTATTGTGTTACGTTAATAAAACCATAAGGTATAATAGGCGACAGCTCAACCCTTTAGAGAGTGAGTCATAAATGATTCTTGATGTGCTGATTATAACATAGTTAAAAGAGCGCTAGAACGGGAGAAACATGCACTACAAATCCCGTTTACATCTGTAAAACATAGGCATGATGTTAACACACGTGTTATTTTCTTAACGTTCAAAGCAAAAGTATTCTCAGTGATGTGACATTATCACATGGCGAAATTCTAAGAGTACGAAAACTACACCAAAATATTTTTGACATAATTGTTATTAATTTGTTACAAGCTTTTTTGGTTTTACGAACCTGCACGGCCAACTCACAATAGTCGGTGAGAGGGGTAGGTTTCCAAGAAATATATAAAAGGTGTTCCAGGGCGCCAGAGCTTATCCCAAAGTAATTCTCTATCTTGCTCAGGACAGAACGGTATAAACTTGTAACACGATGTTAGGTTCGTAATCCTTCTACTCGGCTGTTCGAGTAGCCAGCGTCTGTTATTAGATAACGATGATCCAAAGAGACAGGTATGTTGTCATAAAAGAACAAATAACGACAATAACAACTTTAATCTAGAATCGCTGATAATTATCACCGAATATAAGAATTCTCATTACAGAAATTCCAGTAGTATCGGCAACACACAGTACATAAGTAAACTACAGTGAAATAGATAGCAAAGAATAGTTCGTAGTAAATATCGTTTACATAATTAGTAATATGGCATTACTGACAATAAAACAATGATAATAAGTATGGCATTAACATTAAATTATCACAATAATTAAGGGTAGGACACAGCATACGTAGCATAAGCAAATTTACTAACTAAATGGTACTACAATTACGTTAATCAGTACGGAATTACTATTAGCAAAAGTTTCGGGAGTAACCTTGTTGACGACGAAATAAAAGACATAAAACACTTACCACAAACACAGGAACCTCCACTGGTGTGAAGAAAGTACTTTCCCCGACACGTAATCTTGTAAGCAATTTGAATCGCAAATCGTGTCAACCTAATATCTCACGAAATCCACATCTACAAAATCATTACTTAAATTTTAAAGTACACACATAACACAACCCGAAAGTCGGATGCTGTTATACCCCTTTTCTGTGATTTAATTAATTCCAACAGTAGGCCTTACAAATATTTAGAATCGTTCCAACACAATATTCGTCGAGGGTTATCTCTCGTATTTCGGTATCGACTAGAATTCATGGGCCGGATGGTGGTAAGAATGGCCGGTGACGATACGAATACCCCACGATCGCAACGAAATCACAACTTTCCTTGGTGGGCTTTAAATTATAACCAGAATGCTCCTAGTTAGGAGGTAGCACATGGCGCTAACAAAAAGATATAAAAATTACCTTTAATTAAAGAAAGAACAAAACCCACTTACTCTGCGTGAATAAATTAGTTATTTAAGAAAACTTCCAATTTCCATCGTGTCCCAACACGTGGATAATTTTAGAAAACGAACTTTCACTCACGCAGACATAGATTAACACCTGTACGATGTTCAAGTCAAAATGCCGGTCCTCGCCGGATATCGCTTACTCAATACAAAGTGACCAAGGAATCCGATAGATGGCGTCGAGAAATATAAAAGTAATTTTTAATTAAACCAATATACAGGGTACTGCATTATTTAAATTTATGTACGTAACAAATTATTCTTTTTTTTTTGTTTTTTTATTGCTTAATTTAAGTGCAGAAAAATCTAAAAGTGTGAACAGGTTTTATAAATGTGCCAAGCTTTTAGATTTTGTTTTATTAAGTAACAAATAATAACACGATAAGTGTAAACTCAATTTTTA
Source organism: Aquatica leii (assembly GCA_035610365.1). NCBI lineage: Eukaryota > Metazoa > Arthropoda > Insecta > Coleoptera > Lampyridae > Aquatica > Aquatica leii. The sequence goes on from CM069434.1 coordinate 84,346,589, forward strand.
ATTATTTTTTATTTTACAGGTGAATACAACCTCGTCAAGGTAGGAGTTTTAACTTTAAAATGCGTATATTTTTTTCAACACAAACACTTTTTAGTTTAGTTTTTTTTTAAATTTAAAATAGGTTTTGTAATACTTTTATCAAATTAATAACTACAACTTTTTTGTACATTTTTTATAGTATTTATTATAATAGTAGCAATTGTTCAAATACCCGCGCAATTGATTAAATCCGTATTTCAGTATATTTACGTTTTGTTTTTGATTAATTGCTTAGTTTCTTATTTACAAATTATTTTTTAATTCTTGTCTTAAATTGTTTTCATTTGAATTTATAGATTATATGTAGGTACACATATAGGTTTTCCTTCATAGCAGAATATTTTTTCGTGTAGGTACCGGAATTGATTTTAGTGATGTGAAATGTTTTCAACAATCGTAAGTATATATATGTTATAAATCGTAAGTACTATTTATTTAATATAATTTTTATATAGTGATTTTGTTTTTATTAATATTTTTGTATATTTGGCAATTTTTTCATATATATATTTTAAATATTTCAGCGCATCAAAGATGTTTAACAAATCCCGGATTATCCTTTACAATGGGTGAGTTTTTCTGTTTTTTTAAGAAATTTGTATTGGGCGAGTACCTAATTTAATGGTAAAACAAATTTTACTAAAATTAACGGCAAGTATAACATATGGAAAGGCGAAACTCGACCATGTAAAAAACGAGTTTTCGCATTGAATGTGGTACCTCCAACTTGATGTGGAAGCCCATGCAATAATACGTTTACATTCTTATAGAAACATAGTTACTTTTTCATTTACATTAATTTACATACCTATAAAGTTCACAAAACACAGACAAAATATTACACAAATTTAATATTATACAAACTGTTTTTGACAGCGTTTCGAACCATTTACGCCTGGCACCCCAAACAAACACGTTTTTGTTTAAAAACGAATCATCAGCATTTTTGTAGTAATAGGATTTTCCACCAGATGATAACGCTTGCGTAATTTTGCGCATCTTTGATTGACTATTTTGGACTTTCTTTTATTTTTGTTTTTGTTCATTTAAAACTATGTTAACCAATAGAGATGTTGAAGAGCTGTCAAGCAGTTCGATCGTCAATGAAGTCTAGATGGTTATTCCAAGAGCCTTTTTTCAACTCATCGTCGGTTAGTTTTGATTTGTCGAGAAACGTTGCGTTTGATATGCATTTACATTGCAAATTCTGGAGAGCCTCGTCGTCCTCCAAGCATTCGCGGCATAAAAGGCTACTTTGCAGTCCCCTTTTATGCATATGTTTAATATCACAGTGCCTTGTTATTAGTCTTGTGGGTTTTTTTAACTTTTGTAGACTTATGGTTGATAGCCCAATATGAGTAGTTGATTGTGGCTGTGTTAAGAAGAATTTGTGTGCCTCATCTCTGATGCTATTTTGCTGCAGATTAATTCTTTTCCGGTATCGTAGGCGATTCCGAAATCGAGTTTAGATTCAATATGTGTCTCTGTTGTGCTATTTTTTAATTAGCGCGTGGAGGGAAATGCTACAAAATAAAATCAATCAAAAACTATTTAATCAAAATATTCTCCCAGTAATAGCATATGCAGCAGAAACCTGAACGGCAAAAACAAATAATATACAAAAATTAAGAGTAACCAATGGAGTAACACAAAGATCGATAGAACGTAAAATATTGGGCATAATTCAAAAGATAAAATGACGAACACGTGGATAACATAGATTTCCTATATCAATATACATTACTTTGAAACTTATTTTTATTAGTTTACCTGCATCAATAAATTTTGTTAATTGAATAGAATTTTGTTGTTACGTGTAATAGGCAAGAACTTGTTTACTGTCAAAAAAAATAAATTCACAACAAATTTTTAAAATGGTGTCTATTTTTTTTCTTTTTTTGAATATACAATCTTATTCTTTGTTCATAATTGTTTTTAGGTCTTTTAAGGTACCTGAAGTTACGGTTGCAACCGCATCGCAAATACGTAATTTCATATCGTCGGCGGCCATCGGTAGAGTCTGATAAACCAATTTTACATAGCCCTAAAAAAAGAAATTTATTGTTTTATAAGTAATCTAGAAAGCAAATTCTTGGGACCATCTCTACTTTTTTACTTTTCAGGAAAATTGCGATTGAAATATCCTCTTACATTATGTGTAAAATGTGCTAGAGCACCATTATCAACTGCAGCCACATTTTTTCTTCTCACAGTCATAAATATATTTTCTAAAAAAATCTATAATCTTTTCGTGCAAAAAAATTTCTTTCATTTAAATTTCCATAAAAAATACGGCTGTACTATATATTCTTCTATTCCATAGACGTCTAGAAACCATAGGTTTTGTTGATAGTGTGTTCTAAATTTTTGTTTGTTTTGGTACGTGATAATAAAAATTATGTGTAATATTTTGTCAAAAGAACTATAAACAAAATTCAATATGATATGGAAGATTGAATTGAATTGAATTTTTATTCAGTAAGAATATGTACATATACATTTTTTCTGAATCAAAAATTTGAAGAAAAAATATAAAGTATAAACTATATAATAGTAAAAAATAATATGTTATTTTATTATTAATCATTGATAATATATATTTTTTAACATTCCAATAGATTTAATTATTAACATAAAAAATGAATATAAACCGCATCGATTTAGATGACATCACTTCAGATGAGTTTATAATAATGATTAAGTTATGTACTAATAACGGTTATTTTTTATATTTAGATAAATTTTATTTAATGATAGATGGAGTACCAATGGGCAGTCATATTGCACCCATATTAGCTGATATTGTTATGAATTATTTATTAGATACCGTTCTTAACAAGTGCAAATTCAATATTCCATTTGATGATGATCTTTTAGTATGTGTTCCTTTTGATAACGATGATTATATACTTGGCTTATTTAATAGTTTTCATGTTAAATTAAAATTAATAAGATCAGTATTGACTGGTGGAAAAAACCACACAGGTCAGATAGATATTTAAATTTTTATTCTCACCATCCACTTAAACATAAAATTAACACTGCCTTATGTCTAAAATACAGAGCCACACATTTAAGTGAATTTTTCTTGCATGTTTAACTGTTTAGTTTAACTAAATAATAGTTCAGTGGGATAACTCAAAGGTTTATTGTAGATCACTTTAAGTACTCTTTTTTGTATGATTTCAATTTGTTTTTTGTTGGTCTTATTTGCGCTTCCCCAGACTATTATTCCATACCTTAAGCACGAATAAAAAAGTGCATGGTATATGGATGGTAATTTTTGAGGAACAATATTTTTTAGTTTTTTGAATATGTAGGAAAAGTATCTCAGTTTTCTGCACATCCAGTTCTTATGATGATCCCATCGAAGGTGACTATCAATAATAACACCCAGGTATTTACCGTGTGTTGATATTTTTATTTGCTTTTCTTCTTGTTGGTATCTGAAGGTTATGTTTTTCCATATTGGTATTGATGTAATTTGTGATACAAAAAGTATAGTTTATGTCTTCTCGACATTTACTGTTAATGAGTTCTTTGGAAACCATTGGAATACTCTAGGCTTTTCGTTTATGACTAGTTTTTTTAGATCATCCCTGGCGGTTGATTCGAAGATTATGGATGTATCATCAGCAATTGAGAATATTTTTCCTGTTATTGGAAGAAGTATAAGTCATTTATATACAAAATGAATAAGAATGGACCTATGACTGTGCCTTGAGGAACACCATATTCCATAATTTCAATGTCGCTCGTGTATTTTTCTACACTTTGTGTCAAATAGCTTTTCAGTAGTGATCGAGCTAGTCCTCTAATACCCATCAATTCAAGTTTTTTGAGTAGTATTTTGTGGTCTAATGTATCGAAAGTTTTTGCCAGGTCTACAAAGATTGAAAGCATAGGTTTTTTGTTGTCAATGTTTTCATAAATTGTTTTTGTAATATCTGTTAAGGCGTCTTCTTTTGATTTTCCTTGTCTGAATCCAAATTGGTTGTTGTGTAATATATTGTCCTCGTTGACGAATTGCATGATTCTTCTATATAAACATTTTTCCACTATTTTTGCTAAGTTTGATATTAAGGATATCGGTCGATAGTTTCCCACGTAGTTTTTTTTGCCCAATTTCAAAATAGGTTTTATTATGACTTTCTTATATATTCTTGGGAATATTCCTGTGCCAAAAGCTGTATTTATAATGTAACGCACATGGTTTAATGTTTTCATTTTTTACACTGAAAAAGTTGTCTTCAAAAAAATCCTCTTATTGTATCAGCATTTTTATTAGTATTATAAAGACTGTCGCAAACTGATGGAAACGATTCCGGAAGTCGTTGGAGCTTTAACAAAATTTATAGACACAATCTCAACTTGAGCTTAAAGTAGGACCATGGGTACCTATGTTTACACACAATTTAAATATTCTCTTATCGAAAACTTGGAAAATGCGTCTCGCTGCTCGTGTTAATGAAAGTATGGTTTATTTAACGATAACAAAAGATTTAAATAATGTTATAATGGTAAATATTTTAATCGTAGAATTTCGTAAAACTACAATTAAGATTATGTCAATTAACATTGTAAATAGCTGAATGCTGATTGTTATTTGAAACTGTTTGCAGTGCTAGAGTAATTTGAACCGCTCACTCGTTTAACACTGCGTTTCAAGTATAGTGGGTTGCCTAAAATATAGCATTTTTATGCAGTCACCGTTTTATAGCTTTTTCAAAATTGAAAACGAATATTTATGTTTTTATTAATGAAAACTCTTAAAAACATATTAGGCCATCGTGTAAGCTAATTTATTTCTTAAAATAAGGTACGACTTAAAAGTTATTGATACTCAAAGTTAGTCAAGAAATGACAGTGTTACAATGTGGTTTTATAATATTTATAAAACGGTCATTTGGTCAATGACCCTCCAAAAAAAGTTTTTTTATTAACTTTAAAATTACATCAAATTTGCGTTTAAATCAAATAATCAACATTTGAGTTTCATGCGTTTAAATAATTGTCAATTTAAACGCAACGATACGATAAAAATGGTTCTGTAATCCAAGGTGCGATCATCTTAAGACATTTTGAAGTTAGGTTATTATGTCCTGGGCTTTTTCCATCTTTCATATTTATTATTTCTTAATAGACTTCGTTTTCGTTAACCGGATGTAAATAGAATGTGTCACTAGTTCTTGTTATTCTATGTTTTTCTTGTTTTTTGGTTTTTATTTCGTTAGCTAGATTTTTACCTATGTTGGTGAAGAAATTATTGAAGTAGTTGGCTCGTTCTGGAATATTAGATGTTTTTGTTCCATCTTCTTTACACAATTCTGCGTTTTCGTTCTTTTTGTTGCTTTTTCTTTGTATGAAATGATTAACCACGTCCCAAACGTTTTTTTTGGTTCGTTGTTTTGTTTTGATGTTTTTTATTGAAATATTCATATCTTGATTTTTTAATTTTTTCTGTTAGTTCGTTTCGAAACTTTGGAAAATTTTCCAGATAAGTAGGATTTTTTGTTTTGCATGCGGTTTTATATAGTTTATCCCTTTTGTGTATGAGGTTCACTATTTTCGTCGTGATCCAAGGTTGTTTGTTTCTCGTGCTGATTTTTTTTCTGTTTAGCTTTCTGTAATAGCATCTTGGATGGTTCTAGTCAGAAACCTTGCGCAGAAATCTGCATCTTGACCGAGATAGATACCAGTTAGGTTCTTTTAAGCCATAATCTTTTTTAATTTATTATAATTTGTGATCATTATTTTATCAGTCTCGCTTTGATCTCTCCTTCTGCTGTTTGTTGATAGCTTAACTGCTATTGGAAAGTGGTCCGTTATATTAGTTTCTATAACAGTGGCAATCCAATTTTTGGTCGTTCTATTTGTCCTAACGAAACAGTGGTTGATACAGGTTGAGCTATTTTCAGTAACTCTAGTGTGGAGTTTTATGGTTGAAATATACCCATAAGCTGCTAGTACATTCAAGTTACTATTTGAGGTTATTGTGTCTTCAGATATGTCTATTTTTAGGTCTCCAATGAGAATTTTCTCGATACTGGAGTTATCATTTTTTTTGCTTAAAAAATTTTCTAGCTCTTCGACGAAATCCTGTATTTTTACAGTTGGCGACTTATAGATTGAGAATATCTCATATTCTACATTATTTTTCTTAATTTTTTGTGTGTTTATTGCCACTGGGGCAAAAAACTCGATGAGGTGCTCGTTAACTAGGTCATTCTTGACATACGTCTCGACTCCATCATTTTGGTTTAATGCTCCTTTATTATAATGTACTGAGAAGCCTGGGATTTTAAATAAGTTTTTATCAATTTGTCTCGTTTTAGAGCAGACAATTACGTCTGGTATCTCTTCTAGTTCTTTGTTAAGGATTAGTAGTTCTTCATAGTGTTTTTTTATACTACAGATGTTCAGGTGTATAACTATTAATTCATCGTTCCTTTTTTGAGTAATTTTTTGCATTCTGTCAAGTTTTCAGTTCTGAGAGTGTTAAAGTTTTCATAAATTTCTATTGGGGAATTGAATTTTTATTCAATTATTTTTCCCATGTGGAAGTCTGCTTTCGAGATGATATAGCTCTTTCTTTTTTTATAGAATTCACAGGTTTCTCCATCATATGCATAATGTGAAATATTGTTTGCGGTTTTGTATCTATCGTTTGATTTTTTGCAGTTTATACATATTTTTTATTCTTTTCTATGCATTTTTCTGATTAATGGTCATTTAGGCAGTATTTGCATGCCAGTGCTTGACATTTTTGTGCTGAGTGTCCATAGCCTTGTCATTTTCAGCATCTTGTTGTGTTGAGCTGGTTATATACTCTACACACTTGTAAGCCTATATATACTTTTTTCTTTGGCATTAGTTCTGCGTATATCCGCGGGGAGGTTTGCATGTACGCTGTGTATGTATTTTTCGTCTGTACATGTTCACATGTATGTGATTTGTATGTTGGTTTCGTGTGTGTATTTCAATAAGTTTTGTTGAATTATGGTTCGTTTCATTTCTTCGGGTTCAAACTTCTAGTTTATTTCTACCATTTTGATAATTGGTTTCAATAGCTCTTCATTTTCGCATGAGTATTTTTCAGAAAATACTTTATTGCTTTTTCTTTAACTTTTTCTTGTTTTTTTCTACACTTTATTTTCATTGAGCACGTTTTGTTTTTTATAGTTTTATTTACTCCTATTTTTAAGTTTTTTATTGAGGTGTTTACATCCTAAACCGTTTCTTCAACATTTTGTTCTTTTTTGGGTTTTATAACTAAGGCAGGTACTTTTTCGTTTATCATTTCCCTCGCATTTTGTGTGCTCAGGATAGCGCCAAACGTCGGTGTATTTGTTTGGTTTTTTTCTTCAATCAAGCTAATTTTTTCTTTTAATGTAATGTTAAATTCTTTAAGGATTTTATTTTGTTCTTTTAGGTATTCGTTTTCATGCGAGTTAGTGACATGTTCGATGATCATCTTTTTTGCAATTTTGACTGTCATACCTTGTAATTTCTCGTGTGTTATTGTTTTTTTTGGGTTTATGTAGCTGCTGATATGTTCTCTTCATGTTATAAGTAATACTTTCAGTATAATTACACCTTTGTTTTGTCCGTAGCAACTCTTGTGAAATGGAACTCCACAAAAAACACATACATATGTAGCACATTCTTTTTTATCATCTCCTTTATGACATCTATAATAAATTTTATCAAGAGGTTCTTTTTCTAGGTCTTCCATTTGCAATACGAATAATATGTAAACGATGTAGAGAAGTTGTCACCTCTGTTATAATGCAATTTTATTATAGGTACAGGAGACAAATTTGTTTGTAGTTCACCCAAAACAGGCTATGTTATATTTTCGAAAACAGTTTTTTAAAATGACAGAACTAAAAATAGAAGATGAAGATTTATACGAAATCTTGGAAATCGAACCGGACAGCACGTTAAACGACGTAAGTAAATCACATAACTTATTAACACAATTTTCCAAAGTTCAATTTAGTTCAAGAGCCCATGTCAATAATAAAAGTATTAAGTAAGGTTTTAGTTCGTTATTAGATATTAGATAGATAGATAGCTGTGTTGGGATTTGCAACCATACATTGAAGAACTGCTAATTGCTTATCTTAGTTTTTAGTTATAGTTTTTAATAACGTTCGTTTTGTGTAAACAACACTACCGGTTTTATGAATCCTTGTTAGCAGTTTCTTGTTTCCGATGAAAACAGCACATCAAAAACTGTTTTTAGACTTTTTAACATTCTTTGCAACTAAAAGTTTGAAAGTTATAAAACTTAGTATAAATACACTATTTAAAAAAGTAGTTACTGTTAAATAGAGAAAAATAATTAAATTTAAAAGTTACAAAAATGTAGCCAAGTTTAAACTAGTATTAAAGAATGTTTTAATTTTGATCTACAGTTCTATATTTTTTTTACTTGCATCGCTAAAATCTACAGCAATCGAATTAAAAATTTTAAAATTATTTACAATATCTAGCAATTATTTGTCGCTAAAGTATTTTTTTTAATTTATTTTTCAATTATTAAAATAATGTTTTCTAATTTGAAATTAATTTACTGATTTAACGCTGCAATGAGTAAAATTTGCATTGTAATCTTGTTGCACATACCAATCTTGTTATTCAAATGCAGTTCAGTTTAAACTTTGACAAATCGACTTACTATTATAACCTGTAAACTTGTAAACGCGTCAAACGGTATCTAGTGTTTTTGATTAGCAGTAAATTTGTTAAAACATTTTATCAAGAAGTAGAGTTCTAGTGCACAAATCCGTTTGTAATCAAATTTTTTGACATATCAATAATATCTAATTTTTTTAATTAATGTTAAATTAATACTTTAAAATAAATTCATCAGAAACACGTTTTTTTAGAAAAAAAATCATTACATAGTTTTTATACAGTAAAACTGTTCAAAAAAAAATTACATTACTTCAACTTAGTGAAACACAAATGAGTTTATACGTAGATGGTATACATTCAAGCTACTAAAAACCTTTCTGGGATACGTTTGAATAGACAAACTGTGGTATTTATTGATTAGCAATGCTGTTTGCTACCAGCGTGTGTCTACTAAATTACTCACAAATAGTTAAAAATACGAAAAGGTAGACAATCAATGGTATTTTTTTAAATTTTCTTAATTTAATAATGCTATATAAAATTAAACTACGATTTTATTATTGTTAAAGTGTTTAAATTTTTATTCTGTCTAAAACAGAATATTGTTTTTTAAACGTTAAATTTAAATAAACAATTTTTATTTACACAACTTTTTTGAAATTTAAATTTTTATATTTCTTAATTTAGAGGTTAAAATATTTTTTTTTATTTATCAAAGAACAGTATCATTCTACCGCTGTTTGCCAAGTCTGATTAATTGCATTTAAAAGTAATTTTGTAAAAAAAAATGTTTACAATAAATTAAGTATCTCCGTAAAACGTAAAAGCCAAGAACCGATAGTTCTTCAAATCTTAGTCACCAATTTCTGCAACCATCTTTAGTGTTAGCAAATAAAAATGCTAAGTCATCTTCTGCTAATTTTTTTCTTTTTTCTTATAGCATTTTTGTACCATCCTTTTATCTACCCCATTTTGCTTCTGTTCTTTCTAATTGCTCTTTGGTTGCTAAAATCACTTGGCTTACTACGGATTCTTAGTAAATGATTTCGAAAATTGCTGTTTCTTCTTGTCGTTGTTTTGTAAAAAGTTTTTTACGTAAACGTGTAGGTTTTTTTTCCTACGATTTTTGGGTGTGGAAACGCAAACAACTAATCCATCATCAACATATTCTAGCAAGGTTGCTGAATGTATACGTTACTGTTTTTTCTGTTTTAACTTAAAACAAAGCAATATTACTAAATCTTATGGTCACGTATTGTCAGGTAAGACAAAGCTCACTCCAACACTCGTGTGCATACGTATCCTGAGTTTTTACTTTTTTATAAAAAAAGTATAGCGATCGCAATTTTTTTTCAAAAAATTTTTATTGCATAATTTTACGTTTCAAGGTCTCCTGAATCAGAAAAATGTATTTTTGACAAAAAAAAATTTAGGAGTAACGATATACCCACGATAACTCTCGAACCAAAAGTCTTAGTAACTTGAAATTTAGTATGGAGCTGGCTTTTCATATTTTTTCGGTTCTATCAAAAGATGGGTCTGATAAAGAAACCAGAAATGGGCGTATCCGCTATTATTTTTCTTATATAATTTCGTACGTATGTAAATTATCCTAATTATTTTTACAGTCAATTATAGAGTTAATTCTTCTTAACAATTTATTCAAATAAAAATGTCTTCTAACATTAACAGTTTATTAGATATTTGATTTATAATTGAATGTCAGTTTCATGTATGATTCTAGGTTAGAATCCTGCCTACGACAAATTTTTTTTAGAAAAAAACTCCATATCTTGAAAGGAAAGCAAGATACGTTAAAAAATAACAATTTTTCTCTAAATTCTTTTGACTTGTTTATATACGGAGTGCTGCATCTTATTTAAATTATCTTTGGATGTACCCACGATAACTCTCGAACCAAAAGTCCTAATTACTTGAAGTTTGGTATGGAGCTGGCTTTTCATATTCTCTTGGTTCTATCAGTTTCTTATAGAGTTAATTCTTCTTAATAATCTATTTCAATAAAAAAAAAATTCTAACATTATCAGTTTATAAGATATTTGACTTGTTTATATACGGAGTGCTCCATCTTATTTAAATTATTTTTGGATGTACCCACGATAACTCTCGAACCAAAAGTCCTAGTAACTTGAAATTTGGTGTAGAGCTGGCTTTTTATATTCTCTTTGTCAAAAGATGGATTTGATAAAGAAAGCAGAAGTAGGTGTATCCGCCATTTTTAACAGTTTTTTTTATATAATTTTGTACGTATGTAAATTATTTGAATTCATTTCACTTTAAAATGGTTTTATGACAACATAACCTTAAAAAATATGTAGATATTCCTTCATCATTCCTTAGAGGAAAGTTGTTTTTTTAGATGTTAAAATTAGTTCTCTTGTTTCCACTGTTACGCTTTTGGAGACCTTTGCTATTCCCTTAGATTTTCTTTTTAAGTTTTTTGATTTAGTATTTTTTGTACCTTGTTAGTGCTTTGTTGTTATTTTTTGGATACTGTCTATCTGTTTTTCTTATTTTGCTATTCTCTTCAATTAAATCAACAGAACATATAAAAATCGTATACTGTTACATATGCCTTTTTGTCCAAGATGGTATTAGTTATCAATTGCCTCTAAAGAAAATTCAATTGTGTCTGCCCTTGTCTTGCAGATTTCATAGGTCCAAAGCTTCCTATTAGAACTTTTCCATCGTAAATTTTAAAGTTGACAAGAAACTAAGATAAGAAAACCCAGATTTGGGAGGTAGTACATGGCGCTTGCGTTGACTAAATTAATTATAGACATTTTCATTACACATCGTGTCACAACACATGGATGTTTTAAGAAAACCGTTTTAAGTTACGCAGGCATCAGGTTATATAGCAAACGATATCAAAGTAAAAATGACCACCTGTCGTTTTCTCGACCGGAAGGAACCAACAATGCCCGACATGCTAGGCATAACTTTTATTTTTTCTACTCATTATATAAAAACTAAGAAAGTTTGTTGTTACCATTCCACCACGGTTTTGACAAAAGAATTTAAGCAACTGCGCCACGGTTTTGTTTTATACTGTGATATTGCTTTGGTAATTATTGTTTTACCTTTGTCGAATAAAATGGAATAGAATCCAAAAGTACTTTGCTGCTAAATACAATGACAAATAATCCGCTAAAAAGAGTTATTGAGTTGCGTACCCTAAAAAAACAAAATCTAACACAAATCGCTGTAGAAAACGTAAAACTGATTTTTGATTAAACTTGTAAGCTGCTACATGAGCAAAGATGAAAGCATAGTTTTTAACTTAACTTTTATTGAACTTTTTTGTAATAAAGCTGTAGCACATCCAGAGTTAAATCAAACCTAATTGTTTATGATTATAAGCGACTTTCGGCTTAGACCGCGTCGTAGTAAAACACCCAGACTTAGGCTTGGTCCTAGTCTCTTCTTGAGAGCCAAAACAAGAAGTAGAACTTGACGTTTCGCAAGACATTGCAGCTTGCATCTTTAGAGTAGTAAATGTCAGTGACTTTTACCACTCTCTCTGAAGATTGCAGGTTGCATCTTCAGAGTGGTAAATGTCAGTGACATTTACCACTCTGAAGATGCAAGCTGCAATGTCTTGCAAAACGTCTGTTTGTTTGGGTTCACGAACGACAATTCGACAAAGGCCAAGTTCTACTTCTTGTTCTGGCTCTCAAGAAGAGATTAGGACCAAGCCTAAGTCTGGGTGTTTTACTACGACGCGGTCTAAGCCGAAAGTCGCTTATAATCATAAACATTACAACCGCAAAAGCTTAAGATTTTAAACCTAATAGTTTGTAAGGCATAACTACGACTCAAAGACCGACAGTCTGTAACCGTCATTTAAGGATTGATTGTTGGATTATTTTTGTGAAGGACCCGGTATTTGAATTGACGTTATTCATTTCATGTATTTTGGATTTGTTGATTTTAATAAGTTATTTTACGTTGTTAAATTCAAAGTTCAAATTGAGCATTTTTCTTTGTTCGATCAATATTCTAGTGTTAATTTATGTTTCTCTTCTGAGATATAATAGTAATTCAAGATATTTTAGCAGTTTGTTTATTTTCAAGTTGGTTTAAAAGTTCTTTGTTTTAAGTGCATTCTCGGTGCAGTCGTACTTTATTTCTTTGTGTCAACCGTTTAGATTACTTGGAAAACTAAGGCATTATCTTAAGTTATTAGGCAGTTTAAATTTTATGACCGTCTTGTAATATAATATTTTGTCAATTTGACATTTTTACGCAGGAATAAACACCGTGGCCCAATACTACGATTGTGACGTTATTTGATCTGTTTGCATCCTAGTTGCACTTCTTAATGAGATTGTTTTTTTTCATGGAGTTTCGAACACAGCCATTGAGGAAATGGTAATCAAATAAGGTTATATAAATATCTAGGTGATTTTGGTGATAAAAGTTAGTTGACTGATAGTCGTACGAAACAACTTAAGTATCGGAATGTAGTTGTCGGGGGTTAAAGTCACCTTCTTTAGATGTAGAAGTACCGCGAAAGTCTGTTACGTGCGAAATTTTCACAACGGAGTACCCTGTGTATCGACGTAGAAATTAGTTTCTGGTTTTGACGCCCTCTGCCGACCTTGTTGGTTACGGCGAGACCATTTTGAAGCTGTCAACTACGTAAGCCGGTCGGTGTCGAGAACCTTGAACTGATTCCTAAATTTTTAAGGGCATCCCTTGTGATGAATACGAATTTATAAGGCAATTACGAATTTATTACTATTTCTTCGGCACAGGGTAAGATATTTTGTCTCCAGTTTATTAAGACTCCTTCGTAATTTCTGTATTAATGTAATAACCGGTTCCACCACGTTTCAATCACCTGTTCGCTTCCATAAGGAATAATGATGCATAAGTACGATTGATAAATACCGCTACCAAACGTATAAGCTTTGGGAGGGCATACTACTTAAACGAAAACGAGGTCTCGACAAGTAATGCGTCGGAGATGCTAATTTGTAAGCAATAATCGATTGTGTTATCAGCCACCTGTTCGTAATTACAACCTACAGCATTCGATACAACGGGTTTTTATATCGCATTTAATGAATTATTATTACTGATTTTGTAGTTTCCTTTTTCGTGAGTTATTGTGTGACACGAATTGCTTTTCAATAATTATTCTAGGCAGCCGGTGGGAAAACGTTTTCTTCACGCAAGCAAGCACTGGATTCTGGGTAAGTCAGTTTGATTATATTTTTTTCGCTGTCATAAAAGTCACTCACGGAGCTTTGATTACTGTCTGTGTCTGTAATTACGTTTATTGTTTACATACCAATAAGATAGTTTCAAATACCATTTAGGGTGTATCGCATGCTGAGAGTAGACAATATTTATTACGAAATTTACTTCGCTATCTCGATGTAATTTAACTATATGCTTTGTCTGTTGCCGATATGTCTGGCATTTATCAATCGAGAAATTAGACAAAACTCCGGTTAATCTTTTATGTTGTTACTTCGAGGTTTCTACACCTATTAATCATACTTGTTAGTTTGTCTAATGTTTATGAATTGAGAACTTCAACATATTTCGGTTAGTTTGCTACGTTGTTAAATTAAGGTTTTTATACCTGTTAATTATACTTGTTAATATTTCGAGCATTGATGAGTGGAGAAATTACATATATTCTTGTTAATCTTCTACGTTAATACATTAAAGTTGTTATACCTGTTAATCTTTCTTTTAAGGTAACATACCTTTCTCTTTTAATTGTCGTTACCTGTTAACCATTGGTGGCTACCCGAACATCAGAGTAGCAAGGATTACGAACCTCAAATTTAGTTGCAACTTTGGACCGTCTGTCGTGATCGAGGCAGAAGTGTTAATTAAGATTGATCTGGCGCCCTTAAGTATAATTTCCTTGAACCTCCTCTATCTCCGACTGTGTGAGTTGGCGGTTCGTAAAACCTAAAGCTTGTAACAAGTCTTCAAAAATGGTACAATGGAAAAAATCTTTCTCCAATTTTCGCCTTGATGGCGAATAATTAAAAATCTCCCGACAGTAAATTGTTCATATGGTTGTGGTACCTTACAAAGTTCCGGACGACGTCAACTGGCCTGAGCTAACCAGAAGCTTATCTTCGAACAATCAAGGTATTTATAGATTACCGATTAAGTTTTAATTCGTGAGTTCAGTGATTGAAAAGCTTTGAAATTAGTTATGACAATTTATGGATTGATATTGAATATTTCGATAAATCAAACCATTTATGGTGTTTATGTGTGCTAATTTTAAGTATTATTCTTATGCACTAAATTAAAAGACGTAATGTAACCAACGTATAAATCTAAAACAAATGCCACATAAAATCAATGTAACAGAGATACAAAAATTAAAGATTTAAACCCGATACTCTATGGAAAAATCTAAAAAAATCACTTTACTCGTAAATCAGCAAAATATTGTTATTACTCAAAGGAAATATAGATTTCCAAAACCAACCGTTTATATAAACTCAGTCAACAAAAGAAAGTGCAAATTTAGCAAATATACAACAAACGAATGTTTTAACAATACAAAACAATAAATTTAAAAAAACATTATTTAAAAATTAAAATCACAACAATATTTTTAAAACGCGTCGAACAATTTGCAAATTAAGTAAAGGCACTCATTACTTACCTTTAAATAAAAACGTCAAGTTAAAACAAACTTAAATGCAATGGTCTGTAAAAAATAAGTACGAAAATTCAACGACGGATACACTTGTAATTTTATCACAGTGACTTCAAGTGTAAAAATGAAATTTTTAACGTAATAGGTATTAGCGTCAAGGATATTAATCCAATAACTACAAAAATTATTCACAAAGCTGATTTAACTATTAAATCTTGTTCAAGCAACATTCAACTAAAACTTTTTTGTTTAGTGTTGGCCAAAATGACTTCATTTTTATTACTAAACCTATAGTTTAATTATCTTTCTCGTTAGCTGAAAATACTTTTTAATTTGTCTTTTACTGTTACATTTTTATGTAACCTAATTCTTCATGTAAGTAATAAATTCGGATATCACGGTTATATAAGATAAAATTTCATAATTTCGATTAATATTTTAGATTTTTACCACGTAACATTTATACGAGCACGTCTAAAGTTTATAAAAATTTTTTTTCGACTTTACAATTGTTCAAGTCTATACCGACACCAATACCAGTATCGTTATAAAGTCACTAAAAGTATATAACGATACTGTTATGTATTTTCAAGTTTGTATTTGAATGAACTTTGTGTATACATTCTTAACATCATAACCTTACATTTAGGCTATTTTTGTTTGCATGTTTGAATTGAAAATGTAATTTGAGAAAAACTGATTTATTTTGATTTAAACTAAAGAAAAGTATCTATATGAAAAAAGGCAATCTTAATTTTTTGTATTAAACGTACAATTATTGAATTTTAAATTTATTGTTACGTTATCTTGTGCATTAATGCATATACCTGGAATTGTGAAGACAAGAGATTGGAAACCTCAACTTTATTCAACAGACTTGTTTCTACATAACCTTCTGCGACCGTCGATGACTTTTATCCGCCATGTCTTTTAATCGTTAATAGATCTCCACCACAGTCAGCTAAATGTGTCGCGCTGGATCGTCGAAAACCGTGACCATAGGCCTGGATTAGGCAACTGCAAAAATTAAGCAATTATCCGTGGCACTTGCCCAATTTTATTAATTTCAAAGGGACTTTTGATACAACTTCCATTTCGATATGTCAAGAAAAACCGTTTGCAAGTCACGTTAAAAGGGCGAAGTGCAACATATTTTTGAATAATTGAAATCTAGGTTTGCTTTGTAATTACGGAAAGACGAAAGACGTTATTTTTAGTTTTAGGTATTTGTACATGAATACTATCTTCTTTAAACTGAATATCATCTATTAGCATTTGAGTTAACTCATCACGTCCATGGCACCAGAATATCCCATTATTAAAATAACCTAAGGTAAATAAGAGTGAAAATTATAATTTTTATTCTTATTACATACATGATTCTCAAATGGCATAAGTCATTTGCTTCATTTAAAAACATATTTATTTGGGAATCATCCAGTATTTTTGATTTTTTGGGTTGATAACCAGTAGAATTACGTTTCAAAAATGCTTGTAATTTATGATATTTGGAAATATCAACATTTTTATTTAAATTTAGGCAGATGCGTAGTATACTATAAACTGTCCACCTTGATGTAAGTTTTTTTGTCTTCTGCATTTCAACAAAGTAAGCTAATAAAGAATTTTCTGTAATTGTTCGAACCGAACTATTCTTGCACCGCTTGTTAAAACGATCATATTCTTTTTCGTACACTGCTTTTGATTTAACAGACAATAAAATCTTTGTGGCATCCTCTGCCACTTCCCGTACTTCCGGAGGAGTACAATCAATTTGATTTTCCATTATTAGTATTTACTTTCAATTGAAAATTCAAACTTTTAAATTTCAATTTTTGCAAATGGATGCCAATCTATCAGTAGTACCAATTGTAAAATAAAAATTCCTAAATGTCAGGATTCAAACCTGGATTTATTTTATTAATTAATTTAAAATGTAAAGTCGAAAAAATAGTATATTACACACGTTACATAAGAGGCTATTATTGCATTCGTACTCATGCAATAATAGCCTTCCTTATGTAACTTGTATAATAATATACTATTTTGTTTTACAGTTTTTATTATTTGTTTTGCTTTGATATACGATACTAATTGTTTTACTATATTGTTTTAATATGGTAAAGTTTATCAGATCCTTAAAAATTAGAGGACTGCGTTATATACCAAGTAGGAAAAAAAAGGTTATCCTTGGCGCAGTTTATTAAATCCCATTACGTCTTCTATTGACAAAAACCGTAAGCGTTGCCCCTTGGCGCTTCAAGTTGGTAACTTGTGTTTATACCGTCGCGTCGATTAACAAACGTGATATCCGGTGGGACGCTACTAAAACGTATTTCGCATCCGCATACACCATGGACACAGTTTCCAAACATCCATATAGCGTAAGGGTCCGTTAAAGACGTGGTTTTTGTCATTCTTTTCTGTTCTAAGATGAGGCCAGGATATCCTTCTATGGTAGCTACTAAATAAAAAAAGTGTAACGAAGACTAGAAGCTATTGAGGCTGTTTTCGCATGCTTTGAGGTGCTATTTTTATGGGAGCACAAACCGACTTTGTCATTCATACAAGAGGTTTAACAGGTGCTAAGTACATCAAAGAGATTTTAGCAGTTTATGTGGTATCTTACCTCGACTACATTATAGATGATTTTTTTATGCATGCTGCGATGCTGCACAATGCAAGAATTCTGTAAGACTACTTACAGAAGGCGGTTTTCGGGTTATGGAGTGGTCAGCATGCAGTCCCGATCTAAACCCAATCGAACAATTAGAGGATGAGCTCAAACAAAGAATTCGAGCTTCGTGCCCTAACCTCAATCCCAGAGCTTACGGTTGCAGTAAAAAAAGAGTGGCTTAACATCCCCAAGAAATAATTACGACCTTGATTAAAATGCCTAATCGCATGAGAGATGTTATTAGGGCAAGAGTCATGCCCATTTTTAAAAATTGATTTAGCTATATATCTGTACCAAGCCTGAGAAGCCAAAATAAATTTTAATAAACTCAAACTTACAATGTCTTTCAAACAGCATAAATTTTTTATGATTTCTAAAAAAATGTAGTTAAACTCGAGAGTTTATAGTGAACCGATTTCTATTCACGCAAGTGTATATAATAAAATAAATTGTTTTTAATTAATTGAAATATAAATCAAAAAAATAACTTTCTTGAAGTTATAATTATGTAAACATTTTGCAAAAATTACAAAGTTTTGTAAATAAGCAAAAAAGCATAGAACACAAATAGTAACTATTTACATAAACTAGAATTTAGTTTAAATGGATTTATTTATATTTTAGTTACAAATTATATGACAAATACAAAATGTAAGTTAGCTATAAAATTAAGTGCATTTTAGAATTAATGATTTTTTATGTTTTCAAATAAAACAGTTTTTACCCGTTTCTTACACCGACATAATAAAAAATATTATGTGAAGTTTACAAAAATACCGTCTTCAAATTTCTACAAGCAATTAAAACGTTCTCAGAAGCTCTAAAATAGTAATTCGCTGAGCAATTACTATTTATAATCCTTGTCGCCTAAAACATTTCAATTCGTTTTAGTTAAACTTAAATGTCTACTAACTTTCTTAAAACTGAATTTTATTATTTTTAGGGTAATTTAAAATTTATCATAACGTAAAATACAATTACAATACAAATTATATTGTCAATGAATAATACACGATTAAAAATTGTTATGAAAACTCTAACTGCATTTGTAACAAAACCAAAAATCTATGTATTTATTTGGCAATAATTATTTTTATCTTTAATCTTTCATTGCTTGCATCAAATTTTTGATGCATAAGTACTCGCGCACGCTCTGGCAAACCGAGTTATTGCATTGGCTATTTTTCCCAAAAAAAGTTAAAGAAATTTTCCATTTTATTTTATCGGTTAGTGTCACAACTTTAAACACATTTATTATTATATAAACGCAAGTAATTGGCATAATTAGTAAAATAGGTTTTTCTGTATACTTATTTTCTAAATAAGTATACAGGCGCTTAAAAATATTTAAAAAACAACGTGTAATTACGTTTTACGAAAACACAATGTAAATAATTTTATTTGGTTTAAATTAAATAAATGCAAAACGAAGTCAGGAAATTGAACACAAGATCTCATAACATGAAATACACAACGCACGGACCTAATATGGTCTAGGCATAGAACCTTGTAGTTTGGGTATTCTGAAAGAGTGCCATGAAAAGCTTAAGAAGAATTTATCTGCGTCATGTTCTTAAAATAGGATTGTTGGCATTTTAAATTATATAGACATTTATGACCACCACGTTCAGCACGCTATAAAACGGTACAATTGCCTATCGCCTAGTGGCATAACCACAATTAGATAAGCAGTCAACTATCTACTATATCTGTTTACACTATTAGTATTACTGCGCTTTCTACCTTCTAAGTAAGTGCCCTGTAAAGTTCAATTAGTAAAACGCACACTTTCACACCAATATGTGTTTGCAATAACTCGTAGCGAACGCGCTCTTGTAGCTTAGTTAAAGTGTCAGCTAACTGATTCACTTCATCGACATGTTGAAAAGCAAAGTCATTTTTCAATTACCGTTTTTTACGTAAAACTGCTTTACTTCAATGTGCTTGCTACGTATATGGAATTATGAATTTATACTGCACGTTTACTATTTGCAAATCGATAAGGTAGACGTGTCAATTGCATAAAACTGTTTCAGTAACTGCTGTCGTTTCTGTTGTTGATAATGCCACAGTCATTTGATAAAAAGTGTCTTCTTTCAATATTTTGCTTCCTGTTTCTTCTGACTGACACGGATTGATACTGTTACAGTCACAAAATTAAAACAATTGTTTCATTACGTTGTTTCGTCTTAGTTTCATTTTTACATGTAACTGACAGTGAATAAATTGAAAGAGTTCTGATTTTTTGCAATCATTTTTAAATTGTTTTAGTACTTGTAATTTCTTTTTAATAATCAGCCATCGATTAAAAACTGATTTGTTAAAACCGAATATTAATTGAATAACTAGAATTGTTTGAAGATCGATTAAATAAGATTGAATTATTGTCAAAACAGTGGAATCGTTTTAAAATCGTTTTAGTAAAAACGAATACTTTGTGATTAGTCAGCATAAGTTGTTGTTATCTTTTTGATTAGTGTCGTCAACGCTTGCGCTGCAAATTGATATTTTTTTCACTTGTTCGGTTGTAGTTTGATAAGTGATGCTGTGTGTACAATTACGAAATGGAACAATAAACGGTAAGTCGAAACACTTAATTATAATCCATAAATGTAGTCAATATTATCGTCATTTCTGTTCTTTATGTATCATGTTTCAATTTGTATATAAAGAATGCAAATGAACACATATGGTTGCGTTAAAGTAGATTATTGCGTAAATCTGATGATACTTTAGGATTGATTAGGTTCCAGTGTCATTAATTACAGTTCAATTCTTCAAGTTTTCTGTACGATTATGTTCAGCTACAGGTATTTACAGTGTTTTTATAATTTTCTTCTGATTGCTACAGTGATATTTATATTAAGTTTGTTTTTTTTTGGTTATAAAAATGTAATTGATTTGAGTAATTCATTGATTATGTACATATATAAATTAAATATTTATTTCTATGTTACAGATGCGGTTAAAAGTTGCCACCCAACAGTAACTAATGCAGTTTAGGAGGCTTCGGTGAAAAGACCACATCAAAAAAAGTTTCAATATGTATAAAATAATCTGGTTATTTGGAAGACCTAAACCTACTGAAACTCAATGTGATATTTAATAGTAGTTTACGTAACAAGAGTGGAAAATAAGGAATAGCATAACGAACGTTAATGCGACTTGAGGCCGCACGGTCGAGCGTTGCATGTGAATGAGTTATGTTATGATTTGTTCGACGAGAGTAACGTACATTATTTTTTGTGTTGCCTTTTGTAAAATTACATTCTTTTTGAAGAAATAAAAAAAAAGCCAACAGAAATATAATGTTGGCACTACATGTATTATTAAATGTCTCAAATTTGACATTAACTTTAACATTGTTTTTTTCAATTTTAACTGAATTTCAAGATTTTTTAAATGTTTTTTCCACCTGTCGCATACTCGTTCTAATATAATAGTTGACTTTGAACACTTACTTTTATGTGAATTCCTAGTTTTCATTTTGCCACCCTAGAGCTTTTTTCGCTTATTACGTAACTACACTACCAAACGAATATTGACGTTTGCGATGTTCGCAGCACAAAATAATATTTGTTGTACAATAAAATTTGAAACGTGCATTCAAAATATCGATTTAATTGTTTCATTTTAAAACCAAAATCAATGTATGTGTTATTAAAAGAATTGTTTTAGTTCATTATTGAAACAAGAAAATTATATATGTATCGATTATTTAGTATCAGTTCAAGAACGAAGCTTTTATAACGTAAACCAAATACAACATTTATTTTACAACAGATTTGAATTTAAAATACCGAAACTATACTAATCCAAATAAATGAAACAGCAATGGGCTTATAGCTATTTCATTGCACTTGGATTTCTTTCATGTTTGAAACAAAAATGAAACATAACACTTATGATCTAGAGAATACCACTAATCTTGTCAATATTGCTTCTATGTAATTATTAACCCATTGTCTACATAAAAAGCCATGTATAACAATAACTGGTACTGCTTAATAAATAATCACGAATCACCGATTTTATTTTGAAATGTATTAGTTTCCATAAATTGTTTGAAAGGTTTATTCCAAAATCGCATCGTGAAAACGCATTTTCAAACTGCCATTGACAAATAATTAAGTTGCAGTTTTAACAGCAAATTGCTTTGAATGCATAGACTAAAATACTGCTATTGTAATCAATATACTAACAGTGTGATATTTTGCCACAGGATTAAAATTATCACCATAATAGATAGCGCAGAACTTAAATCTGAAATGAACATATTTTTTGACTGTTTCATTCAAAACACCTATCTATTGTTTACAACTTTTGCATTTATTGGTTTTCTACCAGTTTTCAATTGTTATTTTTAAGATTTGATTTCTTGGTTTATTGTATTAAACTATTTGCAACGTACACTTGGCTAAAGGACTACGGTTACAACAAAACCGAACAAATAAACATAATGCGACAGTACCTCTAAGCAGTCTGAGAGAAGCTAGGATAGTAATTACGAAGCAGTCAGCCAGTTTTAATTGTGCGCATTATAACACTCAATGCAAAATGGCACCAAAAAGCGATTATACACTGACATACTAGTAAAAAGTAGGGTCTGAATAAATAAATAACAATAAAGGTAAATTAATTATCACAGTCGCTAAATATAAGAAGCAGTAGTGCAATTGACGTAAAATCCAGAAACTGTGGTGGAATAGTAATAAATTAAAATACTAAGTACCCAAGTATAAAGTAAATAGATTGTTAACACGATTGAGTTAATTAAAAATTATACTGGTAAGAAATTATCATACAATAATGTTTCTTACAATTACTGTACAGATAGCAACAAAATAAAGAGTAATACGTTAGAATACTCACTGCGAATACCTGTTAAATAGATCTTGTTACACTGGTTTCCGTGTAACAAAAAAAGGTAAACGACGGCTAACACAGTTGTTTCCAGAGAGTGAGTCGCAAGCTTCGTGATGCTAGATTATAATTTAAATCTAAAAAGGCGTCAAAAAGATGAAAGACTAAATTTGGCACCTGAAAAAGAACAAATAATACCACAGAATTGATAACGCAGAATACATATTTATTTTATCGCAGACCAGTAGATCCAAAGAGGACAAAAAATGTACATAAGTTTAATTATATAAATTTTCGAAACGCTGATACATCGGTCGGAGAAATAATAAGTTACGCTCTATACTAGGCAACACGTCGTACAGTAAAATGACCTAGTCGGTCTAACTTTTAAATTCAAAGAAGGAATGACATTATATTCCTGAATTCGAAATTAACAAAAGTATATAGAAATGAAGACTTAGCGACTTAACGCGCACTGCATACGATTTTGTGACGCACAAAATGATCTTATAATTAATTGTGTTAACAACCTAACATGTGCGTACGGTCATTTTAACAATCGACATGACCAACAAATTAGTACTCATAAAAATAGAAATTGTAATACTTACAGTTATGTTTTATCTAGTAGAGGATTAGCTAATTCCGTACTTGTTTTGAAATCATACAATTATTGAAGAAAGCGAATGCGCAGAGTTTCTCTTCGACTTAATGTACTAATTGCTTGTAAAAATTCCTTCCAAAAGAAATCGAAATCGTGAAGGCTTCCAACCTCTTAACGGTGTGAATGATTAAATTACAGCAACGTAACGTCATGGACATTTTATGAAAGAATCCATTTAAATCCCGAATACAATAAATTATAACCACTTACCACAAATAAGCTTTCACTCAGATAGCGACAAAATTCAATTCCATATTTACGTAGAATCGTGTGAAATAACTTAATCATGAAAGCGTTGTTGGGCCTAGACACCGTTAAACGGAGGTCTGTGTTGCGCAAAACGTTACCGGAAGAAAAAAGTGAGCGTGTCGAAGACAAATTTTATATTCGAAAAATTCTAACATACCAACGTTTTAACATAACAATCTAATCCGTAAGGTTTGATTGACACTTGCCAATTTCTACTTTATTAAAGCAATATAATAATACATAAAATGTTAAATAAATAAAATTAGGAACGTTACATACTGACACTAATTCTTTGATGATTGCTTGAAATATAAGGATATGCTTTCTTAGTGCTTCTGCATACTCTTTTTTGTTTCTGCTTGGATAATTTTTATTCTCGCTGCAATCTTCATTTAACAATTGTTCTGAACATGTTTATACTTTACTCTTGCAACTCAAAAAGAAAATGTTGTTGAATCTACTATACTTATTCTTAAAGCACATAAAGTACTTTGCTCCGCTTAAACTCTCTGTTTTCATTAGCCCGTTTCCATCAGCGTGTATGATTTCGCTTACATTTTGCGCTCTGTAAGAACGATTCTTAAAGGAAAACCGGTGTATTTTTTTCAAAACATAGCCATCATAAAATTCATTACTACAACATGCAGTTTACTTTTTTGACAAAAAACCTCAGATACTGTTTGTTTTGATAAGTCAGACTTTTATGGTACAACTGAAGCTAATTTTTAATTTTTACGTTAAAATTAACTATTTCAGGTCTAAATGGTTTTAATATTTTTTATTTAAAAATCGTCATTAAGATACTCCATTTTTACAAAGATTACGAGAATACCACTTGCCATAATAAATTTGTTTCAAAACCTTACAACGCTCGAAAGCTTACATTGATGAGTTTTTATTTCTTATTGATATTATTCTGAAAGCATTAAGACATTTGTTTACGTGACATTTAGCAGACTAGTGTAGAATTCTGCACTTTTTTCTGACAATGTTTTATAAGTTTTTGATTTTATCGCAAACAGTTTCTCAGTCAACAACTTTCTCTAAATGAAAAAATCTCACAAATTTTTACGTAAAGTTGATAATATATGGTGTCCCAAGAGCGCCGGATTTAATTTTTAAGAAAAACATTTATTTTTGAATTAAGCAAACATTTTTATTTCAACATAAAGAAAAACAAAAACGTGAAATACATCAGACAAACAGCCACTTCGAAACCTCTGGCACAGGGTTATTTTTTTGTTAAAATTTTGAATAACTAAGTTTCCAGGTCGTGTCATTCCTGGATTTGACGATCAACATTGGCCAGCAAGATCGCGCGATCTAACGCTCATGGATTTTCTTTACCATGCGACATTCAATTTTTGTACCAGTATAATAGTATAATAAAATAATAATAAAATATTTTTTTTAATTTTTAATTAACTTATAAAATAAAATTTTGTATTTCATACATTTTTGAAACCTTTGAATGCATGTATCTGATATTTGGTGTGTTATATACCTAAGTTGGAAGTGATTCATAGAATGTTTTATATTTGATACGCGTCTGTTACGTAGTTGCTATTATTTGTAATATATTTTTTTACTCAAAATCAACATATGTACATACATCTTACATACTTAATTTATGTATCTATATAGTTATTTTACAGATTGCATACGTCTTTGAATGAATACAATGTTGCTGACATTCTTGTAGCTTTGGTATGTAAATGAGATTACTAAGTATTGTAGAATACATAAATTACAAGTTTGTGTTAAGTGGAATATTTTATGTGTTTGTTTAAAAACTTTTTTCTTTTGTTATAAAAATTAAATAAATAAAGCTTCATTTAAAAATGTTATTAAAAGTTTTATGCTCACAGCTTATTATTAACGCATCAAAATATTGTTTATTCTGTTTTAAGTTTGATTATATTAGTTACAAGTAATAATCCGGTCAGATGCGTATGTGTTTTTGATGTAGATATTGTTACACTTTTTAAATCATGTTACAAAGCACAATAAAGTTGTTGATGCATGAAACAAAGTATAATGAAGTTACTACCACATTATAAACGTCAGTTAATATTATGTTAAAATTATTTTGCAAAGTTTTAATACGGTTTGTTGTTGACATAGTAAAAAACATTTTTCTATTAAATTATTAAATTTTATAAATTTATTTAAAAAATGTCACTAATAAGTTTAACAAAGTTTTAAAATTTTTAGTTAGATAAACTAAAGTACAAAACAAATACTGCTTTGCAATGTTGTATGAAAAGTAACTCTGCGTTAAAATCTATAAATTATAATTTTTTAAATATATATTTTAGCATTACTTTATCCACACCAATCAATCATTATAAATGGTTTTTTATAACAAATATATTAAGTAAAGTATTTATTTAAAAACTAACTCAACAATTTAAGTTATTTAAAATATTTTTTCAATAAAGTTTTGAAAGGAAGCTCAACTTTTACAATTTGAAAGTTTCAAAACTTGCCGAAAACGAGTTTTAAACCAATAATGCTGTTTTAATATAAATTTGTTTTTAATTAGATCTAATGCAATTTAACACTAAAAATATAAAAAAAATATTTTAGTTAATGGTTTATATAAACAGAACTTATTAACAAATCTATATAATTTATAATCGATTTATAAATTTCTCATATTACAAATTACGTTTATTGCATTAGTGAATTAGTAAAAACAAAAAAGTTTTTACGCATTATTTGTAACTTAGATTTTCAAAAAAATTAAATTATTTAAGCCAAAGTTGTTTGTATACATTATAACTATTATTTTATGTTGTATGAAAAGTTTAAATGCTTTCCAAAATTATTTATATAAACATTCTACAATAAAAAAATTTAAACATTGTTTTAAACATTATTTTCTTTTTAAATAAATAAAAAAGTATCTTATGTTTTTTGCAATTTAAAAAGACACTACTGTACATAAAAAATTAAATTAGTATCTAAAATTACAATTATAATTTACACTAAACCAAAAATATAAAGGTGTTACATTCAGGATTAGACACATCAAAAACATTATTCAGAAATTGAGCTGTGCAATTGCTAGCTACAGAACAATTTACATTAATATTATAATTGCCTATAAACGACTGAATTTGAATACTGTCAGATGTGTATGTCTTTGTAACATTTTACATATGTCAATTGCATTTAAATTGTTATTATAAGCTTTAATGGCTAACCAAGGTATTTAATACTAGCAACCTATTATCTTTGTAATAAAAATCAGTCAGAATACTATTTTTATAATTTTTTGTATTTTACTAATAATAAAACTGCTGTTAATAAATTGTCATTTAATAATTATTTTTAATAAAAGCAATTGCACTCAAAATTAGATATTTAAACGTGGATTTTATTATTTCGTTGTACTGTAATTATTTAATTTTTTTAAGATTAATTCTTATTATTTTATCATTTACTTTTGTCTTAAGTGTGATCTATATCAGGTTATGGGACCAATCGTTTACGAGTTTTTAACTTTTTATTACGTAGTATTTTACATGACACTTAAGGCTGTATGCCCTGCCTGAAAAACGTTTTCTCATCATAGCATACTGATATATTAAGGGTTTATCAGTACTTAAACCCCATTAATATGGTATGTATATCGACTTTGGCAAATATTTTTTTCGTCATCGCTCTTGGCGGATATTTTTTTAGTTTTGACAAATTTTCTAATAAATTTGTGATTGCTTTCTCAATCAATTTTTATTCATGTCAATTACAACATTAAAATTAAAAAACTATTTAGTATGAGAACAATAACTGAAATAAAAAGAGCAACTGGTATTATCTAAAATAATGAATTACTCAATTTTTTCATTTGGGTTTGGTATTGCAGCAGTAGAAATCTTTTGTTTTGTAACCAAAAATTGCAATTTTCTAATATTAAAATTTAGGTTCAAGCACTTTCGGTTGAATTAAAAAGTTGTTTGAACGTCTTGATCTTCTTACTAACATATTGCTCCGCCACTGCGGATGATTTCCAACCCTTAAATTTCTTCAACGCCAAAATATCACTTCCATTTTTAACCAACATA
Source organism: Aquatica leii (assembly GCA_035610365.1). Classification (NCBI taxonomy): domain Eukaryota; kingdom Metazoa; phylum Arthropoda; class Insecta; order Coleoptera; family Lampyridae; genus Aquatica; species Aquatica leii. Next base: position 84,374,458 of record CM069434.1, read on the forward strand.
GTAGCAACAGATCTTTTAAAACTATGACCTGTGTACTTTTTCTTTCAAATTTAAAAATTTTTCTTTAAATTTTTCCGATTTTATGAATCCCGACATTGTCGTGCGCATTTGCCGTTCTTATAGTCAAAACACGCTGATTTTTTAAACCTGACGGTGAAAGTACTGCGTACTGCCTATATGAAATCTTCTGTGATAGCGAACTTTGTTCTAGGCTTGTTTCTTATATTCTCCAATGTAGCGATTAAAAATCAACCAGCTCTTTAATTTTGTCCAGATACAACAAAAATACAGTAATAATATTTTTTAGTAGATGTTGCTCGTCCAATGCTTTGACTAGATATTTTGTCATTTCTTTTGTTGTCAATATTTTTTCTTAATTTAGTTTGTAGCATTCAGATATCTGCATAACGGGAACTTGTATTAATAACAAATAACCCAGCATAATACCAACCTGAAAATGTCAAAATTATCATGGAGCTTCAAATAGGATTTTAGCATAGAGATTTTAGTTGCAAACTTTTTCGATAATTTCTACATTCGTGCCAAGTACATTTGTGGTCTTAGTCTATGTTTTAAAAGTTTTATATTCCTTTATGTATCTTCCCTCGTTTTGATAGGCAGTAGTTTACTACTTGCTGCAGCCGCTTTGTCTAAAATATCTTGAAGAATTTTCATAAATCTTTCATTGGCTTTCATCGTTTCAAATTTTTACAAACAATTCTACTGCGTAAACAATCATTGTTATGGTAAATGCACAGTCTTACAAATAATCGTTAAATATTAGAGTATTTATGGTATGATAAAAAGTACTAAACGATACACGGTCGATACGCAAATAGCAAATTATTATCTTCAATCTTGCCTGCTATTTGCTACAATCGGCATTATAACGTTAATAACTTTTGCCATTTCTTGAGTTTATTTTTAAATAAAAAATTTTGATATTCACATAATTAATAAAAAAATTTCTGTAAAAGGGTAAAAAATCGATTTTTTAAATTGTTTTTAGGGCCTTAAAAATAATTTTTGAAAATATGAATTTTTGAAAATGCGACCAAGAAATAGCAAACAAAATTGAATGTAGATTGCTGCATTTGCTGAAATCTAAGTTTGATACATGGTACGGTTTTGAGCGATTCATTTCCGGAGGAGGAGGATACAACCTTTACTACTATGTTTTTGCTTGAACCTGGGTATGTATTATATTATATATGTGACAGAGAAGAAATTAGATGGGATCGAATTAATTGATAACGCGCTTAATAAATTCAAAATTCTAAGTGTAATATGAAGCAACTTTGATAAGTACCCTATCGTGTGATAACTGGAGATGGAGGCACACTAACATCACTACCTGCAATTTCTCTAAACTTAGTCACACAAAGTGATGCTTTCAGAATCACTTCCTGTACTAAAAACATCAATAAATGAATGTGAGTGAGTTATGCTATAAAACTTTTGACGAGAGTAACGTACATTATTTTTTGTATTGCCGTTTCTAAAATTATATTCTTTAAAAAAACATTAAAAAAACATTAGAAATATAATGTTGGTACTAGATTTAAGTATTACTAAAACTGTCAAATTTGACATTAACTTTAACATCGTTTTTTTTTTTAGTTTTAACTGGATATCAAGATTCTTTAAATGATTTTTCCATCTGTCGTTCTAATACATCTGACTTGACACCTGATTTTATGTGCATTTCTAGTTTTCATTTTAGCACACTAGAGCTTTTTTCGTCGTTTACGTGACTACACTTTCGAACGAATATTGACGTTTGCGATGTTGGCAACACAAAAAGTAGTTTGTTTGTGACTACAACACAATTTTGTTGCAAAAATGTTTCTACAATTACCAAAAATAGTTGTAATAGCATAACAATATATGTATATTTTTGAAAAAACGTTTATTTATATAAACGTTTTTAAAATGTAAATTAGCTTATTCTACTAAGCTTTTAATTACGTTCAAGAGAACACTGCTTGTTTAATTACTTTACATACTGTGTACTATTAATTACACAGAAATGTTTTAATGTAGTATTTAAGTATTTAATTAAATAATTTTAGTTTCAATTTTTTTATTTAGACAATTCATTTTTTTTTAAGTATAAGTTAAAATTTCTCAGTACAATTAACTAAAATTTTTGTTTTAATACTGCTAGGTTTATCAGTAGTTTTAGAAAATGTGCAGTACTTTTTGTTTTACTAAAATTTCTTTGTCACTTGAGTATGGCGACTTCAACCTCAACTCTTAATTGTAATTGCATTTCCTTCATTATAAGTTTTCTGTAGAAATGCAAAATGCATACCGCATAAAAATCTATTTTTAAACTTACAAATGTAAAAAAAAATTAAGTTTTACTAATCAAAATTGTACTTTAAATTATTAGTGTTGGTATATGTAAATTAATTTTTAAAAAAAATTAACTTACTACTTTCATTGCACTGTAAATTTTTATTTGCCTACTAGAAACTATTGAATTGGATTTGCCGATTACATTGTTCATAACAGAATTGTAAACTTTTAATTGCAGCTTCGTGAATTTCTCTCGTAAAAAAGTACCTTCGCGTTGATGATTACTGTAATCTAAAGCATTTGCTCGAGTGCCACTGCACCTATATCAATTCATTACAGAAAATGCGTTGTCAAAGGTAAAATTGCATCAAACCGTAATTATACTGCGACAATTTTTCTTTACTTTGTTAATAATATTGGTATAAACTGTATTCTATAGACACTTTTTCCACATTTACTTAGTTAATTACACTTTAAATTTGTTTAACCTGTAAAAATATATTTTAAATTGCCAATTAAACAAAAGTGTGCATTAACTTAATAGAATCATTTTTTTACAAAATTACATTAAAAAATAGAACAGAATTTGTGTAGTGATTAAGGTATATGTAATTAAACTTATTATTAATTTTACAGTTACAATGTTTTTACTGTTTTATAAGAAATGTATAGCTATTGCAATTTTATTGCAAAAAGTTTGTATACAGAATTTTACGTTTCAAGATCTCCTGAACCAGAAAAATGTATTTTTGACAAAAAAAATTTGGGTTGTTTGTATGCGTGTGTGTAACTATATGTACCCACGATAATTCTTTTGTCAAGTGTCAAATATAAAATTTCATAATTTTATAATTTTTAGATAGTATTTGTAATTTATTATTAAGCAGGTATTAAAATATCAGTGTTTCTGTATCAACAACTTAGAAAAATAGGTTAAAACCAACAACAACAAAATTTTGACTTGTAAATATTTTATGGAAGTTCATAAATAACGATTTCAAGTTCATAAGTTTATTATTATAAGATACATAATAATGGCGACAAGAATAAACGGAAACGAAGTGGAATTAACACCGACGCTGGACTGTTCTGTAATATAAAAATGACTCATTAACTAGGAGGAGTACCTAAATTTAATGCCGAAAACGATGCGATGATTGGATGTTATATGAAGATATTTTAAAACAATATTTATTTGTAAACAGTGTTGTAGACGAAAAGATGCAAGTTGGTACTGTTATTAGTGCTTTGGTATTAAATACATATACAATACACCCTAGAGAAAAATCTTTTAGATAATTTTTTTAGCAAGCAAACTTTAATATACAGGAAAAAAATTATTTCACAGACAGATTAGTTTGCCAGAATCCGCATTCTATCCCTAAATTGCAAATTTGGGGAAGTTTTAAAAGAAATGCTTAAATAGCAATTTTTATGTACGCTTGATCAAGATTACCTCTTTCGGTAAAATATATATCATTGGATTATGATATAAAAATTTCTAATTTAAATTACATTTTCACAACTACGGATGCAAATGTAATAAAATAATACATTTAAATGTCTTATAGTATTGAGAGTTTGTAACTATGTTTTAACATGTTGACCAAACACAGTAGAAAAAAATATCAAGCCCTATTATAATCGTAGAAATAAATTTACCTCTAAGTAAACCATTATATAATTCACGTCGCTTATTGTAATCACGGATAATGTTATCAGTCCAGTAATGTTACATAGAAAGAACCTCGTTTATAGTAATCATAATTTTGGTTTATGTTATCTATTTTATTCAGCTTTGTTTTTATACGTAAACAATTACCTGTTTTGTATGAATTTTTTAGTTAAATTTTCAGAATACGCTTGTAAAGTGAGTAAAAAATTTAATCATTGTTAATGGTTACTTGTTTAGGAGGTATAGCTGTTTATTTAAAAAAAAAACATTTAATCGCCACCACTTGAGTTTAACAAATTTGTCAAAAAATGTTAAACCAAAATTACTCGAATAAATCCTAAAAGAAAAAGAAAACAATTTGCAATTTGCAATATGAACTAAAGGAAACGATTTGGCAAAAAACAAGACTTCCTTGCAAGAAGAGGTGACTCCTATTACCAGTCATCTTGGAAGACAAGACTAAACTACAATTTTGGCCACGACCCTTGTACTAATTAAATCAGCAACAGAAACCATAAAATATTTACGAGTACTGATTGATCCTCGATCGCAATCATCATTCATGGCAGAAAAAGCAGCGCAATCATTAGGGCTACCAAGAGAAAAGATAAGAGCCAAAATAACAGGTCTGGGGGCAGGAGATCCAAAAATAGCAACCACAAAAATTCAAGCTGACGTACACCCACGTTTTCCAAGCAACTTCATACTACCTGTCAAGTTTCTGGTGATGTCAAAGTTAACACAATCGTTACCAAGCTCTGAGATAGAATACACCAGCTCGAACCAACTACAGAACTACGTTCTTGCAGACCCCACTTACAACAAACCCGGCCCAATTGATGCCATCCTGGGGGCCGAAGAATTTGGAAAAATAATTCAGCATGGCATTGAGAAAACAAAAGATGGGTTACTAGGTCAACAGACGGAACTAGGTTGGATATTATCAAAAAATGCAAAACAATATCAACACGATGATATAAAAATTATCAGCATGATTAGCCGCACCGAAGAAGACCAACAGTTAACAAAGTTTTAGAATCTCGAAGAAGTGTCAATGAAAAAAATTATGTCTCCAAACGACGCAGCATGTGAAAAATATTACACAGAAACGACTAAAAGAAACTCCGATGGAAGTTATACAGTCCAAATTCAAAAAAAAATTCGCACCTGAATTAGGATATTCCAAATCTAAAGCCATTGCAAGATCACTACAACTCGAGAAAAGTTACAAAAGGATAACAAGTTGGCAGACCAATACCACGAATTTATGGAAGAGTATTTAAACTTCAGCCACATCAAAGAAGCCCCACGCCATCTACTAGACGAAGGAAAATACTACATTCCACATCAACCAATTTTAAAAGAGTCAAGTAGGTACCACTACAAAACTAAGAGTAGTATTTGACGCATCATCCAAAGCATCCAATGGAGTGAGTCTCAACGAACTACTGCACGCCGGACCAAGATTGCAACAAAAACTCACCGACATACCACTACGTTGGAGAAAGCATCAAGTTGCATTTAGCGCTGATATTGAGAAAACGTACCGTCGAATTAAAGTATCTAAAAAAGACCAAAAATTCCACCGGATCTTGTGGAGGTTAGACCAATTTACGCCAATACAAGAATTTTGCCTCACGACTGTCACGTATAGGACAACCTTTGCACTATTTCTTGCTATAAGAACTCTTTAGCAATTGGCTGAAGACGAAAAAGTATCTCCACCCAACCCTGTAACAAATAACATCAATACAAGTATATCCTCGAGATGGCAGCTAGTCCAAAAGATGAAGAAGGACTACTGGAACGCTTGGTTTTCAGATTACCTCAATAGACTTCAACAAAGATATAAATGGAAAACCCGCCAGAACAACTTAAAAATGGGAGGTCTAGTCAATCCAAGTCGTTGGCCGTAAGCCAGAATTGCAAAAACCCACCCAGCCAAAGATGGTACCCTCCGAGTCGTCACACTAAAGAAGCCAGATGGGAACACTTTTAAACGAAGTATCTACAACATAATTCCTTAACCAGTATTACCAGAAAATCAGACGACTACCGACACAAATAAGAATGAAACTAAAGTACTAGCAACCACCGCTAATATGGCAATCATAGCTAAACCACAAAGTAGCAAAAAACCTACATCTATCAGTGTCAGTTTACTACTTACAGTGTTACGATTTATCCTCAGCACCCTACCTAAATCCACTCAAGCCACCTATACGCTACAATTTCCACAACCAGGACTATCCATCGAACAGATCGGCAAAGATAGAAGGAGGACTATTTAGAATAAAAGTAAAATACGACAAAGCCAGAATAGAAGAAGATTCAAATTCCGTTTTCAATGTTGTCAAAGAATTTCAAAAGTTATGTGAAGAAACCCAATCATTTTCAGACGAAACACAATGCATCGCGTTAATTCATCACCTGACAGACTAAAAACACAAGATGCAATGGATCAAGGATAGTATAACTGGAATCATACACAATTGGTCAAAGAGAAGAAGAATATTCCTAAATTATGTATTTGGGGTCAATGATGAGGTCTACAAAGATATTAATACTCTGGAACAAAATCAGCAAGAACTAATCAGTGCATCAAACCAACGAACCAAATTCATGATCGCTGCGTTATCCACTTTTAATGACACCGAGACAAGAATCAACAACCAATTGGAACAATTCAGAACCAAATTGAACGAAGGCATAGAAGTAATTAACAAGATGCAATCATGGTACAGAGCTGCTGACGTGAATAAATTAAGCATTTATCTACGAAACACGTATCAAGTAGCAACCAACTTTATAAGCAAAATTTGCAACTACTATTCACAATTGTTGGAAATTCACTTCAATCGAGGCAGTCTTTACGATACCATCACACCGGCCTATGTCCATAAGATCATAGAAGAAGCCAACAGTAAGCTTCCAAATAATATTAACATTATATCATTTCCAATAATACAAACACCACTTAAAATTGAGAATGGATCATATTGGATTATAGATATACCAAACGAAGTTATAGCTGTGGACTACAACACGCAACTATATTTCCAGTTAGGTGACGAAAAATTCAAAAACAGAATCACTACAAGCCATAACAACTATCTATGTGTGCCAGCTGTCGTGAAGAACATAGAAACCAATCCAAATTGCATAGTTGACGAAATATACCGTGGTGAATCCACAAAATGCAAGATTCAAAAAAATAGTATACACTCCATTGTATAGAAGCAACTCTATATGGTCAACACCTGAATGTTTATTATCAGCAAACCCATCAAGATTGCGGTAACATGCAGTGGGTTAAGAGAAGATGTTCTACTCAACAGTACAGAAGTCATTTAAATAACGGAGGATTGCATTATTACGACAAGCTAAATGTATTAACGCCAGAAAGGGTGGAAACTGTTTCTGTTATCGCCAATTATACCAAGGCGATCCCTCTTTCCCGGAATCTGACTTTGAAACATTGCAATTTTGAAGACATTCAAGAAGAAACCTGTGTTTAGAGCCTCGGACAAATTGGGCAGCCTAAAAGAAAAAGAAAACAATTTGCAACATGAACTAAAAGAAACGATTTGGCAAAAAACAAGACAACATTCTATTACCACCAGCGGCATTACCACCGCAATTATATTGAGCATAGTATCCTTCATGTTGGGAATCTACTATTTCTGTAAGCATCGTCTGTGGGATTGCAAGAAAAAGCATATCAACGAGCAGATCCATTTAGCACTAGAAAAAAAAATGATCGAGCTTCAACCGTTTAGGAACCTTCCGTTGGAGACGCTCTAGAATGTTTAAATTACAATTTAAACATGAAATTGGGTTGTTGAAACATTTATAATTTTATAAGTTAATAATTTAGAACTTGAGAAATGGTAAACATACTTAGCGATTACTTTATATTATAAAACAATCCGTTTGCTAACGTACGCTATTACGCTATATTTAGACTTCCGGTATATCAGCAAAATTACTAATTTTGTGTTACAGTATAGTAACCTACATTTAAAGTTGTATACATAAAAACTTGTTTGATCACTGACACTTATCTTAGAATCTGGAATTGTTTAAATACCTGGGTAAGTGTCCAACTATTAAGTACGACACACCATCGTGCTTAACATTTGGTCCTTCAAGCCGGATCCACCCTGGATCCACTACCACCATCGATTTAATATATGGTTTTTCGAGCCGGATCCACCCTGGATCCACAATATCAACGTGCTTAAGCATCTAGCCATATAATTACTATGCTAGATAAAACATTTACTTTATTAAAAATAAAAGTGTAAGGTATGCACATTCGTTATTTGATAGTGGTTTGAGGTTTCACGTGATGGGAATCTGCACTAGTGCTTGTTCAAATTACTGTATATGTAATTGCCATTACAAGGTGTTCTTGTTATATTTTGTCCCAACTTTTTCTACAGATAACATAATACCGCCTATAAAATTTCATAAGAATTTGAAAACTGTAGTTAAAATAGTGATTTTGAGAGAAAAACAAACTGCCACATTTGCAATTTACGACTCCGACGTAGAATACAAAGACGAGATTGAAGAAGACGACAACATAGAACACGTCGATGATGAAAGTCTAGAGGAATATTACCATTAGCAATTTTAACGGGCAAATCTTCAAATAAACAAAAACTCGCAAAAAATAAAAACCAAGTATTGACACAAAAGTACTTTTCACCACCAAATAAAGACTATGTTCTAACTCTAAACAATGAAAAAATGTTGATATAATATAAACAGCAATTTCATACTTTTGTATGTAATTTAAGAAAAGGTTATTTGTTTAGGTATATAAAACACTTCTTTTCTTGGTTATTAACAGTTTTTATACTTTCTAAATAAACTAAATAAAAATATTTAGTTGTTTGAGGGCAGTTTTTAATTTTTGTTTATTAAAAAAACTTCAAGTACAATTATTTCATTTGTAATATTAAGTGAATTTTTAGTAACAGTGAACCACATGCATTTTATTTTGTTGTTTAATAATATAATCAAACAAGAATATTTAACCTACTTTTGTCTTGGCCTTTTAGTAGCAGTAAAAAAAGTCTTACCCCTTTTCATTAATTTTATTTAACCCTGTACTTTAAGCTTTTTTGTGTTAAAAATAAAAATAAAATTTTGTATTTACGTAAAATTTAATAACAGGGACAATAAAAACAAAAACATATTTTTTCCACTACTAGTTGTATACGCTTGCATTATTACGTATAATAGAAGGCCGCGAAGTTGTACTTTTTTAAGCGCAGGTAAATAATATTTCATTATTAACTAGTAGTTAATAATGAACATATTTACATTTTCTGATAATACTACAACAGTTTCAAAGAAAAAAAGTTTACCAAACTGCGTACCAAGAGCAAGAGATTTTATTTAATGCTAATTTAAGTTTTCAAATCGCTTAATTAATAAATTAATTTGATTTTAAAAAGTAAGTTATTTGAAGTTCGCGCTTAATTAAATGTGAATTTTATTGAGTTAAATATGTTTTAGATATAATCAATGCTTAAAATAATAATGTTTTTAAACAATTTAAACAACTTTAGCAATAAAAACTTACGTTATCTGTTTATTTTTGTGTTTTAAATCACAATTAAGAATTACGTCAAAATTAATTCTATTAAACTAATGACAACTGTCAGAATTGCCGACTTGATTTTTAATTTAAAATTAATATCTTAAATTTTAAATTTGATTTAGTAACAGGTAGAAAGGTTTTATTAATTCTAGTAGTGGAAAAAATTGTATATATAACACGGTTGAGAAGTTCATTATAACCTGCGCGATTTATATCCCTCGACGCTTCGCGTCTCGCGATATAATCTATCGCTTAGGTTATAATGATGCACTTCTCAACCTTGATATATAATATACTATTGTATTGTTTAATGCTAATTGATATTGAAATTTCAATAATATAAATTACACATATTTTACATTAAAAATAAAAAACTAGAATTTTTTTATATTGAATTTAGAAATGTAAATTAATTATTTTGATTTGCGTCTTACGTCTTTATTTTTAAAGCAGTTGAAAACAAAAATGAGATTTTAATTATTAATTTTAGTTTACTGTTAGCAATAACATCGTTAACCGTTATCACGATAATCAACTCTTAATTGCGAGTGCAATTAGCATATAAAAAACGTTTATCGTGCAACCCTCATTATATAAGTTCTTGTTCTCATTCTTCTCAAGTGAAGCCTAATTTAAAAGTTTACTTTGTGCTGTTTTTTAAAAAATGTAAGTATTAATTGTTTTATTTAAAAAGAAAACTTTCAAAACATTTTCTTACAAACTTGAGAAAGTTTATTAATAAAAATTCTGAAAATAAAGACAAGAATTTGTTGTTACGTTATACGGTAATGTATATATATACAAAGAAAGATTGGTAGGGAATTGTCTAGTCAATCAAATAAACAATACAAAATAGATGTTTTTTCTGTATAAAGCTCTTTGTTAAACTTTGTGTAATTAAGTAACAAAACATCATGTTTGGGTTGTTTAGATAGACACTATTATGTTGACTCACAAATCGCGAGTACTTCTATTTTATTCCCTTCAAAAGGTACTCGTAGTTAGCGACAGGATGTAATTAAACGATGTTCATATCAAATTTTACGTTAAGAAGTTTAAATAGTAAAAATACACAGTAAATATAAAGCTTAATTTTAATTAGTTTATTTTATATGATGTTTATGAACAGCAAAATAAATACAATAATTAACTTTATTACTGAATAAAGCCAATATATATTTTTTAATTAACACATTGTATGTATGTGCATCCCAATATACAAAAGAAGAAATTAATTATCAAGTACCGTGCAATAATTATTAAAGATATAATGTATATGAAAATTTTATTTATTATTTGCAAAAATTAATAAATATAAAATGTTTATAAGTTTGTAAAAATAAAATAGAAAAATACAGTTAGATGTTTTAATGGTGAGACCTGTGCACTCTTAGAAATAGCACGATTTTTACAATCAAAAATAGTTGGTAAGCTAAGTTTATTTTTTAAGAATTAATATGTTTTGTTGACGGTACTTGTGGATAGTTAACAGGAGAATTGCTATGTTTTGATTAGTTAATTTAAATTAGTTGACTTTTTTAGTTCACGTAAATAATACTGTACAATATATATTTGTTCTTAACTTAGAAGAGGCAAGAAAACCACTTTATGCTATTTTTAAGACACGTGAATTTTTTGTCAAGTGTTTGTAAACGTTTCTTGTCCCTGTTTATGTTTTAAATTTTATTGATTGACAATTTCATGTTTCATTTATTGATTCTTGTTCGTGTTAAGTTAGCGTAGTGCCTATTTCCAGAAATTGTTGGATAGTGTCACTGTAATCTATTTGTTGGTCTGATGAAGTGCTCACATGCAGCACAAAATGTAGCCTTAAAAATAGCATAAAGTAGTTTTCTTCCCTCTCCTAAGTGAAGAACAAGTATATATTGTACAATAGAATTAAAAGAGAATTAAGAATTTTATCAAATAAATAATACTATAATGCGAATAACTTCCCTTTAGTTGTAATTACTAACAACCTTTTAAAAACAAAAATTAGTTGTAACTACTAAATTTTTCGTTGTGAAAGCCGATGCTGACAACTCTTTTTCTACATTGCGTTAGCGTCTTAATCAAGGGAAGTCACGCAATTGCAGAAGCAACTATCCCATTGCTTTATTTGTTATATTACATTAAACTAAGTTCTTTCATGTGACTAGTGGTGCAGCTAAAATAATACAGATTGAAATTGGTAAGTATTGTAATAAAAAATAAAAACATACAATAAAAATAATAATAAACGTTCAAAATATAAATATACATTTATTGAAAGCAAAAATACTTATTTTACCACGGCATCAGAACACAGACCTCTGGGTGTGAGCCTGAATGAAAGTAAAATACACAGGCGTGAATTCCTTTAATTTATTTGCAACTATAACATAATACACTAATTAATTACACTAAAGAAAAAATGAACATTACTTGAATTAAAACAATATTTGGGTTAAAACAAAATTTGGATTAAAACAACATTTGGGCGCCAATCACCTTGAAATTGGTGATAAATAAAAAGCATAAAATCTTATACTTAACTATTAATCGATATCAAATTCAAAAGTAATAAACGTTTAATTTGTTACGGAGTATGTATTCCGAAAAGTTTTTGATAACACAATTTAATTAATGTGAATTTAAAATGTAATAAGTAGTTGCATAACTCACCATATATGATATGACGTTATCTGATATCTTCTATTTTTAGCACATTCTTTGTTGAAATGATTCTTCCAGCATAAAATAACGAATCAAACGAATGTAGATTTGAAAGCACAACAGCAGGCATAAAACCAAAATATAAATCCAATGAATAAAAATCCAGTAAATAAAAAAAGGAAAAGACCTTAAATATAAATAATTAGAATAGTTTTTTAATCGACATGAAATTACTTACGTTGCTTTAGATGCAACGGTCTTGAAATCAATTCCTTTGTCTAAATATATTGCGTAACATTGTGAAATCACTAAAAATGTTGAATTCAATAGAAAAATTATATCGAAATAAAGATAAACTCACCAGCAATTAGTTGGAACAAATAAAAAATAATTTGTATGCGTTTTTACGCCATAATTAATAAAATTTGTCTTCCTTGCAACACTTACGTGAAAGCCTAAGATGGTTCACACGGAAGTACGAACAAAAATCGATTGCTCGGTTGATTCGAAAACGACACGATGTTGCCAAACTTAATAAATTTAAATGCAACATTAGCAGCATTAACGAGGGTTATCAGAAGTTGTAGTAAATTGATCACTTTCTAAATTTTTGTAGCGTAATTTTGAGTATAATGTAGGGATGGGATAAACGGTTATTTAGTAGTAACTGTTATAAGAGTTTTATTTATTTTAAAGTTATTAATTCAAAGCAGTGGTTTTATGCAAATGCATACTTTTTTTAATAAATATCAACTTTTGAGTTTTTGGATCTGCACGAAAATCTAAGTAAATTGAGTTTAATTAAGCCAATTTACTGAGATTCGCGCAAATATAAAATTGATAAAAAAAATATGTATTTAAAAAATATATATATTTGCATAACATTACTTATTTGGTTACAGTTATAATTGCCAAATACTGATACATTCTCTAAAATGCGTATCCAACAACTTCAGTTGCACAGCAGCTTGTAACTGATACGATTGTATTTTTAGTGATATAGCAGTATTCCTATTTGTCTAGGGCCTTTTTTCTAATAATATTAATAATAACATGATCTAAATTACTTTGTGTTGAAACAAAAGTAGTAAAAATAATTTAAATACGTCAGGTTCGCAAAACAAACCAAAAAGAAAAAAAAAGAAAATTTGGGGCAGCGATCGGCATTCAACAAGACAGTAATTACAATTTGAAATACAAAACCTTACCTTTATTACTTCGCTGATGAAACTCCGTGCACGGTATTTCCAGTCGAAGTTTCCTTAAATAAAATATTTAAAACAAACAATTGGCCGTCGGCAAATAACAGCCGAGAATTAGAGTTAGGTTCAAGTTTACTATCTCGTAGATCAAGGGATGCGTAACCAAATTTATGTAAGTTAATAGGTCAGTTACAATTACGTTATAAGTCAACAAAATTCAAGATAAATCAGATAAAAAATTCTTATAGAAACAAAGAGAAATTAAGTTAAGTAAATTAAGCCAAAGTTTAAATAACAAAAGTGAATTTTAAATAGCAAAAAAAAATTGTAAAATTTTAAAGTATAAAGAAAAGTTCTTGAATTTCTAAAGTTGATTAAGTAAGTAGGATTTCGATTAAAAGTTCAATGTAGAAAATCAAATCTTTGAGATTTGTACAAATATGAATTAATTCACAATAAAACGAAGATTAACGGTTGGTTTTTCACTTAGCGTCAGTTGGTGCAATCGAAGTTGACTTCTCAGCATAGCGTTAGTAGAGTTTACAGATGAACGGAGTATTTTGGTAGTTGAAGGAACTCTCATACGTGGGGGAACCGATCCGTTAGAGAAGACGTTCATAAGAATTAGAACAATTTCGCCGGAAGAAAAAAAAACGCTATAAAAAGGAAGGGAGAGAAGCGAAGTTAGATTAACTAAATAAAGCAAAACTAAGTACTTTACCTGGGTATAATAATCCAGCGTTAAGAAAACTAAGTACACTTTTAAAATTTAAAGTAACTTATAGCCGTAAATATAAAATTTTTAGTAATTTTTGGAAAGAAACAGGTTCCGTAGATATACTAAAAGTTAGGAAGGTTTCAACATAATATCTGGTAAAATCACCGTGTTTAAGTAAATATTAGTACTTCCAAGGTACACTAAATTTTTGAAGTGATTTCAACAAGAGTTTGTCAGGAACTGATTAAAGAAGGAAACGAAATACCTAGGGTCATAATGACCTCAGAAGATAACAAAATAAATTCGTCAGCAAACTGGTGAGAGCGCTCGAGTAACTGATATTTTAAACAAAGACTTGCAGAAAAGCAGAATTTCACTACGTAATACGCTCTTAATTAATCATATATTACAAATTATCAACCTTTAAAATGTAACGAAATAATAAAGCCTGAGATTAGCAACAACAGCAAATTCCAACACGTATAACTTAAATGAATCAAACAGTACCGGATTTAAGAAAATTTGCTCAGGGCGTAACAACTTACGATTTAATTTCATGACGTGGAAAAACTTATTTATTTTTAGATAATTTTATTACATGGGAATTGTTTTGTAAATTGGACAAAGATCTTATAAACGAACTTATTCCAACAATAGGCATCAGAATAAAATTTCTTGAACATTTTTATTCGTGAAATGTTGTAATTGAAGTAATCGACGTTCCACTGTGCAGTCCAGCTACATCAAATTCTTCTCTTGTGTCGAATTCTGACACCGTTTCTATTTTGACTAAACCGTTTAATGTAGAGTACATACAAACTTCTTGCTGCATGCATAATATGAACTATGCTAAATATTCCGGTTTAGAAGATCTTTTAAATTCTACAACTACAGGAAAAATTATTTTACATTCATACAAGAAAGATAATAAACTGACTGCTGAATTTAGGAATAAACTAGTGGAATTGATCATCAAGGTTGAATTCGAAAATGATGACGATAAGAGAATCACTACATTTAAATTTGAAGATCTTGCAGCTGGAATAGTCGCTTTGTTCCCATCTGAGTGCAAGGTTTGTAAATTCAATAAAATTTAGGCTGTATACAACCATTATTTTGCCATCCTAAAAATTAATACTTCTAACGAAATCATTTTGGACTTTTGGTTTTATGTTTTAGGAGCTATTAGAAAATATAAAATTTCCGCTGACACAGAAAAACTGTTTTTTAAAATATTTGATTAAATTGTCAAAGTAGGAAATTAAGACATATTCTTCTATTAATTGTAATTATTTTCACCTGCATAATTAATTAATTTTGTTTTAAAACACCACTGAAACATTTCATAAGCAATTATATTTTTTTTGTTGATTTGGACGCAATTGTCTTATGCAAATCCCAGTAATTAAAATTTTATAAAGAATGTATGTGAACATATCTTTTATTTATTTATTATACATTTATTTGATCAGAGTAAATACTGAATCCGATCGCGAAAGAAGAAGCAATCATCGGTCCTAAATTATTATATTGTTTTATCTTCTTTACTTTACTTATGCGTGTCAACCTGGATCGAACTATAGCTGCTTGCGATAGACGTACCTGTACCTATTTATTTATAATTATTGATCACATTCAATTATACAACAAATTATTTTTTATTATGATACAATTTCCATTTTTTAGTATCTACATAATTTATAGGTAATTTATTGTAGGAAGTGTACTTTACGAAAATTCGACTGAACAAAAATGGTCGTACGAGATATATTGGCAGAGGCAAACTGTTCGCTAAATATTATAATTTGTTTACTTCTATTCTTAGATACAGACTCCTTAGAATCTTTAGAGTGGTTGAAGCATAATAAGGAACCTTGCTAAACTGTTGAGAATCATTGGCAGAAAATATTTGCTATGAGAATGGACTTGATGAAACGCAATTTGATTCATGATTATTTTGATATCTTTCCAGTCTTAAGTACAAATGTTGGTCGAATTAATACTTATCCTCATTTATACATAAGTGTCTTTTTTAGTTCAACATTGATTTTAAACGAATTTATCCCGAAAATGATATTCTGTATATGAATTGGCAAAACTTTTCAATGAAAATTATTAAATATGCCAAATCAAATAGTAAAGATAAATTTGTTGCAAAAGTTTTAAGTGAAATTATAAATAATATACTTGAAGGTATAGGATACATATACAATATACATACACATAGCATGTCCCAAATTTGAGATTCAACATTGGAACTTCGGCAACTATACGCAAAAGATTCGGGAAAGTGGGGATTTTAGAAATAACAGTCAACAATATTTGAATATACAGTAACATTTTGAAAATTCAAACGGAGGTCCAATTTGGGACATCGTGTACCTTTCATACAATTTTTGTTGTTCTATCATAATATTTTATTATGCACATTAAATTTTTTTTTCTCAATTTAATTTGAGTTTTTAGATCTAAGAAACATAAATGTGTTTAAACTTCTACCATATTTAGTTTTTCCAGTAGCGGTAACAAGAAAATGGAAACCATAAAAATCTGAAATTGATGAAGGCTTTATTTATTTAGAATATTTTCTTATTTTATGTGGATTTGTGTTTTAAAGTATTCTGAGATGAGTAAAAAGTTTGCTTACATTCATGTTTTACAGTGTCTTCAAGATTTATATAGTACAGTCGACCAAAGAAAACAGAAGCTTGAGGGCCTTAAGTTGACTTTTCAACCCACTCCAATAATAGTTGGCCAGGACTTAGATTATATTGAAGTCTTACGTAAGGTTTAATAAGATCTTATATAGTGTAGAGACGCCTTTGAAAGCATTAGATGTTACTTTTAAAGCAATACATTCATTAAACGCCTTGTATCCATCAGAAGCTCAGCAAGTCTGGCTTTTCATTCAAAGAGGCTTGTTTAAAATTAATACTAAACACGATAAACAATTTACTTCAGTAAGCATTATTTTACCAAATATTAGTAGTATATATTTGCTAGTGTTATCAATGTGTATGTTATTAGAATACTTACTTGTAATAATGAAGTGTCCAGAATGTCATAATATATTTAAATCTTTTAAGGCACTAATACTTCATTTAAAAATTAATCATAAGTATGATAGTTACAGTACTGCCAATTGTAAGGCTGCTATAAGCACTTCTTTTTTAAATTAAATATAGTATTCCTATAGGAGTATTTTTAAAAGAATCTTTTAGAGTACTTTATTCTTCTTATATAGGTATTCGTATAGAATACGTTTTAAATTAGGTGTGTTATTAGAAGTCCATACACAAACTACTATTGGAATGCTTTAGAAATGAATATTTGGGAATGCTAATCGAACCTACATGGAACTTATGGTTCTGTGGGTAACAACGTTAGTTGGGACTATTTTCACTAACAAAATTATTTAGAGCAATTAAAATTCATTTAATATAACCAAGCCATTTCTAAGAGTGTGCGTTTTTGAAATCTTGTATTTGATATACGCACAATTATCTTCTTTTATAGTTTAAGATGAGCTTGAACTTTTGTTTTAATGACAGACATAGACAATATTTGACAACTGAGAGTATTCCTGCATCTTTCTTATCTAAAATTAGTATAAGTTCTGAAAAAAAATCTTCAATAGTATATTATTTATTATTTCAATCAGTTTTTTTTTATGTTCATTAATATTTTATAATGTGTATGTATCTATCTACTATTGTTGTAACTATTATCAATTTCTGTAAAAAAAAAGTCATAGAACTGTTGTTCAAATTCAGCACACTTTCTCTTTTGAGTACATCTTAGGTAAATTGGTCCACGTACGTAATTTACTTACACTGTACGTACGCTAATGTACCAACACTGCACTACGTAACATGTACGTGCAATGCACGTACGTTCATATGCAAAAATTTGTGATTTTAAAATGAAAAACTAATAGTAATCAATAACTGGTATTTATAAAATGATAATAGTCATTAAATGTAGTAAAGTCATTGTAGCGTAGTTAGTAAGGTATTTACTTGTTACATAGACAACGAGAGTTCAAATCAAATCATTTTTTTCTCCTAACAAATCCACATTAAATTTGAATACATTTTTTATTGGTTAAAATTTTCAAGACACTTAGGTTAACTTATTCGCAATTTTAAGTTTTTTTTATTATTATTTATTTGATAAAATAGTATTTTTTTAATACTTTGGTGTACATTTGCGTATATTCAGGTGCGTACTGAAATGATTCATTAATGATTAATGTTAAAGTTAAATTTTCTATTTTAGGTTATGCATTTATTTAATTATGGATCAAACTATGACCCGGTCTCCACCTAAAAAACAAACAGTCCAGCATTTTTCGATGATGACCAGGAACCTTATTGTCAATAAGTTTAAAGCTAATACTGAGAAACACCCCGATAGAGCTAAGACCTAAATTATCGAGTTTACTGCAAAAGCCACAGGTAATTTTAATTAGGTTATTAATATTATCTATATATATTACAAATTGTTTATGTATACATCTTTTAATGTAATTGTCGTTTTGAATTACAGCTTCTCATAAAAATCACGCAAATAATATTCTTAAAAAAAACAAGATCATGTTCTGGAGACGACGTTTTCTGCAAGAAATCCAAAAGTACAGAAAAGAAAACAAGAAATTGTATTTTTTTAGATGAAACCTGGGTGAACGCTAGTCATACTGTAAGCAAAGTATTGAAAAAATGCTTTGTTATGCTTCAAATCAAAGAAAACTAGAGATTATCATGAAGGAATGACTGGAGAAGTTTTTGAAAACTGGTTTTTACAACCTTCTTATCATAGCAGAAAAACAGAAAAGATTCCAACTGCAGGAACAAAAAAAACAGACATATAAGTTTGGTTGGAAAGCAAGTCATTGGTTTACCTACCAAATATGGTAAAAACTATGATCTTCTGCTTCCTGTTAGAAAGGCTGCAATCATGCCAAAGTATGTAATTAATAAAATAGCAAAAGAGTAGTCATACTGTTTTGCAATTGCTTCTGTAACACTGTGAATTCAATCCTACTGAGTTGATATGGAATCAAATAAAAGGAGTCGCAACGAACAATACAACCCTTAAAATGAAAAACCTTCGTCCATTATTTCAGCAAGCTGTAGGCAATGTATCTGCAAAAAACTGGAAAAATGCTATTCGTCATCCACAAACTGAAGAAGAAAGAATGTGGCAAACTGACATCGCAATGGAGATTATAGTGGAACCATTGATAGTTTGTGTGGAGGATGATTCTTCTTTATCTGAAGCATCCTAAATCTCTTTTTTTTTTACAGAATATTATTTAAACTCCTATAAAATATGTCATAATTTGTTAATATGGAAAAAATTAATGAACCACTCGTTTATATACATTTAAAATGATTGGAAAATTCGTCAATCGTTTTCTGGTATTTTCATTTTTTTTATTCGGTTGTAAATTTTAAAGCAATAATTGAGTTTCACACTGATTGCCGTAAGTGATTGTTTGAATTTTCTACAATGAAACGTTTCATCTCTTGTTTTCTACATCTGAGAACAAATGCTATTTAAAACTAATGTAGTAAATAGAACTTTCAAGTATTATAATTTACGAACTCTTATGGCAAAAAAAAGTTTGAATTAATTTAAAATTTATATTATTTTAATAATTTTAATATTATTTTATATCAATTTTTAAAAATATTAATTTGTTCTTGATGTAGTATTATGTGTATAATATAATTATTTATTTTTGTTAATTACAACATTTTACAAATAAAACCAATTTTTAGTAACTTATAATTGTTGCACAAAATTTAAATATATAAAAAAATTATTTTTTTAAGCCTTGAAGTTCTAGATTAAATTGTTTGCAAACTCTAAAAGTTTAAATCAAGGTCTAATCTAATTCGATTGCTACCATATTAGTAACTTTACTCAAAGCAATTTCCAGTTGATTTATTCAACTAGTTATCGGTTTATCCAATGTCAATCTAAAAAAATATGTTATAAATTATAAGAAATTTGACAGATTAATTAAGTCATCAACGCAGTAAAAGTTTGTTACTGAAAGAAAATTATGTTTTATGTTACAGCGTAGGAGTGAAAAATTGTCCCATATTTACAAAATTTAAATTTTATGTATTCACAAGTATAATTATGTTTATGTTAATTAAATCGTAACTAAAATCATATATAAACTATAAATTACAGCTGGGTATAACAATGAATGCAAGGACTGATTCAAATTTAAAACGCCTACATATACACCAGATGTTTAAAAGCACATCTCAATTTTGTCTTTTAAAAATATAATAATTTATAAATTTGAAAAAATTGCGTAATAAAAATACTAAAATAAAATTTGTTTAATTAAAAGTTAAAACCATTGAAAAGAAATGTAAAACATGTTTGGTTTCGTTAATAGAATTTTAAAATAATCTGTATCTAAAATTTTGTGTAAGACTTCTTACAGTTGAGAATATAATTAATTTTTTTTTTGCAAAATACAAAATATCTCGTTAAACTTATTTTTTTTTGGTAAATAATTCTTAAAACTAACGTCAAATTCCTAATTTTTTTAATTCAAATTGGTTTATGCTTTAATTTTAATTTATAAGACTTATCAAAGTTAAAACACACTACTACAAATATTTTTTTTAGTTCAATGCTTTTTGTTAAATACAAAGTATGAAAACCTCGAAATCAAATTTAGCTTAGTAATTGCTAACCGTACAACGCCAATCGCGTTGTGTTTAATAATATAATTAATAGCACAAGTTAATACCCTTTTAAATTTGCACTAATAATTAAGTCTGCTAAAATTACATTTTACATTTAATTGTCGTGAAAACTTTTCAACGCGAAAAAGATAAACCAATTGTATTCGTGGTAGTATATATCAACAAAGTTTTGTAATAAACAAACAATCAAATGTTTTTTCTAAGTAAAAAAATATTTAAACATTTTTTAACTGTATAATTAAAATGTGTTTTTTACTAAGTTTTTTTTGTAAAATTTTAGTATTAATTAATTATGAGTTGAATTTATATTTTTAATAAATTTTATACTCGCTATATCAGTCAAACATTGCTAAACATTCAAAAACTAAATAGTATATTATATAGTAAAGTTGAGAAGTGTATTATTATGTTGTAAGCAACAGATTATATATTTCATATACAATGCTTTACACTACTACAATTATTAAAACTATTTTGACTATTATTAAATCAAATTGAAAACTTAATATTATTTTAAAATTAAAAATTAAGGGAGTGTTTTGTTTTGTGATTGTCACAGTTGTCACTAGTTTAATACAATTCATTTTGATTTAATTGTGATTTGCATTTGTTTTCTCCTTAACTTACTAAAAATTTAAAAAAAAAATATATTATTTTAAATATTGTTTATATCTAAAACTTGTTTATTTCAATAATATTCACATTTAGTTAAGCAAAATTCAAATAACTTACAGTTTTAACATATTTAAATTAACGAATACCTATTTACACATAATTTAGTTAGAATTGTTATAAACTAATTTGTATAAAAGTTAATTTTTAATTCAATAAAATGTAACGATATTTAAGAAAACAAATTATATGTGACTATCACTCAATATTTATAAACGCTTACTACGTTTGTATGAAGAATTGAATTGAAAACAATATTGGGCTTGAAAATGTGTGTGTTTTCATGATGTAGCTTGGTATCAAATTCAAATCAACTTGAATCCAGTTACAAATGGCATGCGCTAAATGTCCCGTTGATGTTGACGTGCCAACCATACATAATTGTTGGAACTCATAATGATTAATAAATTACAAATAGCAATTAACGCAACAACCTTACCACATGACAAAACAAAAGTTTGGTTAAAAATACCTGTAAAATGTCAACTTTTTGTGACGCGGCTAAGTACGATCCCAGAATTTGCCGTGTCGACCTTGCAATTCAAATCGATTTGAATACTGATTTAAAAGTGACTTGCGCATTAAACACTATTTATTTAGGCCGTTTCTTCACGTTTCTTCAGAACCTACTATTTTACGTAATAATGAAAGCGTATACAACTAATCGTGGAAAAACAAATTTATGTGTTTTATAAAAATAAAATATTAACTAAAGCTCAAATTAAAAATGTTTGAAGACGACAAAAAGATGTAGTTTCTTAATCTTGTAACGTCCCGTTTAAGTTCATTACAATTAAAATTTAATTTTACAATCGTTTATTTTCTGCAACTAATATTGCACGTAAATTTATTCAGTTTGGCAACGTCGCGTTGTTTTAACCGACGTGAAGGTGGTTTGAACTTCACTTTCGCTGGGGCCACGCTTGGCGTGCGCGTCGTAGTGATGCGGGGAAGTCAAATTTTCTTGATTATGGCGTAAAAACCCATGTAATTTAATTTTTATTCATTCCATCTAATTATTGGTGAGTTTACCTTTATTTTGATATAATTTTTCTATTGAATTCAACATTTTTAGTGACTTCGCAATATTGCGCAATCGTTAGACAAAGGACTTTGTTTTGAAGACCGTTGCTAAGTGTAAATGCAGCGTGAGTACATAATGTCATTTAAAAAACCGTTCTAATTATTTGTATTTAGGGTCTTTTTCTTTTATTTGGATCTTTTATTTTTATTGGATCTTTCTTTTTATTCTGGATCTTTTCGTTTATTGGATTTTTATTCTGGATCCTTTCTTTTGGTTTTGTCGTTGAATTAATGGATTATCAGTTATTGAAGTTTATTATACACTGGGTTTATTCCTGTTGAAGAATTTTATCACGTTAACCAAGATGTGCTAAAAATAGAAGATATCCGATAACGTTATATTAAACATGGTGAGTGAATTGGAATTAAGTTACATTTTACATTCAAGCAGTTTAAATTGTGTTATTAAGACTGTTCACTCGATAACAAATTTACCGTTTACTATTTTTTGCATTTAATATTAATTACTTATTAGGTGTAAGATTTTACGCTTTTTATTTATCACTTAAATGTGGTTGGCGTCCAAATATTTTATTTTAAATACTGTTTTATTCTAAATATGTTTAATTCAAATATTGTTCATTGTTCTCTAATGTAAATAGTTAATTAAGTTATAATTAATAAATTTAAGGAGTTCACGTCTTTGTAGTTATTATCATTCAAACCCATCACCTTGAGGTCTGTGCTTACGATTGCTTGCCGTGGTCAAATTATTTTGCATTTATTAAATGTATTTTTACTATTTATTACACTGTTGTATTTATTTCCATTCAATCAGTGGAGTGTAATTATTACAATCTGTTCTTTTTTTATTTGATGTTTTATTAACATCTATTTTATAATTATTATTATATTATTATAAACATGTAGTCTACAATGTATTAACAATTTTAGTATAAAACGTATTTTAACTATTAGTTCCGAGGGTAGAGGATAGAGGATAGAATCTTGTCATAGTTTTGTTTATGAAACTGTTAATAAAACCCTTGTTAGCTTATAATATACTAATTTAATTTAATAACTTTATTGGTTTTGTAACGTAGATACAGTTGTAATTATCTATAACTTATTTAATTATTAGTTTACTATTATAATTAATTTTAGTTAAATTATCTTTGCTTGCATAAATTCACAATTATGGCAAAAATGTTTTTTTTCTTGTATAATATTAAAAAATATGAACCTACATACATTTTTTTACGGATGTCACCGTTTTTAAAATACTTTAGCATGCAAATTTATTATTGAAATGTATAATAGTTTCCTTTCGTGACTGCTCTACGGCGTTATTGTTAATTTAATGTACTTGGTGTCAACCAATTTTACTATTTATTTTCTTATCAAATAATTTATTTATATTGCATTCATTTTTAAGTATAAGAATTAACAAAATACACAAATTTTGATAGATTTGCTACAGGTATTCAAAAAAAAACTAAATTAATTTTTAAATTTTAGGTAGAAACGTATTTCAAATGTTATATTACATCCTCAATTTCATTTAATTTTCTATTCATGGAGAATAAACCAAAAAGAAAGACAAAAAAACTTTGCCAGTTTATATTTCATGTAATTGAAGTATAACGTTAATAAATAAATTAATTTTTTAATAATTTAATAACTCGTATTTGTATATCGTTTATTTAGTTTTTATGATTAGTTTATGTATATTCACATGTAGGAAACTATGAAGTTGTTAGTTAGATAGTATATTATATTATGTATATTATGTTTAATAACTTGCATTTATTGTTTCTAATTTTATAAAATATAATAATATAAAAATTGTATAAATGTAATCAAATCAGATGAAATGCAAATTTAAAATAGATACAAACCAGCAAAAAAAAGATATCTACATATCTATAAAAAAATAGAATGAAAAACTAACAAAGCAAAATTAAACATATAAGCAAAACAGAAGATTATCTGTCACTGTTACATATAGAAACATATTAAAAAAGCATTTCCGTTTTTGACGTAAAACTTAACGTTGCGCTCAATGTATTCTTATTTACTTGTGAGAGTTTCGTTGCGGTAAGAATTAACCTTCTTGTAATTATCATAGCAAATTGTACATCCGTTTCGAGTCGATAACTTGGAGCATTAACAACAATTTGAAGAATCAATTTGGGATCACGTTGATTAATTAATTGTGAGATAAACAATTAAATTTAAAGACACACCTTTGATATCAATAGTGAAATGTATTTGAAAGCTTGGCGCATTTGAATTATAAATATCATTGATTGACTTACGAGCAATGTACTTGTGATATTATCATATATCTGTTTTTTTTAATTTTGAGCAATTTTAGGGGACGATTTGGGAATGCCATTAGCTAATAGCATGTCTAAACTATTGTATGTAAACTCGACTTATATAAGTTGTCACAATTAATGTATGCAGATTTGTTTGTGTAATTATTTGTCAAAATTATGCGTCGTGCTTCTGATTGCGTAGTCACCGAATATATTTCTACATCGGTTTTTTAACCTCTTTCTCTCTTTAGTAAAATAAAATTATTTGTTGTTATAAGTGTGTCTTGCAATTTTTTTACGTTTAATGTTTGACAGATCTGTAGTAAATATGTTACGTGCTCTAAATTTAAATTGCGCTATCCTGCATATTTTTTGATGACTTGAAGTTAGTCTTTTACATCTCGACGCCATCTAACAAGCATTGTTCTTGTCATTTCCGTTTAATTCATTTTTTACTGTCATTTTTTCTACGTTGGTGTACATAAAATATGTCAACTTGATTCTTAACATTCAACGCAAGCTAAACATTTCTATTCTCAAAATTAAGGTTAACACCAGATTTTAATAAGTCAAATTTTGATTACTATTCGATGTCACTACGGTGCTTCCCATAAATCTTGTTTGCTTATAACTTCGGTAACTTTTTTTGTTTGCAAAGTAGTCAAACTTAAATTGTTATCGCATGCTAATATGTAAACAGTTAATGATAATTGTTAAATTAATTAATTAACATGGAGTTTATATGTCTTTGCCATTCAAATTTGCTGTACAGATGTATTGTGAGCTGCCGATGCTTCCGGCGTTCTTATAACAAACGTTGTACCTGTAGTCAAACTAAACTACTTCTTGTGTGAGTACCAAACTTTAGACTAATTTGTTATTGACCCAATTGTATTTATACGTTATTACTCTAAAATTTATAGTTTATCGTTAGAATTATTAAACGATTTTGTGTCTCGGAAAATGGCGCTTCGCTAAAACTCTAAAATCTCATTTTTATAGCGTTGGGAAAACTCCATACAACTCATCTTGTTCCTCTCATTGATAATCTTTTTAGATTTTAAGCGTTTCTTAGTCCGCTATAACAAATTCTTAACAAAACCGCAGAAATACAACCACAAAAACTTGTTTCTAGTATAGCGTTTCTAAGAAAAAAACTGGATTTTCCTGACGTGCAAAAGCCACATTTTGAGCTTTATTGGAAAGTTTTGGCCAACCATTACCGACGGTTTTTTCGATTGTATATTCTCGGTTTTATTTTACACGTACACGGTACAATAATACTTCAGAAACTTTCAACATTGCAGCATTTTTACAGACGGCACAACCTTGCATTAATTTCTCAATAATTTGCGTCTTTAAATCAAGAGTAGTGTGAGGAGACATTTTCAATAAACAAATAAATAAAATTTGTATCCGATTAAATAATACAATTTAACTTAATGGTTTCCAGAATTACTTTACAACAGTATTTACTTATTACTTATCAAAAAATTATGAAATTTATTTTACTAATATTATTTCTATTGGTTTTATTTCAACAATATTAAATTAACCGGACAAGCCGGGCGTCTTTATATTTCTGAATTAAAATTATCTAATGTTTTGTGTAAAGGTATTCTGAGAAAATTACGATAAAAACAAAATTTCTTCTTAAAAGATAGCGTTTACTTAAAATGTATTATCAATTTCTAATAAATCACATTGTTTTGAAAACCTCGTTCTTGTCGAAAACAATACATCGTCTATGTAGCTGCTGCACAACTACCCACCTTTCTCGTAAACGTATTCGTACGCGTTGCATTAATAATATGAGGTTTAACATAAAAATTATATTTCCAAACACCACTAATACTAAATATATTTTTCAAATTATTATTCTTAGTACCTGTCTCAGACCGAAAACTGCAAGTTGTTATTACTTTGGAAGCAAAAGTAGAACTGATAATTTTAAATTAAAATATTTTTAAGTTGCATTCAACCTTCCATTTCCCTTAATTACAGGGGTGATTCTTATTGATTGATAATAACAAACAAAGAAAAGTATCTGTTATATATGAAACAAATTAAACAAAAAAACTTTAACAAAAAAAACCAAGCCTTGAGACGGTGGGAATATTATTGGTACCGAAAAAATTTTCTATTATACTATTTTTTATACAAGGATTATTCCTAAGAGAAAACAAATGTACAATAAACAAACATCCTTATTAACTAACTTTTTGAGGACGAACATGCCGCCCACATTGAAAGGTGTACCCTTTCAAAGTTTATATTATTGTCACTAACAAATTAAAGTTTGTATTTATCCTTAAGTACTATTAGTATCTTTAAGCGGCAAAGTATAAAGTTTTAATGCAGCTTGACGCACTTCACTATCACTTGCAGTTTTTACAGTTGTTGCTCGCACAACACCATCAGCACCACGATGCGTGGCGAGCAATCGCCCAATTTTCCACTGAAGCGACGAGGCATTGTCATGTCGAAGAAGAACCATTTGACTAATTTGTAAGTGAGGACCCTTGGTAATCTTCCATTTACCTGTTGGATGTTTTGCCAACGATCCAAGCGATTGATAGCCAGGTTTTGATAATCAGGCTCATTCAGTGCCAACAATAAGCCGCCAATCAAGAAATGAGCAGGAGTCAGGAATGCTAAGTCATTAGAATTATTGCTTATAGGAGTGAGTGGTCTGGAGTTCAAAATAGTCTCAATTTGACACATTAATGTACACATTTCTTCGAAAGTCAGTGAAGCTGTACCTGCTACTCGTTTTAAATGATGTTTAGCTGATTTCACAGTAGCCTCCCAAATACCACTAAAATGAGACGAGTTTTAGACAATGAAATTTTAATTAATGGGACCCTTTAAACCTTTTGAAATTGAGTTATGGTTATCCTTTATGAATTTTTGACAAGCTCCTACAAAGTTTGTTCCTTTGTCCCAGTACAAATCCGAAATTTTTCCGCTTTGCGCAATAAAACGCTTAATCGAAGCAATGAAGGCATCACTTGTTAAGTCGGATACAACTTCTATATGCACGGCACGTGTAGAAAAACAAACAAAAATTGCAACGTACGCTTTACGCGTTTTCTTTTTTTTTTTTTGATTGCCTTTCTTTATTGCAAAAGAGCGGCAATAATCGACACCACGATTAGGAATGGCCGTGAAAGAGTGACACGTACTGAGAGGAGGTTACCCATTAGTGGATGTGAAACTCTAGGACTGGCGCGAAAACACGTAACACATTCATTTATGATTTCCCTTACATTGTTTCGAGCGTTTAAAGGCCAATAATTCGTTCGCACGCAAGCTAAAGTAGTGATATTACCAGCATGAAAATTATTAAAATGTTTTTGTCTTATAACAAAATTAGAGAAATCATGTTTAGAAGGCAGAAGTATGTGATGACGAGCTTCGTAATGAATTCCTATTGCGTTTTTTAATCTACAACCGACTCGAAGAAGTTCGTTTTGATCTAAAAATGGACTTAAAGATAATAGACGACTGGACTTGCTGATTGGCTTGCACGCTTTTAGTACCTGAATTTCAGTAAGAAATTGTGAATTTTGAATAATCTTGATAATATGGTTTCTAGCAGATGTAAGTTCCGCTTTACTTAATAGGCCATTTCGCCAATCCTGTTCATTTTTAACCTTTGTATTCTCACAAAATCGAAAACAGTAGGCAACTATTTTCACCAATTTTTTCAAAAAAGAATATTTTGAACATAAATGTTCGAAATTATTGGCTATAACTGTAGTGTTAAGAGGCTACGGTTCTCTTCGAGTCGGGCAATTTTTTTGACATGCTTGTTGGATGTGTCTAGCATATTTGTTTGATCGCAACTATTTTGAGCCATTTTACCAAAAACTGTTATTAATCATGTCTAAAAGTTTGATTTCCCGACAGACTAATTCTGCAGGATTATCTTGCGTAGGCACGTGATGCCAGTCGCGGATAAAACTCATGTGCTGCTGTATTAACTTATACGACTTGCAACAAACACATTAAAATTTTGAGACTCAGAATTTAGCCACGCTAAAACAATAGTCGAGTCTGTCTAATAAAAAGTTTTATAATTAATTAATCCTAACGACTTTAGAGAATTTAACATCAAATCGACTAATAACACGGCGCCACAAAGTTCTAACCGCGGTATGCTAATTGACTTTAAAGGGGCCACTCACAATTTTGAACAAATTAAGTTTGATTGTATGGTTTCGTTTTTGTTTTCGTTGTGTATATAAATGCAAGCACTGTAAGCATTTTTGCTTGCATCACAAAATCCGTGAATTTTAACTGAGTTAAAATTATCTTATTTACCTGTTAATGGTTAGTTCATTAAGGACCTCAATGGATCTACGATAATTGCACCAGGACGAATAGAGATCGATAGGTACAGATTCGTCCCAATCTATTTTTCATTTTCATAGCTCTTGTAACAGAATTTTTGCTGTTATGGTGAACGGAGTTAAAAATCCGAAAGGGTCAATAATCTTTGCAATGTCTGACAATATAATACGTTTTGATTTTTTATCACGATCTACAAACGGCTGAATGGAAAATTTAAGCAAATCTTGTTGCGTACCACTGCTAAACATAACATTTTTAAACACTCGTCTCTGTAGAAGTCTAGAACGAGATTTTCTTCACCGTGTATGCATTATACAACATCCGCATTGTTCGATGACTATTTTCGCAAATAGAAACCCGCAGTACTTAAGATGTTGACAATTTCTTTCCTGATTTTTTTCACGTTATCAACCGTGTCAGTAAATTATCAACGTAAAAATCTTGCATGATTATACGCGAACCTAAAGGGTACCTTTTGATGTCTATAGCAGCTTGCTGAAAGCACCTAGTAACTAAAAATGAAGCCGGTCCTGTACCATATCTGAGTGTAGATAACTAATAGACTTTAATTTTATCTGATGGTAAAAACCGCCACAGTATGCGCTGAAGCCTAGTTTCTTCAAGATTTACTAAAACTTGCCTATACATTTTTGCAATGTCGGCATTTGGAACATATTTATGCGTTCTAAATCGCGTTATTATAGAAACAAGTTACTCTTGTATAGTTGGGCCTACCATTAAAATGTCATTTAATGATTTACCACTAGTTGACTTAGTGGAACCATCAAACACTACTCGCAGCTTTGTAGTCAGACTTTAGTTTTTTATAACACAGTGATGTGACAAATAGAAATTTTTAATAAGTCGTCGCAATTAGAAACTTCTTTCATGTGACCTATCTCTAAATACTCTTTAATAAATTTATCATATTCATGCTTTACGTTAGGTGTGCGAGCTAGTTTCTTCTCTAGATTTAAGAAACGTTTTAATGCTATATCCCTAAAATTACCCAGCTGACCTGGTTCTGATTTGAATGGTAGTCTTACGAGAAACCGTCCATCGCTTGCCCGTGAGCAATTATCTAAAAAATGTTTTTCACACCGTTGCGTTGCTCTTCGTAAGAGTATTTGTCGTTTATCCGAATATTGTCTATTTGCCAAAATCTTTCTAATGTCTGTTTAAAGCTATTCGCGACAAAGTTGAAACTAACACAAGATTAAACATTTCCGATCCTAATCTTGCCTTCAATAACCTATCCTAATTTGGTTTTTTAAAAACATATGCCAGAACAATTCTGCGCCTAGACGTATATCAATAATAATATTTTTAGGGATGTATAAATATTCAGCCTTCATTGGCAATAACGATATTTTTTCAGTGATTCTGTTTAAAACATAACAGCTCGTGTCCTCGCGATAGCCATTTAAACGAGAACCTAAAACTACGTTATCTTTATGCTCAACAACATTATTAGAATTAGATACACCCGTCACAAAAAGCAACATATATTTGATTGGAAGCCCTAATTTATTTGCTAACGCCTGAGTGATAAAATTTGTCTGAGATCCCGAATCAGGAGACACAGAAATATTTGTTAAATTTTCGGATGAGGTACTAGGCACTGAATTAAGAATTACTTGCTTAGAACTAGTATCTTGAGCAAACGACGCTGAACTTGATTCTAAATGCAACAACGAGCTATGTTTCTTATTACACTTAGCGCATTTTTTAGACTTGCAAAAAAACTTAGTGTGATTTAACTTAAAGCAATGAATGCATAAACGCTTATCTTTTATTTTGGTGATCCGCGTTTCTATTGGAAAGGATAAAAACATTTCAATCGTACTAATAAAATACAATCTTTGTTGCAAAATTAACAACTATTACTTATTAAAGCGCTGTGCAATATGATCCTTTTATTTTGGAACTCCAAACTGTTAACAGAATCGTTCCGTTTATCAATTATTTCTCGAGTTTTACATTTTCTTCCTAAAAATTGTATTAAGTTATTTAAGTTGAGATATTCCTTATCAGGAACCGTTATCTCCCATTTCTTTATTGTGGTTACATCAAATTTACTACATAACAAGTGAAATAAAAAATTATCTCAATACTTCGTCGGACGCTTTAATGCCTTTAATGCCCGTAAGTGTCTTTGAACTTTGTCAATAATAGACCGAATGCAGGTTCGAGATTCCTTGCTAATTCGCGGAATGTCAAACATGGACTTAATGTGCTTTTGAATTATTAGCCTTTTATTGTCATACCGATTATTCAACATGTCCCATGCAACGAGATAATTTACCGCCAAAATTTCTAAAGATTGTAACGAATTCACGGCCTCGCCTTTTAAAGATAGTATAATTTTTGAATATCACTTATCGTTTCGTTATTATGGACCATAGCTTAAAATGTATCAAAAAACGACATCCACTCGTCAAAATTACTGAAAAAAACAGACAAATTAAATCTAAGCAATCTTAATTCATTATTATATTCACCGCTAACACTGTTGCGTATACTATATTCACCCGTGTTAAATTGATCATTTTCAATTAATTTTTTAGCTCTAGACAAAAGGTTATAATAAGAGTTTTTAAATAATTGGCGCTCATTCTGGTCCACCTCATCTTCATTACCTGACAATAATTCAAGTTCTGATTGAACAGATCCTTTGATTTGCCCGCGTTTTATTGTAAGACTTTTAACTTCTGTTGAGGCCATTTTGACGCGGTAGGATAAAAGCAACGGATAAAAATCATTGGCGACTTACCGAACTTGGTTAAGGAAAATTTTTCTGTCTTGAACTTTTCAACTGGATTAGAGTTTGTAAGATACAGATGATCACAATGGATGCAATCCGGCTCGAAGGACCATGTTTTGAAAACTTACGTTTTTGTCAAAGATGTGTTCTGATTTAATAAATGCAGAAAATACGCCGTCTATGGAGCTGCTGCACAACTACACGCACTTTCTCGTAAACGTATTCGTACGTGTTGCATTAATAATACGAGGGGTAATATAAAATTACATTTGCAAACACTACTAATACTACATATATTTTTCAAACTATTATTCTAAGTAACCGTCTTAGACCGGAAGTTGCAAGTTGCTATTACATTGGAAGCAAAAATAGAACTGATAATTTTAAATTAAAATATTTTTAGGTTGCATTCAACCTTCCATTTTCTTTAATTACAGGGACGATTCTTATTGGTCGATAATAACAAAAAAAGAAAAGTGTTCGTTATATATGAGACAGATTAAACAAAGAAGCTTTAACAAAAAAAAACAAACTTTGAGGCCGTGAGAATATTATTGGTACCAACAAAATTATCTATTATACCTTTCTTTATACAAGGATTACTCTTAAGAGAAAACAAATGTACAACAGACAAACATCTTTATTAACTAATAACTAATACTATAATGAAAATTCTAATTACAATAATTTCTTTGAGGCACGAACACACATTATAAACAATACAATATTGTTAAATAATGTTTTTAATAAAATTAGCACTCTTTTTTTGTTTTCATTTAAATGTTTTTAGTTATAGATATCTACGGTCAAACTTCATTTACATCATTAAAACTCGATTTTTTTCAAAACAAATGTATTGTTACGTGACGGTAGTAATCAAAAATATACCCGCTGGATATTGAGGAAAGTTTATAGATAATCAAAGTGAAACTGTTTAAATATCAGCATAACTAACCGGAATTAACAGTTAGCAGCGGATACTTACCACGTTCAAGTGTAACTACAAGAGCTATAAAGCGTAGGAAATCTATAACTAAACATAAGCACTAGAAATAGCAGTCATTAAATTTATTTACAAGAAAAGAAAACAAAAATCCGAATTTGTACAGTGATAGACTTATAGTTAGAATTTAAACATAGCACGCCTCTGTACGGTGAAAGTTTAATTAAATTGACGGTACGTCAATGGTTTCTATTTATTTAAGATTTTACATATTGAAGTTATGAATTTAAATTTTATGTAAGAATAATGATGTGAAATTTTTTCTTATTACGGCAGCGTACAATCACAAAATTATTTGTTAAGTTAAAAAGAGTTACGTTGAAAATGCAAGGTTCCATTAACAATTGTAATTGTAGGTACTAATTGACCTAACCTCAAAGCATATTCAAAACAAGGAAACTTTACAATTAATTTAACAAAATAATATTCATTAAAATGTTAAGTGTAAAGTTAAATCCCGTACAGATAACACGTAAAACGTAGATTGACATAACGAAGTAGTTTTACGATGGTAATTGTATAACGATGCAAAGTGATAACGAGAGACGCGGTGAGGGCTGGTGTTGGTGTAGATATCTATAATTGTTCATTCAAAAATATTTGTAATTGTTTGGTTCACTATTACATCCTTTAGTTCTCGCAGAACATCGAATAATCAAAAAAATCTTTCAAATTAAAAGAGAGGAAAGAACAAATCTCAGAAAAAAAACAAGAAACGAAAAGAACCACTAAAAACAAACAATAAATTATTATCGATACTTACTCCATTTTTTACATTTACCAAAGGTCTTTATCAGCAAGGTAGAAAATGGTGGTACAGCCGTAACCCAATTAAATCTTTTTGTTAGTACATGTAAAAGAACGAATTAAAATCAAACGTAAAATTTATAGAAATATTTTTACTTTAAACTGCCCAATGCATGCGCTAATAAAAAAATTGCTTTTGTGGTTCTTCATGACAATCTCGACCAAAAAACAACGTGGAAGGCAATAACTATCTTATACAAAGCGTAACTCTCCTACTAACGTACGCAATTTGGCGGTAAAATACGATATTGCCAATTACACAAAACCTATGAAAACCATAGATAAAAGAACGTTAGATATTAGAAAAACAGAATGCGGACACTAACTTGAAATAAAATGTAAATTGTTTATCTAACAGGTTTGAGAATATAGTTAAAAATTCAAAATTATGTGTTGAAATCTAACGAAATCCTTTTTAATGCACGGTTTACATTACAGTACATACAATTATAAACGAATCAATAATTAAATATCAATGTAACCACCGTGACGATACCTTTTTTTAAAGACTCAAATACAGCATTGGCCTTTCGGTGTCGGTGTCAAAGGCAGTCGCCATGTGCCAAAAAGTGGTATAAACAAATTTAAACTTTATATTAATATTAATAGAATTAGTATTCTTTTTTAAGTATTTTGTTAGTTTTTGATGTGATATGTAGACGTTTATATTGACTTCCTAGCATGCTATAATTTTTTTGAAATTTTTTCCTCGATTTCATTAAGATGTAACCGAAATTGAGGTTATGTGGTCATATCAATCCATACCAAATTTCAAGTTACTAGAGCTTTTGATTCGAAAGTTATTGTATAACGTTGCACACACACAGACATCTAAAATTCTTTTGTCAAAAATGCATTTTTCTGATTCGGGAGACTTCGAAACATAAATTTCTGCAAAAAAAAATTTTTGCAAAAAAAATTATATTTTTCTTATAAGAAAGTACAAATGCCATTATTACGTAATAAAATAGTTTGTTTTTTAATTTTTACAAATATATATTTTAGAAAGCGTTTTTAGTTAATAATAACACGTGTTTTCAAAAATAAAAAACATTTAATATTAAATTATTTTTTTGTTTTATGTATTCAGTATACGCTGTTTTATAAACGTACATAAAATGTAACATATGTAGTATACATAAAATCCTATTTTCGATAAAATAACGCATCCGTTTAAATAATTTCTTTGTATGCAAGTAATACGGTTCAATTTAAATACTTTTTAATCAAAGTAAAAGCATACGTTTATGTATCAAAACTACATTAAAATTATTTAAAACTGTTATAACCATCTGATAATTTGTAGTCTGTCTAACAATGTAGAAACTGAATTGACTTTTTAATGCATAAACTCTTACCATTGTTCTGTTACTATGTTGCAATGTTATGCAATATCAATACTGAAAAAAAGTTTATTATTGTATAAGTTTGTTACACGTATATTACAGTAATAAAACATGTACCTAACAAGTATTATTACAATGAAACTACTAATAATTCTCAACTAAATTATATTGTCTCTAATAATGTTACGTATAGTATTGCAATAAACAGTTTTTGACTAATTTTCTGTAAGTTTTTAAGTACAATAGTTTTTGTGACAAAATAAAATTATTTGTGGTAAAAACAAAGTAATTTTTTATTTAAAAGTAAAAATAACTTCATAATATATAACCTTTTTTTTCGAAATCAATAAAAGGTATATTCTAAACATAACATTTATATATTTTCTTTAAATTTATTATATATTATCAACTTTCGTTTTTTTTTATTGAATTTGTTTATACCAAGTTTTGTTAAAATCAATACTATCAATCGTCTTAGTTTCCGTAGTTTGGCTATAAGTTCCAGTGCTAAATTAACTTCTTAATTGTTAACATTTGTAACTTTTATTACTCTTGATCAGTTGATGCGTCAGTGCTCGATGCTTTTAAATCAATTTTTATTGTGTCTATATGTGTGCTTATTGTGAAATAATTAAATAGTAGTGTAGTTCTTTAAATATTTAATTAATGAATCATTTGTACTGTAATGTGTTTATGATCAACGATTTTTGAAAAACTTTTTGTGTTATTGTATTTCGTTATGTACACTTACAAAAAACTTCGTTTCAAATTTTTTAAGTTATAACTGTTTACATACTGTTAACAGATTTTAAATTGTTACAAAATAACAATTAACAAGTAATTGAACAAACTTTATGAAAAGAGAATGTTTTATTTGTGATTTTACATTAGTTAGAACACTTTTACTTGGTTTATTAGAATAAACAAAATAATAAAGTGGTATAAATATAATATACCGCAATGATTATATAAATTGTTATATAAAACAATTTTTGCATTAGGTATAAGTGCTTACAATTACTGTTAATAAAATAAAACCCCAACTTATCCATTAGCGTTAATTCACTCAGTAAAACTCCTTTGAGTAAGAACGCCCTTAATTATAAAAATGCGGTTAATTAAAATTGATATTTCCATAATTGGGTTAACATTTTTTTGTTTCAAAGAAGAAATTTAGTACCAAAGATTTTAAATTAAATGTAAAGCATTTGAATATATCACTTCAACAGACTGTTTAATAACACATAATTAGTTCTTTTATTAATATCTACATTTATGGAAGGGTTTGTATCAAGTTTAATAATAAAATAAATAGATTTGTTATTATTGTATTAAATTCAAGGTTTTTTAACTTCGTTTATTCAAATCTGGCTGCTCGCATTTATTTTTCTAACTGCAGAGCATTTTTCGTTGTCTATACTTTCCAATCAATTGACTTACAAAACCTTTTATCTAAATCAAATAAAATATACTAAATTTAATCATTTTGATAAAGCTTATATAAAATCGTTTTGATACAATTAAAAGTTTTAATGTATTTTAAATATGTTTTTTACAGACAATATTGTTAACAAAAATAACCCATACATACTATCTAAGTAAAAAGTTCTGACTCCTCAGTTAGAAGTCAAATAAAATTAAAAGTTAAGAGTAACAAAAATTTAAAAAAATATATGATATAAACTGATCAGTGATTAATTATATTTAAACAAATATTCAAGAAAGTGTAGTTGTTAGCACCAATTACGAACATTTGTAACGTAAAATACCTACAACAATTCTCTTTAATATACTACATAAACAAAAGTATAAACTTTTAACAATATAAAAATGTTATTTGAATTCTGTCAAATTTTTGTTAAAACTGGATTTTTATAAATTGATATTGTCTTTCTTTATCCTTGTTCAATTTGAACGATTTAATTGATATAAAAACACAGTTTCAAAAAATATTTTATTCAATTTGTTATAAAACAATAAAATAATAAACTTTAAATCATGTCTATACTAAAAAGAGATGTATACATGCACGTAAGAATTGACTAAGTGGCGTACAATTTAACGATCTTGTGCAGTCGTACAAAAAGTTTTAGCATCACTATAGAGCGGCATACATACATGCTACATCATTAAAAATAATAAAATATATCTGTAGAAACAAATTGCATAAAATATTTTTTGCAGATTTTTTATAACATTTTTAATTGTTTAAGAATAATTTCTTAACGTGTTATAAATATATATACATCTTATTCATTGTTTTTGTCAATTAATTTCTCACTTACAATATTGTCATTGCTATCATCATTTTATAAACTTTTTTTTCTTCTATTCTCTTGGCGTGCTCTACACCAAATGGTTTCAGGAATATTTTTCGTTGTTGATTTGCAAAGATCGAAAACGTTCAGTTTTTTACGATTAAATTCACAGTGTAGCACGGGAAATCATACAAATTTCACATTATCTCCTTTACAATCTTTTGCAATCTATCGCAACAAGTAATGAATAATGTCAGATTTTCTCCATAAAGTTGTAAGATTGCGGAATTTAGGATCTAACGTAGTATGATAACGTGCTTGGTCAATTACAATTGTAGTTTGCACCACATCATGTTTTGTCTAAATAAATACTTTCTAACCCTCTTCTTGATAATTTTTCGTGGAGTACAAGTATTGTGATCTTTTAGCAGCTATATTATTTTCTTTTATGAGAATAGGTATATTTTCAATAAATAAAATTTATTGACTTCGCTCCGTGTTTTAAAGTGGAAGTATAAACTTGAAGAAAATCAGAAAGATTGTCCTTTAATCTTTGATGCAACAGTTGGAATTTTTTTAGAAATATTATGCTGCGTATAATTCGAATACATTTTTTTTAAATTTGCGGTTGTAATATTTACTTTTTAACTAACAACTCCATAGTTTCCGACATGTGGATTAACTTATACGTAGCTCCGTTTCTACGATATGGCGTTTAGCTTCAGATTTATTAATGAATTTAACACCCGAATGGGATAAAACTATGGATATTTGTTTTATTTAGTTGTGGAAACTGCATTAAAGTATTCCAGTGCTGAAGAGTCTAAAAAGGACAAAACAGCTCTCCACTAGTTTCTAATGATAGTTTCTGCAATTGTTTAAACACATTTTTGCACTTGCGTAGTACAGTTAATAATATTATTCTACGTATAATTCAAATACATTTTTTGAAATTCGAGGTTCTAATATTTACTATCTAACTAATAACTTCATACTTTCCAACATGCTGATTAACTCGTACGTAACTCGGTTCTACAAAATAAATTTCTCTTAAAACAGTTAGTTAAATTCTAGATGTTTTTGAGCAACAAGTTTGATATTCAAAATTCCGAAAGAAAAAAGAAACGCAAGTGCAATTTTAAATCAATTTGTTAAAGATTTTAACGACTTTACTAATGACTGAAGTGTATTGTTTTGCAAGTACTGGAAAGTTACTATAACAACTACTAAAAAAATTTTAGAGATGCAAATTTGCAAACTAGAAGGCATAAAAAAAATAATTTAAAAAAAATAGGCACAGCAGATGTTAATCAACACGCTATCAAAACCTGGACCTAAGCATTTAGCGTTTAACAAAGACTTTTAATTTATGTTAATATACCATTGGCCAAATTGAAAAATAAGGTTTTGAAATTTTTTTTGAAAAAATAGGAAATGTTACATTTCATAATTGTATAGTGTTACTATTCTAACCTCTTACTAGATTAGATACCTGGTTAGGTTGTTTTAGGTGAATTGAAGTAACGAAGATATTTGATTTATTGATTACATAATAGATTTGTATTTAAATAAAATATGCAACAATGCGTGCTTTTTTTAGTTTGGTGGAAACTCTACAGGTAGCGCACTGGGCTGATATGGCCGGGATATGTGATCTTACTAGTTTTGTGGTATTTATTAATTTAATTAAAAGTGTGTTGTGTTAATTACACATGTTTTTCAGGAGCTGTTGAAGTTGGTACAAGAAAGAAAACGATAAACTTGAACAAGCAAACAAAAAGCTAACGTTGGCAATTTCGGTTCGGGTCCAAACCCGGAAAACGTTCTTATCTTAGTATAGACGCCAGCCGTGGAAGCCTTCGCTATTACATAAACAATGAAGGTAATAAAAAATAGAATCATTTGACAATTGTTACATATTTTAGTTGTGTATATCTTAAATCAATAATGTTCCTGACACCCAGGCGATAGCAGCAACTTCTGCTTGAAATCGGACGCGTATTTACTCAAGGTTAATAAAATTTCTTTTCCATGATGCCTATCTCTACAGTGCTTTTTTTTAAAAACTGGCCATAGGGTTTTACATGTTAATTTTTCGACCTCGTGTTAGATACCCTTTTAATGAAAATTTTAAAAGAATTTCTGCACTAATATCAAGGGATATTTTTTGTTGTAATTTAGAATAAGTTATTTTTTAATTAACCATAGAAATATCTCTGAAAACGTAATATCTTTGCGACTCAACTTGGGTGATATTTTATAATGATGCTCGAAATAGTAGGCTGAAAAAACAATTTTGTTGTGTCAGTCATAACCTGAATAAGTCAGTTCTGATTTACAAAATTAATTTTTTGTCCTTAAATATGCCTGTGTATACGCTTAACGAACGTATTGAATTGGTTCTTGCTTATGTGAAGACGAACTCTGCTCGTGAAGTTGTAGCAACATTTGCAGCAACGCATCCAGATCGCCCCGTGCCAAGTAAAAGTACCATACTTAATTTGTACAAAATATTTTGCACAACGGGCTGTGTTAATGATATGCACATAAAACGGAGAAGAAATCTTCAGGTACTCACAGAAGAAGTAAAAACAAATATTTGCTAGACCGTTGAGGAAGCTGCGTTTTCAACTTTACATGGTTTAGCCGAAGAATTTGATGTGTCCATGAGTACCTGTCATAAGGCCTTACGGAAAGAGAAATACAAAAGTTATGAAATAAGAAACTTCCACACCTTGCTGCCACGAGATTACCTACCCAGAATGGAATTTTGTCAATACTGGATGGAACAAATTAATGAAAGGCCCAATTTAACAAATACAGTTCTGTTTATGGACGAAAGCACTTTTTTGTTGAGTGGTTCTGTTCATAAACAAAATAAACGGATTTGGTCCCGACAAAAACCTCTAATTCATCAAGAAACTCACACGCAGTGGCCAGAAAAAATTAACGTATGGGCAGGTATTATAGGAAACCGAGTGATAGGCCCATTTTTCATAGAAGGAAATCTTAACTCTAAAGGTTACCTGGAATTGTTATGTACTCAAGTTGGCCCAGCAGTAGCTGCATTTTTTCCGAACGATGATATTATATTTCAGCATGATGGTGCTCCTGTACACAGTGCTATGCAAGTGACCGAGCATTTAAATTTAACATTTCCAAATAGATGGATCGGACGTTATGGTCCACTTAAATGGCCTGCAAGAAGCCCTGATTTATCGATGCTGGACTATTTTTTGTGGGGATATTTAGGACAAAAAGTATTTGAACTAGAGGAGAGGCCAGCAAACATCAATGAATTGAAAAACAAAATAATTGAAGCCTGTAGAAGTGTCCTTCCTAGACAATTAAGTCATGTTAGAAAATTTTTATGAAAGACTTGGTCATTGTTTAGCCGCATATGGAGGACACTTTGAACATTTAACTTAATTTTCGTTGAATAATTGTTACTTTTATTTGTTTGCATTCGATATATTCTTTATAATTTATTAAATTCTGTTACTTTCCTAAATGCTTTTATTATTTTTTTCAACTAGTGGAATAATCTCGACAATATTGTCAACAATATTGTTTGTTAGGTATGTTTTAAGTTATCACGGTTATAAAATTAGATTTTATGATCATAAATAATGAACAAATCGGATTTTCTTAATTGTCTTTTTTGTTTAATAATTTATTAATTGCCCAATGAACGCGTAAACAAATTACAACAGAAAAATTTCTGCTAACAGTAAAAGAAAAAATTAAATAAACTACACCGTAGCCAATTTTAAACACATTGTTCTAAACTTTTAGCTGCATGTATCTTACAGATAGTACAAAACTTAACATGTGAAACTTATGACCAGTTATGTAAATCAGAACAGACTTCTCCACGTTATGACTGACACAACAAAATTGTTTTCAGCCTACTATTTCGAGCATCATTATAAAATATCACCCAAAATGACTCGTAAAAATATTATAATTTCATAGATATTTCTAAAGTTATTTAAAAACTAACTTATTCTAAATTACAACAAAAAATATCCTTTGATATTAGTGTAGAAATTCTTCTAAAATTGTCATTAAAAGGGTATCTAACACGAGGTCGAAAAATTAACATGTAAAACCCTATGGCCAGTTTTAAAAAAAAAGCACTGTATATATTTTGGTACTGGTACCTTTGCAATTTTTGGCCCCATCTATTTACAAGATAGTTTTTTTAATTGCGACCGGGTAAATATTTTTTGTACACTTGTCTCGTGCCGGTATTATCACTTCAAAAATCTTTAAAATATGATAAATTTTTGTGAAGTCGGATCTCAATGTAAAAATTATTCTTTCGTTCAGCATGTTGTATATATTCGGTTTGTCTTGTCTTCCTTCCATTACTACAACGAGGTGTAATTGTAGAATTGAAAATAGTTCTTTCATGGTTGCTGTGGGTGTAGTTATTGATCCTGTTATTAAAAGACATGCCATACTCTGACTGTGTCAAGACATTCTCTGTACTGTGTCTACTTTAGTAACCTTGCTTTTTAAATTGGATTGTCACCCCATACAAGCGCACCGTATGTGATGATGAATTTTGTCACGACCGTATATAACCATTTGGTCATTGTGGGTTTTAATTCCCATGCGTGACAGACTATACGTTTGGTTGCATTAAGAACCCTGATGACCTTTGTTGTGACGTTTTCCAGATGTTTAGTGCACTCTACATTATGTTAGATACAATTGCTCCAAAGTTTTTGTTTGTAATGATGATGAGATCGTTGGCGTAACCTAAAGCAAAGACCCTTCCGTCTTCTAGTTTTTATAGTAATCCGTCCATGACGGGGTACTACAACAAAAATTACAGCACCCCGCTTTTTGGGTACCCGCCAGCTACCTTGGGTCCTACAGTACTACCGTACAGAGTAACTATTACTGTCCGATCTCTGAACATTGAGTCGACTCAGTTTTGCATTAGAAATGTGAAGTATTTACTTTACATTGTCTTTGCACTAGAGGTGACGTATTGTCAAATGCTTCTTCAATATGTAGAAAAACCTAATCCAATTGCATTGTATTAGATTGCATTTTTGTTTTTGTTTACGAACTGATAAATTGCTAGTTCGTAAAATTTTTCAGATTGGTATGCATACTCGTTTCGGTCTGTAGTATTTTGTTTGGGCGTACGTAGGTATTTCTGGCTTTGATATGAAAATGTCACATATTGCGTTTCGCAGAGCAGCAACATAATGAAATAAATTCCATCAGTTTCTGGAAACTGAAAGGGTTTAAACGTATTGATTTCCCATTCTAGGTTTTTGGAGTTAATTATTAAAGCTAAGCTCTTTTGGGTGTCTATTTGTATGGTACTTCTAGGTCCTGGTGCTAACGGTGAACCCGGAAAGTGGTTTTGCATTAACTGTTGCATAGTACTTACAACTGAATTTGTAACCTTTTTATTTTTGGTCAGCATAAATCCAAATCTTTCAGTGGGGTTCTTGCTTAAAGTTTTTTGCACACAAGAACATGTAAGTTTGTTTTCGACTTTCTAAAATTACTCTCTCTAAGAATCTCTTTTTGTGCTGTAATGTTATTGTTGTATGTCGTGAGCCTAGTTCTGTATTCGTCCCAGTCTTAGTTTCTTTTGGTTGTGTTTAATAGGCTTCTAGTGCGTACTTTTGCTTTGTCAAGTTTTCTGTTCCACTAAGATATTTTGTTGGAATTTTGTTT
Source organism: Aquatica leii (assembly GCA_035610365.1). Classification (NCBI taxonomy): domain Eukaryota; kingdom Metazoa; phylum Arthropoda; class Insecta; order Coleoptera; family Lampyridae; genus Aquatica; species Aquatica leii. Next base: position 84,417,613 of record CM069434.1, read on the forward strand.
GACTATTCTTTGGCAACTTGCTTTAAATGCGGATTTCATTGAATTGACAATACTATCATTCGTTTAAGTTCGTGCGTTGGCGTTACAACTGTAGGCGTGTCCCATTACGAGTTTTTTAATGTTGAATCAAATATATCTATGGTCATATAAAGAAAATACATCCGATACATGCCAAATTTTTATCACTTTGTTTACCTTTGGACTAGCAAGCGTAAAGTAAATAAATTCATTGCGCAAAACGTTTATAAACGTAGACGCATTTCCATTATTTATTATATCCAAATCGAATTTTAGAATATATTTTAAAAGTTTTTTATTTCTTAGATTTGTAGTTGTGGTACTTCACAGGGTGTGGTGTGCATTGACATCGCATTCAAGAACTAGCGGTTTATTGCCAATGAATTTCTTCCGACGGCGGTGGTTCTGTTTGATCGTAGAGCAGGTAACCGGTTCCAATAATAAATTTTCTTGTGATGCCTCTACAGACTAAAAACATTTTAAGTGCCACTAGGTTTCTAAAACATAAATGACATTAAATTTAATACATTTTATACTATGATACATGTACAAAAGTTGTGCAAACAACCATCTACCTGAGCAGCTTAACCTTTTTATTACTTCTTTGTGGATCAATGACTTCTAAACAAAGGTTATATTAATATTGATGTTAAACAGTAGTAATACATATTGATTGTCGTATTTCGTTAGCAAACTAATTTCGGTGTTGTCAAAAAATTCTTGTTACAAAAAATTGAAAAATAAATAAAGTGAAAAAAAATAAATATTAAATGTAAATATATATATACTCATTTACATAATTATAGAAAAAGCTTTAAATTAAAATAATGAATTTCTACAATGCAATAAAATTAAAATAACAATTAAACTCTAGCGTTGTTTTTAAACAAAAATTGCAGCTGTATATTACTCTTAGCATAAACAAAAATCCTACCATCTAGCGGTGGTTGCGGCAAGTGTTGTCTGTCAGTTCCAAAACAAAGTTAAAATATTGCTTCTTTACTACCTTTTAATTTCTGCTTTCTAAAAGTTAATTCCAGACCAATGGTAATGTAGTGTAGATTTAAATTAATTAGTGGGAACGAGTATTAACACAAAACCAAGAAACACGCAGGTGAGCACTAACAAATTTTAAAACTCGACGCTAGACTTTGACCTCGTGTACTTCTTAATTAAGCAATTATATATAACTATAAAACTTTACATGCAGGTTCGAAACGTAGTTGTAAACAACTTTTAATTGAGGGGACGTCGATCGGATCACTATTAACATTAAGAGAACCGTTTAAATAAAAAATAGTCGTGAATGTCAAATTGAATTGTAAATAAAAATGAATGAATGCGGTGAACTCCGCGAATTTTAACAAGTACTTGATAACAATCTGGTGTGTATGTAGCAACACGGTGGCAAACTGAAGCTCTAAAGTAACTGTTAAGATATCGTTTGATATACGAAAATTAAATGAAATAAATACACAAACCCTTGGACCGGAATTACCCAACCTCGCAAATATTAGTAGTTCTAAGCAAGGGTCTTTATGTAACTAGAAGGTCAGAATAACCGTCGTTAACGCTAGGGCCAAAAGTTTGCTTAGTGTTAAGACCATTATGCTACTTACTAACAAGAACAAACAGATACACGACTTTACAAATTCAACACTTGCTGAATATAAAGTGCGAAACGGTGATAATAATCTTAATAAATCAACGGTAAATGCACGAAGCAGGTATAAATGAATCGTGATCAACAAACAGTTGTTAATGAAACAAAAATCAATAATCAGCTTTGCTTTACAAAATAGCAGAGAACGGTATCTCGGATTAGGAGAGCCAGTTTTCTGGAAACTGTTTTCGGACGGGGATGAGTTCCACCGGGACGGATTTTGGCACAAGTTTTCCGGGAACGGATCTCGGACGAGAACAGGTTCTACCAAGACGCATCTTGGCAGAGAATTGTTCTCCAAACTCGTGTGGCCGCCTTTTGTACACCTCTTGAGTTCTGAATGGTAGCGGGAATCAACATGCGCATCGTCCTACACTTGTGAGGACCTACAATGTTGATGAAAGTTTTATTTTCATTTTTTTTAAAAATCGCTTTACACGATTTTGTATCGTTACAACATTACACCAAGCTCGTAAAAATTAAATAAAGTTTGTATTTGAAGTTAATCTTAATTGTAATTCTAGCTGTTAAAATGTAAACCATCCATTTTACCATAGTACGTAACAATTATTTATCTACTAAATTTTTTTTAAATAAAAGTATAAGAAGTTTGATTCCTGAGACGTAATTTTCATTTGTTTTAACTTTTTCGTTATTGTCAGAATATTACTTTGTATGAAGCTTGAATAACTATAAAGACATAAGAAACATAACTTGCTTCTAAACTATTTACAATAATTTTAACTTTATTAAAACGTTAATAACAAAACACAATTTATATATAAAAAGTTAATTGCAAACTGTAAAACAGAAACTTCACGAGTAAAATTTAAAATATTAATTTTGATATTCTAATTTACACTTTAAAAAAATATCTGTATGTATGACAATTGTAATTAAAATTTTATAATTAAATCAAATAATAAATGCTAACATTTTATATTAATATTTTTGCAGCTAATGCTTACTAAAGGTAGTTCTTTCATATACCAACAATGCAAAAAATAAAATTCAATTTATAGTACATTACGCTTTAAAAAGCCGTTAAATTGCGTACAATGTTGAAGATGTTACACTCAAAACAGTTAAAAGTCAAAAGAATAAGAAAACTTGAGACAACAAACGCATTGAGAATAAGAATTTAACAATGATTCAATTTGAGCGATAAGAAATAACATTTTCTTATCTCGCGTTTCTACGATTCTAAGTAAATAACCTTTAATTAAATTGATCTTGTAAAAGAAAATATCTACATGTGAGAAAGTAACCAAGTGATAAACATTTACTAAGCAATTGCTTTAATGAGATTTAACCCTAACAACTATATAACGTAAAGTTAACTTCTTAACAAACTAAAAATTCTGTAAGTGTATTTGTATTTATATAAAAATCGGTTGCATTTTGTGTATTAAGTTTATATGTTAATCTTAGTCAATTAATAATGAAACAAGGATAAAAAATAGTTGTTGCCATAGTACAAACATTATGTAACTTTAAAATTCTGAATTTAGGAGTTCTTATATCAAAAAACATTTTAGTTTAATTCTTTACGTTTTGGATTGTTATATAATTGCTTTATTAATTCTTGCATTTGTAAAGTTAGACTTAAACCTAAGTAACGCTTAAATACTGTAAATAAAAAATTATTCCGAAATAAAGAACGTATAATAAAAAGTAAAAATAATAATTTGACCACGGTAGCAATCGTAAGCACAAACCTCTGGGTGTGAGTTTGAATGGAAATAAATACAAAGATGTGAACTCCGTTAATTTATTAACTATAACTTAATATACTATTTACATTAGAGAACAAAGAACAATATTTGAATTAAACATATTAGAAATAAAACAGGATTTAAAATAAAATATTAGGGCGCCAATCACCTTTAAATTGGTGATGAATAAAAAGCGTAAAATCTTACATCTAATTATTAATTGATATTAAATGCAAAAATAGTAAACGGTTAATTTGTTATGAGTGAAAATTTTTATAACACAATTTGATTATTTGAATGTAAAATGCAGTAACTTAATTCCAGTTGACTCGCCATATGATATGATATGATATTATCGTATATCTTCTATTTTTAGCACATCTTGGTTAACGTGATAAAATTCTTCAACAGGAATATAACCAATGCATAATAAACTTCAATAGCTGATAATCCATTAATTAAACGACAAAACCAAAATAAAAGATCTAGTAAAAACGAAATACCAGAAAATAAAAAGACCCTAAATATAAGTAATTAGAATGGTTTTTTGAATGACATGCTGTACTCACGCTGCATAGCAACGGCCTTCAAAATAAATTCCTTTGTCCTAAATATTGCGTAACATTGCGAAACCACTAAAAATGTTGAATTCAATAGAAAAATTATATCAAAATGAAGGTAAACTCACCAATAATTAGATGGAATGAATAAAAATTAAATTACATGGGTTTTTACGCCATAATCAAGAAAATTTTGTCTTCTTTTCTTCACTCACGTGAACCACGCAAGACCGCTCAAACGGAAGTGTAAGTTTAAGCTACAACTCAAGTCGACTACGCAGACGCTTCCGAAATACAACGCGACGTTGTCAAACAATAAATTTACGTGCAATATTAGTTGCAAAAAATAAACGAATGTAAAATTGAATTTTAATGTAATGAACTCTAACGGGACGTTACAATACTATTGTTGTATATACTGTAACTGTAATTAAGGTTACTTAAGCACTATAATAAAAAAAACATGTAATCTGGCATCAGTTAAATTATAATTATAAGCACTTTTTACTTACGTTCTAATAAATAACTCAAGATAAATTTTACAAAAACAATCAACTGTTATGATATCAACGTGTGACAAGACAAGACTTTTTGTTTCGTTTTGCAGTATCATTTTCTTAAATGCCAAGATTGTTAAGCTACAATACATTTGTTTTGTTAACAATTCTTTACTGTAAAGTAGTAATTAACTTTATCTTAAATTTTCTAAACTCAAATGCTCATTATAAAAATATTGAAACAGTTCTTTTGTTCAAAATAATGGTATTGAAGCCACCATTTCTTTAATTGAGATATTTATATTACCTTATTAGTTTGTAAAGCATCATTCTTAAGAAACCATTAATTACAAACGTTTGCATTCATAGTTTATTCTGTTGCAGCTTCTAAAAAACACGTTTACATACCAACATTAAATTTGTCAAAGGCTACATTGTTAACAATTCAGGTTTTTGTGTAAATAAATTTTCTTAATTTATAAGTCCATTAATTTCCGAACTTTCTTTTAACGTCAAACTTTAATAAGTGCCTGACATGTTTTTTTTTTATAATCGTTCCAACTTACTTATTAAATGACGTTAAGTTGTGGAATTGAATATAATTTGTCAGCGTAAGATCAGATGATTATTATACGTCACGCGTTAGCACCACGTTAATTGACTGATTTTGATTTGTACTTGTATACTGTTGTGGACCTTTTTATGTTGCGGGTTAGAAATTCTATCCTATTTAAACTGAATATTCTACATAAATGTATTTAGTAACCTCGATGCTAATCTTTTACTAAATTTGACGCCTACGCCGTTGTGTGCGGCCGATCTACGTATTCTCAAAATAGTCTACAATAACTTGCACTTCAGAGAAAAAAAAATGTTGTTTGCAAATGTCTCAAAAGCATCAACTACATCTTGTGTTCAAACAAATGCCAAGACTAAAAATAATTTTAACGCAACGCAACGAATAAGAGATTCTCATTCCCGTTTTAAGCTGAATGTAGCAAAAAATACTTTAACAGAAGTGAAATATCTACTATGTACGGTTTGCAAAAATTTGTATGGCATTTATTATTATTTCAAAATCTGTCATGGTAGTTTGTGGTTTTCTGACGTCATCGGAAAGTAGCTTTTTGTATAATTTTTGAAAATGGCTAAATACGTTTTTATTACTTAAAAAATTTGCAGAAACTAGGAGACGTTATTTTTTGGCCAATTATTTACAAAACATTTGCTTTTGCTTGCAACGTTGTAAACTAAATTGAATACAACAGTTTAAAAAATACATCTAAAGTTCAATATTTTATACGTTTTATATACATTTAAACTAATAGAATTTGAAATTACTTTAACAATTGTGTTTCAATAATTCCATTAAACATGACATTTTATAAATTTTGTGTAAGATTTACATAAATCAAATTTAATTATATACATACTACGTATTTACTTTTGAAATCGTAAATTTACTTTTTAATCTTCGAAATTAAATGCAAAAACAATGCTTAATAAATTTAGTCCAAGCAGACAAAAATTTAGATGTAAAACGGTTGTTTTGTTTTTAAAACAAAAAACAACTTGATTTAGAGTTTTTTAGTTTTGTTTTCATATTGTAACTTTGTTACACATCCAATAGTGTTTCAAATATATTTTTTTATTTTTTTACGCATAATTATTTTTAAATAAACTGCATCAATTTTAAAGCAAAAAACATATTATTAAAAACAGTAATAGAAAATTTGCATCATCGACTATTTCTGCCGGCAATTTTCGGAACTAACAGAAAGTAGAACAACGATAACTAGGTTTTGAGAAAGATATTACTATAAAATGTGTTTTAAGCCTTACTATACAATTTTGTGTAATTGAAATTTGTATTAACTTTTATAAAATACACGTTTGCTATTTCTTTTGTATTGTTGCAAATTTATATAATTAATAGATAAACGTTTATTATTATATTAATTAAGAAAACTATATAACTTTATATAACACTTGCACCGTTATTTATTTTAACACTACGCGTTTTTAATTTGTGCGTGTTTTCATATGTAAGTTTAAATGTTCTGTTCCGCGTCGAAAGTTTCAAAAAATTTACGCGGATTCTAAAATGTTACAATTTCTTAATATACTATTTTCATTGAGACACTACCTCACGGCTTAGTCGACAAGTAGACGAGTCTGTCGATGACAAAAACATAATAAAAAAATATGGATTTTGGTACATTATTTAAACAAAATTTGTTTTACAATGCACCGCATTTTTTAAGTCAAAAAAACGATGTTGTCTGTTATTTATAGTACTCTAAAAACAAATTAACCTTTAGTTAATAAACTAAAATCTTAATTAGAATGCAACATAAAATGTTTTTTGTTGTAGCCGCTATGGAAACTTTAACGATTTTTTTTATTGATAAGAGTCTAATATTTTGTAATCATATTTGTCTTGTTCTCAAAATGTTTGGTAATAAATTGTTATGTTAAAAGTGTTTTAGTATGCTGTTTGTCCCCTGTATAAGATTTATTCTTCGAACGCCCACTTTTAGTCGCATCGGTAGCGATAAAATGATAAATTTGAACCAGGATTTATTCTTCCGGTAAAGTTTGAATAACGCGGACATCATCTAGTGTTGTGTACGCTCAATAAGGTTTTTAATTTAGTAAAGTTTCTTTCTCCTCCTTTGTATGTTTACTAATTAATTTAGACTTTTAAATTAATTAGTAAGGTATTTAATGTTAATTATTCTTTACACTCCCACTTTAATTTTTAAAAAAAAGGAAAACACTCAACACCCAATAACTGCCTAAGGTGTTTAAATTTTACATGTAACAGTGGTTTTGTCAAAATATCAGCGATTTGATCTTGAGTAGGTATATATTCCAGTTGAATTTTGTTTTCTGCAAATTTCTCTTTAATGAAGTGATATTTGACATCTATATGTTTACTACGCTTATGGCATTCTGAATTCTTTCTAAGCCCTATAGTACTCTGATTATCGATGAATAATATTGGCGGACTATCATTGTCGAGTACTAATAATTCATTTCTTAATAAATCTGACCAGATCAACTCTTTAACTGATTCACTCGCTGCTACGTATTCTGCTTCAGTAGTTGATAGAGCCACACTTCTTTGCTTTTATGATGCCCATAAAATAGGCATTGCTTCAAGTTTTAAAACATATCTTGTAGTAGATCTTCTTGTATTTATATCTCCAGCGTAATCAGCATCACTATGTTCAGATAATTCTAAAGTTCTGCACTTGTTATCAAATAAAATACCATAGTTAGAAGTTCCGTTAATATATTTATAAATTTTCTTTACTGCATTCCAATGAACTGTCGATGGTTTTTCAAGAAACTGACTAACACTACTGACTGAAAACATGATATCTGGTCTAGTAGCCAACTGCTTCTCGGTAAGGTGCATTTAAATTTCCTTCATCTTCAGTCGTTTTTAAAAGTAATTGATCTATAGAAACAAGAGCACATTTTGCATCAGTCATGTTGAATCTTTTTAACAATCGATTAACATAATTTTCTTGATGAACAAAAATACTTCCGTTTGTGAAATGTATTTGCAAACCCAAAAAATAATCTAATTCAGTATGACGTACTGAAAACGATCGTTTTATGTAACTTAACAGTTGTTCAATACATTTCTCATCTGTGCTTGCAACAATTTCATCGTCCACATATATAACTAGGATTAATTTATAGTTTTTTTTTGCTTATAAAAATACAAGGATCGGCTTGGCTCATTTTTAGATTAAATTTCTGTAAAACCTCTGTAAATCTTTTATTCCAGCATCTAGGAGCCTGTTTTAAACCATATAAACTTTGTTGTAATTTACAGACTTTAAGTGTTCCATCTTTAAATCCTAGAGGCTGTATCATATAAAATTCCTCATTAATACTGCCATACAAAAATGCTGTTTTTATGTCAAACTGTGCTACTTTCATCTGTTTATAAGTAATTATTGCAAAAATTATTCTGATTGAACTAAATCTAACAACCGGACTAAAAGTTTTTTTATTATCTATATCATACACCTGAGTGAAACCTCGCACTACAAGTCTTGCTTTATATCGATCAATTGTATTATCAGCTTTTCTTTTTATTTTAAAAACCCATTTATTGGCTATAATTTGTCTATCTAAAAGTGCGTCTACTAATGTCCAGGTATTATTTTGTAATAGCGATTCTATTTCTTCTATCATTGCTTTCTTCCATTCCACAACTTTATCCGAAGTTATCCCATCATTATATGAAACAGGTTCATCAGTATCTGCCATATAAGCTTCTGCATAATTTAAATAACGCAGGGGTATTTTTAAATTTTGTCGCGGTTTTAATGTTCTTTGACCTTTTGTCTTATTACTGTATCCAACAAAAAATTCTTTCTTACATTTGTTGAATCTAATTTATACCTTTTTTATTTAGGGATATGAACAAAAACTTCTGTTCTAAAGATTTTTAAATGATTAATCTTTGGTGGTTTTTCATACCATAATTCATAAGGCGTTTTACCTTTAAACGAGCTCGTTCCGGATAGATTAATTGTATAGACAGCCATATTGACTGATTCTGCCCAAAACTTCTTATCTATTTGTTTAGCATGTAATAATGTCAGAGCTGCTTCCATAGTTGTCCTCATTTCACGCTCAGCCGAACCATTCTGTTGCGGAGTGTACGGTATCGTCTTTTGATGTAAAATATGGTGTTTATGAACGATCTCTGCTACATTGTGGTTTACGATTTCTGTTCCGTTATCACTGCGAATTACCTTTACATCATATCCAGTATCTCTTTTAATTTCATACAGATATTCCTTTAATTTTAGTTTAGCCTCAGATTTGTTTGCCATAAAGTACACTCTTCTGTAATGAGAATAATCATCTTTGAATAAAATAAAATATCTGTGTTCACTATATGATGTCACTTCCATTATTCCACATACATCTATGTATATGAACAAGTTCTCCTGGCTTAGATACTGTATGTTCACTTAACAGAAATGGTAAACTATGTTGTTTCCGCCTCATGCATGCTTTACAGAAGAAATTGCTATCATCTATAAATTGCATGTTGAGAGCTCTTAATGTTTTTTGGACACTAGTTACATTTTGGTGCGCCAAACGCTCATGCCACAATCGCAATGTGCTTTTTTCTATTATATGAGCTTCGTGACTTATTTCCGGTTTCACAACTTTAAATACAAGCTGAAAAAGTTTCTTCTGGCGTACTCCCACTGCAACAATACTTCCATTTTGTATAAACTGACACCCATCTTTATTTGATACCATTTTTAATCCTTTATCCATTGCTGCACCCGTTAAAAAAAAATTTAATCTTATTTCCGGTACATAAAGAACGTCAGCCAAGTATTTATTCAGCCATCTTCCTTCTGAATATCAATATTTCTAGAGCCATATGCATTAATGTTACTTCCATTTCCAATGCAAACTGGCACAGGTTCTGGGAATTCTCTTAAATCACGAAACCATTGTCTTCCCGAATCAGCATACCAAGCCTTTGCATCATCATTTTGCATTTTAAAATTTTCTCCAATAAATGCATCCTTAGATGAATTCTGTTTTCGTTTATTTATTTCTATCTCTTTCTTCAACTTAAATCTACAATCTTCTAGCCAATGACCAGGTTTCTTACAATAGTAACATACATTTTGTTTGCGATGATTATTTTGTCGATTTCTATCATGTAAACCTTTTTGTAATGCAGTATTTTTTTAAACTAACGCAGTGATATCTTCAACTTTACTTTGCAATTTTAATCTGGATTCTTCCCTAATCAACCTAGATGTCAAATTTTCCAGAGTTCGTTTCTCTTCTGGTGTAGATTTCCAAGCGCTAAAGAAACGATTGTATGAAGATGATAAAGTTATTAATATTTTAGTCATAAGCATGGAATTAAAAATTCTTTCTCCTATTTGGCTTAGTTGAGTTACTAAGGTTTCAAGTTTTGAAATATGCATAGCAATATCATCTTCTTTAGATTTCTTATAATCATAAAATTTCTTTTGAAGAAGGTGTAAACTAGAATCTGATCTTTGTTCATACACTGAAACTAACTTTGTCCACATTTCTTTACCAGATTCACAATTCATAATCAAAAGCATTGATTTATTACCTAGCGTTGTTACTATTACTTTCTGTGCTTTTGCATCATTTTTCTTCCAAACTTTAAGTAGCTTTTATAGTTTTCAATGGCTTCTACATTTTGATTATTGGCCAATGTCGGTTTTGTATCTTCGCCATTAACTACTTCAAACAATTTATAAGCATTAAGAATTATTTGAATTTGAAACTTCTATTGAGTCTAGCTATTGTTATCTTCCAGTCTTGTCACGTTTAACAACTCGCTTTCTATATTGTATTATGAAGTTAATACTTTACGGTTATAGTTACAGCAATTCTGGGCCCATAACCTTTTAATAATTGGCGATATTATAAATAACTTCTTGCAATAATAAACTTGTTAATACAATATTATATTTAAGTACTTGCTATTATATTAATGACAAAACTCACAATGACAAAACAAAATATAGAATATTTATATAAATTACCTTTTAAAGTAACTATGGTAATAATTAATTCCAGATGTTATATTTTCAATAAACTATTCTTTACACTAACACTATCTACGCGATCAAGAAGTTGGATGCAATTATCGTATTAGAAAAAACACTTACCTAAATTACGAAATTAATTTGAAGGAAAATCTGCGCATTCGTTTATTTTCAGTGATCGTATGAATTAAATGGGTTTTACTTGTGATAACACCGTATGTACAGTTAAATTTCACATAAATTTTAAGAAATGCTCGAGAAGTGTCGCACACTTGAGTACAACTATTCGTAAGTACTATACTTTCTATTTTAATTCATAGTATTTTGGTGGTCAGTCGATTGTAAAGACAACTGTACGTACATGTTAGGTTGTTATCACAATTAATTATCCAATCGTTTTGTTGTGTCACATATTATTATACGGTGCGCTTCGATTTTCTAGATCTTCGAAATTCGTATTTGTGTATTTTAATGTACGAAGTAAATTTGTTTCTCTTCTGAATGTAAACGTTAAGCCGACAAGGTCATTTTGTTGTACGACGTGTTGCTTAGTCGAAGGTTTATTTAGTATTTTGTTTGTGATACCGACTACGTAGGTTTGATAAATTATAATTATAAGCGACTTTCGGCTTAGACCGCATCGTAGTTAAACATCCAGACTTAGGCTTGGTCCTAGTCTCTTCTTGAGAGCCAAAACAAGAAGTAGAACTTGGCCTTTGCCGTGTTGTCGTTCGTGAACCCAAACAAACTAAGTTTAACTACGACGCGGTCTAATCCGAAAGTCGCTTATAATTATAAACGTAACAACCGCAAAAGTTTAAAGTTTTATATTAGGTTTGATAAAATTTATATACATCTAGTTACGTAAATTTTTGAAGCGATCTAAAAATAACATTTTTATTCAACATGCAACTGAACTACAGAAATAGATAACGTTGATTTTTTTGTTAATGGAACAGCTGATTCCAAACACAAAAACGTAATTAATACTTTACTTGCTGATTAAAAAAATTAACTAAGCGTAACCTAAACAAGTATAAAAGAAGTATCTAGAATCGTTAGTTCTTAATCCGCACACTTAAAATGACGGCACAAATCTAAGATTTAGCCGCCTTAAGTCTGCGGTACTAAGTGTATTGGCAAAAAATTACACCCTGTATAATACTCAAATTATTAAATTTAAGGAGTTTTTAAAACGTTTTTTTTTTCTAATTTTACTTAAATTTCAGAACTTTTCACTTACACTAACGAACGAATATTAATGTTTGCGATGACAGTACAAAAAATAATTGGAATAATTTTGATAAATAGGTATTAATTCTTTAGCACTAATAAATAAACTAATTTTTTTTTAATATTGGTTTTACTACAACAAGAACTCTACAAATTAAATAAGTATTATTAGATTTGATACATTAATTCAAACATTTCTTAATTCTTTTCTAATTGCCAAATGTTATATTCGTTACAATTCAACAACAACAAAAAATTAGCTTTTAAGGATAGTGATTCCTGTGGAATTTATACTAAATCGGAATCTCAAGCATGTTAATATAATACGTCAATGCGTTTGATTTATGCGCATTCATGCAAAAGCGTTACATCGCACTGACGTTTATTAAATAATTTGTACCAAATCAAATAGAGATTAGTGTAAATTAAATATAATCGTTGACTGAAGAACTTCAGTCAACGATATAATAAGAAAACACGTTTTCATAATTAAGCAAAAATTAAATTAGTTTAAGTTTATTTTAAATATTATGCATACTAAATCAATTAGGGGAAATGTACTGTTTTGTTAAAATTCAAAATAATTAATGAGTACTTAAATTCTACAGAGGAAACATAAAACCTAATTGGGTTTATTTATTAGGCAAAATTTATTTTTTCCAAAACAAATTTTAATTACCGTGTTCATGTTAACTTAAGCTTTTTGTTGCGAATAATTTGAAATACTAATTTCGAAAACGTGTAACCACTAAATTAAAAAGAAATTTAATTCTCATTTGCATAGTTTCAATTAAACGTGTTTATAAAATATTGAAATAAATCACCTGAGGGAATAACCATTCTGGCGTTTTTTATTATTATTTTATTCAATAAATGTATGTAGTTGCAACTTCAGAATTTGTGTATTTTTTATTGAAATAGAAGGCGCCACTTAGATTTGTATGAATGCTTCATTAGTTTCATTTTCCGTAATTTCTACTGTTGTTATAACTATTTTGTCTTGTTCAGATGACCCAAAAATACACGTTCATCAACGTTATAAATAGTAACAAGTTAAATACAAAGATAAACGAACGGTTGAAGAAGAACCATCCATTTTTGACAATTTGAGAAGATGAAAAATAATTGCGACCATTATTAAAGATTTCTTACGGACATAAATTGTGTCAAATTTAATTTCTGATCATAAAAAATAATTTAAAATGATTTCAATTAATATCTCTAAACTAAAGCAAGTTATATTATAATCAGTTGAACCGATTAATCGTTTGTGATTGAAGTTCGTTAAATCAATAGTAATTATAGCTTTAACTGTAAACGCAGAAATAATTTTAGTCGTACAACATAAATAATAAAGTATATATTTAACAAAATTTAATTTAAATCTACATCGTGTATTTTAAAATAATTTATTAATTTCAAATTCTAATAAATAGGAAATGATAATACTGAAGTAATATTGTAAAATTAATGAGGATCTATGTCAGTTTTCTTACTTTTATAAAGATTTTTTTACAAATTTTTTTTTAAACTTTTTATTGAATTAATTAATGCAGAATACGTTAATTAGTAACATAACTATCTGACAAACTGTAATTTGATTTTTATTTATACATCATAATATAGAATTACATGTAGTCGTTTATAAACTTATACTCGTATAATCTTTGCAACAGCAACTAAGATCTTTACTATAAACAACTTTAAGAAATACTTAAGTATTTGTTTTTGAATGCTAATATTTTTATTTATATTTTAATAGTTATTTAGATCAAGATTTAAGCAATAAATAAATTAAATACAATACAAATTGCACATAATAATAATAAGTCACATGATACCCTTATGGATCATAGGATTTTAATAAAATCTTTTCATTTTTTCTTTTCCATAGCTATTTGCATCAGCTCTAAAATGTGTTCTTTATTTTCATCTCTATTGTATTTCTTCACGTATTTATTAGGTGCCTTCTTTACCTTTTTTCACTAGAATTCTATTTTAACATATTTTTGCTGATTTCGTTGCCATTTCTTTGCAACGTATGCCTTAATCATCGATATTTCTTTTTTTTATCTATGATAATATTAATAATAATAATAATAATTTATTTATGTCATGTAAACATAGTTGCTTACATACGTCAAATAAGAAGAAAAAAAATATTAACAATAATAATAATTAATTAAAATGATTTTCAAACTTACAGCTAAAGAATTCATCGTATGAGTAAAATGCTTTGCTTATAAGGAAATTCTTAATTTTTTTTTTTAATATAATGTACTCCAATATTTTGTACCTTAGCAGGTAGGCAATTAAAAAACCTTTTTGCCATTAATTCAGGAGATTTTAATGTTTTGCTTAATCGGCAATAGGGTAGACGAATTTCATAATTTTTGCGAGTAACATAATTGTGTACATTCATTTGTTTAGTATACCTAAACAAATTGCGTTTAACATGAGAAAGACACTCTAATATATATATTGAAGGCAGTGTTAGAATTTTTTGATTTTTGAAGTGAAAACGACAATCGTCACGATATCCAACATTACTGATAATTCTAATAGCACGACGTTGTAATCTAAACAGACTATTTAAAGAACCGCATGTTCCCCATACAATTATACAATAACTAAAAATACTATGGCATAAAGCGTAATATGCATTTTTTAGCACATCACCGGATACGCATTTAGACAACCTTCGTAGTACAAACAAGTTACTGCTCAATTTTGCGGATATATAATCAATGTGTATATTAAAATTTAATTTCGCATCGAAAGATACACCCAGAAATCTAACTTTTTCTGGGTTATGAAAAGTATGACTTTTTAAAGACATAAATAATTTTTCTGTTTTTGAATTATTAATACTTAATTGATTAGCTACAAACCAGTTTTTTGCAAGATTGAGAGATATTTCTGATTGAAACATAATATCTTCTTTATTTGTACCACTAACAAAAAAGGTAGTGTCGTCAGCGTAAAGTATACAATCAGTGTTACCTTCTAAATACATAGATAAATCATTTATATATATATAAGGAACAGTAATGGTCCGAGTATGCTTCCTTGTGGAACACCTCTACGGATACACACTGCGATCGATCGAGTAAATAGGATTTTATTAAGGCTAAACTTGTTGAGTCAAAGTGATATACGAACTTTAATTTTTCTAGTAATAAACTATGTGAAACACAATCAAAAGCCGAGGTTAAGTCTATGAATGTTGCCAAACAGTGACCACCTTCCTCAAAGCACATTAACGTTTTGTTAACAAAACTCATAACAGCATCTGTTGTACATCTACCTATTCTAAAACCAAACTGGTTTTCACAAAAAATGTTATTGTTTTCAAAGTAATTAAGTATACATACCAAAATAGCCTTCTCAAAAATTTTAGAAAAAGTTGGCAATATAGATATTGGTCTATAGTTTTTTACGTCATTTTCATCTTCTTTTTTGTGGAGTGGTAAAATTGTTGCAACTTTTAAACCGTCAGGAAGCGTTTATATCTACTTGTTTTGTCATTTTCCACAGCTCTTCAATACTAATAGTTTCTGGCCACCGCACTTTCAATATACTCCGCAGTCACCTATTTACAAACAGCTTCAGTTTTTGTTTTATTACTTCCATAACCGCCAACGATTCCTGCCTATATAACAACACCGGTTTTACCGTGACATTGATACTGTGATGAACCTAGTCGATGTAGATAACTTATAGAGAGTGGTGCGCAGTGAAGAAAGTCATGTTTTACACTTATTAGCACGTAGCTTTACTCATTTCCTCTATAAGGATTTTTTGTTTATCTTCCATTCTGTCATTGCCATGTGAATTCCTGTTTTTTTTTATATAGTTTTTGGTCTTTGAAGTCTGTTATTTTTCTTAACTGTGTTTTTAACATATCTTCTTTGGGTGATCTTTCGCTGACCGATCTTTTTGTACTAGTGCTTGTCTCACAGCTACTCTTTTTACGCAGTTTTTGTTGAAGTGCCTGGTCATTCCTTTTTACCGTATACTTTGTTGTTGATTATTAATTTAATATATATATAATTGATGGCATCTTATCAGTCCTTTATGTCTTTTTAATCTTAGATCCTTAATGATTAGAATTAATTTTTTTGCTCTTGTTGCATTTCTTTAGTGTAATCTTTAGTTATCCGGATATTTGTGTCGTGTATTAAGATTTCCATCTTAGTCTCGCTACTGACTTTGTATTTTTCTAATCTTATGTATTTATTTAGTTTTATTTCTTGATCTCCTTCAAGTTGTTTGTTTTTTTTTTGCTGAATGACATTTATATAAATAACTATTTGGCATAACTTCTTATCTATACCATGCAATCTGTCACTTATTTGCTTTAATATCGTTTCCATATTAGCCATAGCCCCTGTAATTTTTTTTTCTTGTGCACACTTTAATGAACCGTGTGTTGCGTAACTTCGCAAATATAAGCGTAACTCCAGTATGTGTTTTGTTATTTTTTTTATTATTTTATAGCATATAACAATTTTTAACTTTTTTAACTGTCAATTAACCTCCACCTATTTTAAAGTTTCGATATTACTCACTGATTAGGAGCTTTGCGTTGTGTACTTTATCTTTCAAAGTTTGTGTCTTTTTATATCTTATCAATTCTTATCTTTTGCATTAAATAACTCTATATGGTCTATTTTGGACTTAAATATCAGATAGACACTATACACACTTTTATATTTTAAAATATACATTGTTTAGGCCGCTTACTTATATTTTTTGAGTTAAAACTGCAAGCCACTGCGTGGTAATGCGCGCATACTAACTCGCGTGGAACAGAATTGTAAGAAGGAATGTAACCCTTATTTTATATCGCATTATTAAAAAGTTATCGTTGTAACTAAGATGTTGGGTGTTCTTTCTAAATAAAAAAGGGTAACAATTAATTACGTTCAAACATGGTCCTAACGAGACGGATAAGAAAATATACTTCGTTGAATGGATTGTTGCTCTTAGTGTTCTAAAGTCGTTTTGTTATAAAGTGCCTCCATTATTCTATTCCTTTTATCGACGCAATGGTAATGTATAAATGTTTATACTAAAACACGACACTTTCGGGTGATGTTTAATGTTTGTATTTGTTACTATTGCGATTTAAAGTAAAATAGGTGAACATTTTAGAATTGATACTTCTTTGTTTATTGTTTCAGTTGCAATCATATTTGCTTTGCATTATTATTATTATTACTTATTTACTTATTTTTGACACGTGCATATACGTAACTTGTCTATTATGAACCCAATCAGGAAACGAGGTCAAATCAAAGCTAAACTAACACGTTCAGGATCAGCTTTCTCGATGTTGGGAACTTGAGAAAGTACCTACCTTTCCATCTATGTCACGAGAAGAGGTCGAATATGAAACTCATTTTGCTGCTAATACTACCCGAGATCAGGACGGTCGATTTATTGTCAAAATTCCTTTCAAGACGAATGAAGAAATGTTAGGAAATTCTTATTTTAAGGGTGAAAGGTTGTTGCGCTAGCTTGAGAAAAGATTTCAGTGCAATGAATCTCTTCGTGTTAGATACGCGGAATTTATGCGTGAGTATGTTTACCTTGGTTACATGAGTTCTTCTCAGTGCCCAATTGGTAAATGTTTCTTTTTGCCTCACCACGGATTACTCAAAGAGGAAAGCGTTAGTACAAAACTGCGCGTAGTGTTCAACGGTTCTTCTCCGTTCACCTCAGGATACTCCATCAATGATTTGCAGATGATTGGACCTGTTATTCAAATGGACCTTTTCTCTATATTACTTAGTTTCCGGTGTTATCTATATGTTTTTCTGCTGACATACAAAAAATGTATAGGCAGAAGCTTCTTTGTCAGTCGCAGCGGCATTTGCAATGTATCTTGTGTGTTTGAACTTAATACGGTAACTTATGGCACGTCTTTAGCCTCGTTTCTTGCTATTTGTAGTTTACATCAAGTCGCCAGTGATTGTGAGCATACCTCTACAAAACTTTCGAAAATCAGACGTAAGAACTTCTACGTTGAAGATTTATTAGCTGGTGTTAATTCCCTTGAAGAAGCCCAAGAATTATGCGTAGGATTGCTAAATGTTTTAGACTCTGGATGTTTTTCTTTGAGGAAGGGGATGGCAAATGATGCTCGCGTTCTAGAACATATAAATCCTGATTACATTTCTCCGCATTCTTTAGATCTTGGCTCCAATGCATGCACAAAAACGCTTGGATTGTCATGGAATTTTAAAATGATAATTTAGTGTATTCTATCTTACAATCTTATTAACCAAAAAACATGAAAAGAATTATTCTTTCTGAGGCTTCGCAAATATTTGACCCGCTTGGCCTACTCAGTCAAACTTATTTTGCAGCAACCTTGGTTGCATAACTTAGAGTGGGACGAGAGCATTTCTGATGATATCCGCATAAAATGGATCAATTTTCGTTTAGAATTGGTGACTCTCAACCAGTTAAAAATCCCTAAGCACTCAGTTTGCGCAAATCCTTTATCTATTGAAATACATGGCTTCTCAGACGCTAGTACTATGGCCTACGGTTTGTGCATTTATATTCGCTCTGTGTCAAATGAAGACAAGCTTTATTGTAAACTTCTATGTTTAAAGAGCAAGGTAACCCCTTTGAAAACAATAACTGTTCCAAGACTTGAGCTTTGTGGTGCGCTGGTGCTGAGTCTTTTAGTAAATCATGTCTATAAATTCTTTGATTGTAAGTTAGCCAATTGCTACCTATGTACTGATTCAATGATTGTTTTGGGATAGATTAAAATCCTACCAAACCAGTTAAAAACTTTTGTTTCTCACCGCGTTGCTAAAATCCAGACTCTTACAAATAATTACGTTTAGAGACACGTTCCCACTGTACACAACCCAGCTTACTTACTATCTAGAGGAGTCATGCCTTCCGATCTACGAAATAGTAATTTATGGTAAAGAGGGCCGGAATTTTTAAACGATTCTGAGTCTTCTTGGCCTGTTCCTAAAGAAACTACTTCCAAAGTTTCCGAGAAAAAGATGGTTGTTAGTCTAAGTATCTTACAAGTCGAAAATTTCCTGTTTGAGATTTAAGCACAACTGTTTGAATTCGCAGTCCAAGGTAGTTGGTGCTTTAACTCACAGTAAAATTAGAAATTCTCTTGTTTGTTTGACTAGAGTAGCACAATCGCATTCCTTTGTATTTGAATTAAAAATGCTTAGTCAAGGAAAACCTTTACTCAAGAACGATAAGGTTGCAAGCCTCTCGCCTTTTTTGGATTGCAATGGCTTAATACGTGTAGGGAGTCGTTTATTTAATTCTAACTTTAAATTTAATAAGAAGCATCCGTTGCTAATTTCAGGCAGTCATTTGTTTTCCAAGTTATTGCTGGAGCGCGAACACAAAGGATTGTTGTTACTTCGGGAAGAAATTTATGCAGAAAAGTAGTGCATTCGTACCTGCAGTGTTTTAGATCTGCTCCTAAACTGATAGGTCCTATAATGGGTAACTTATTAAAAGATAGATTAAAGCCTAACTTTCCTTTTGCAACTGTAGACACTGATTATGCAGACTCTTTAATGCTTAAGGATCGAAAAGGCCGAGGAAGCAAAGTTTCAAAATGTTATATTAGCGATTTGTTTGTCTAGTAACTAAGACAATTGGAACTGGTAACCGATTTAACCAGTGATGCTTTCATTCTTGCTTTAAAAAGATTTAGTGCGCGCCCAGGCATGCCCTCGAAAGTTTATTCTGATAACGGCACAACCTTCGTGGGTGCCAATTCTAAAATGACCGAATTTTACAAATTTTTAAAACATAACCCTAAAGACATAGCACTTGCTTCAAATAAATACAGAATAGATTAGCATTTTATACCACCACATTCACCCCACTTTGGGGGACTGTGGGAAGCAGGGGTTAAAAGTGTTAAGTGTCGTCTAAGAAGGGTGTGAGGTAATGCTTTGTAGACTTTTGAGGAACTGTATACGTTACTCGCCCAAATAGAGTTTATTTTAAACTCTCGCCCTTTGGCACCCTTATCCTCTGATGAGCACAATTTTCAACTCCTAACCTCTTCGCACTTTTTGATCGAAACAATATCGACTGCTATGGCAGATCCAGATATGTCGGAGCAGCCCATAAATCGTTTCTCTTCATACCAACGTCTTCAGCAATTGTTACAACATATTTGGAAGCGGTGGAGTTCGTGTCCGAATTACAACAAAAAACGAAGTGGAAACTTAACCTTGGAGAATTAAAGAAGGACATGCTTGTGCTTATAAAAGATGACAATGTGCCCTCCTTTAAATGGAAACTCGGACGGGTTAGTGAAGTGCATCCTGGTAAAAATGGGATTGTGCGAGTTGCTAAGATCAAGACCCCGAACGGTATAGTGTTAAGATCGTTTGCTAAAATGTGTTCTCTGCCTATTGACTAATTGTTCAAACTTGATGTTTTTAAATTTTTGAGTCGATTTTGTGTTTGATTTTTTTTATATAATATTAATACCTACTATGTTACTTTTTTAGTATTAGAGATTTTTAAAACACAGTGTTTTAAGGTGGTCGCCATGTTTAGGCCGCTTACTTATATTTTTTGAGTTAAAACTGCAAGCCACTGCGTGGTAATGCGCGCATACTAACTCGCGTGGAACAGAATTGTAAGAAGGAATGTAACTTTTATTTTATATCGCATAATTAAAAAGTTATCGTTGTAACTAAGATGTTGGGTGTTTTTACTAAATAAAAAAGGGTAATAATTAATTACGTTCAAACATACATACATACGTTTCTTATTGATTAAAATCTTAAAAATGTGTTAAATTAAATTTTTTCTAGTTGTTTCTAAATTGACAAAAAGCATTAACAGAAAAAATATTGTGAACGTTTTTACCTTGTTTGCTTGATAAAGTTCGATTAAAATGTCTAACACAAGTAAATTGTCTGCTATTAAAGAATTAGCCACATTGGCTGTTTTGTCTTTCTTACCAGAAGTCAAAAGGATACTATGAAAATGTTTATAAAACGTTATTTTTTAAAATTAAAAACAAAAAATTTTAAGCAACAAAACATAAAACCTACTTTATAATTTTATTATAATTAATCTAAATATCGCAATTTAGGATTTTTTGAGCTTTAACATTTTAAATGTATAGATTTTTCTGTATTAGTTATTTTCAGGTAACTAAATCAAATTCAAACTGTTTAAAAATTAGACGTATTTTTATTAAATTAATGTTTATTTGCAAAACAATCTTATTTACAAATAAATACAAAAGTTTACTTTAGCTAAAACTTTACACACTCTTTGTGCAAATAAAACAAATTGAAAAGCAAATACATTGTGTATTAGTTTGTAAATTTAACCTTTTAATTAAACTAAATCATTTAAAAATAAATTAGATTTAATTTGAATTCTGAATTCTGAACTGGGTATAGAAACAACCGAGAAGGTTCAATAGGATACGGACAATAGTTTTTGTGCTGCGTATAACGTACCTTCATTTTGTTCATAAATCACTTAAAGGTTATAAAAAATAACAATCAGTTTTAGATTTATAACTACGTTTTTTACCTTATAAAATAATGTCATGTGCTGTTTGTGACACATTAATTTCCGGTAGTCTACATGTTTCATTGTATTTGTTCTTCATTTCTTTATGAAACTTACTTTTACTTCCTATATTTACGTCATTCAATCTTTATAGGTTTTTAAAAGTATTTATGCTACGTTAAGAATAACTTTTTTATATATATTTAGTTGCTTTAAGAGTGTAATGATTAATTAGTTATTGATTTCTTTAGCTAAAACAAAATTATTTAATATGTAGGTACTTGTTTAAGTTAAAACGCATCATTTTTTCATTAAAATAATTGTCAGTTTTTCTCAATTTTCTTAGGTACAAATAGCACGTCCTTTCAAATTAAGTTAAACATAAAAACACTACTACTAGAAAAAATGTAAATTTAAATATAATTAGACTTGCTTAAAAGAACTGTACAAACATAATTTTGTTACTATTTTGTAAATAATAATTATGTTATTAAAATTACATAATGTAGTTTCAAAATCAGGTATATGTAAGTTTAGAAAACAATTCTTAAATATAATAGTTTTTTTAGACGTTCCTTAGTCTCGTAAACCTAACAAACTGTTGAGGCATTCTATTTATCGTAAATCCATCCATACGGACAAATATATTTATGCTTTATCTCATCATCGTCCTGTTATTAACTTGTGACCTGCGTTTGATGATTCAGCAGTTTTCTTTTTATGACAGGCCCCATAAATAGATTTAGCTGGCTGAATTGGCGTTTTTTTTTTGTAGTTTGGTTTTGTTTTCGACGTTTGATACGGTATTGGCATCGAGAACGTTTTGTTTGTTGTTTGTGTGGTTTGAGTTTAATGATATTTCAAGTTGTTTTCAATCATTATTGAAATTTTCTTTTAAATGCATACAGATCCGTAATTTTGAGTTTAATTTAATACTTTATTTGGTTATCTTCGTAGAATACCAATTCAATATAATTTACGACTTCCTTTGTGGAATGTAAGTTGATACATTTTTCTTGTTTAGTCTGAATCCGATTAGATTAAGCGCAATCTTGAGCCACCTGCAGAAAATGCAAGTCTCAGCGTTCTTGTGGGAAATATTGTAGAGGTCTACGTGTGGAAATTCACGTGGCTAATTATAATTGCCGTCTTTGTTTTTCTCGTTTGTTCAATGTTGTTTCTTTTACGTAGATGTTACCGCGCAAGCGAAGAGAATTTGGTGGGAACGAGGTGTTAAATATGAGAGGTTTTGATTTTTGGGGATGAATAATCTACAATCGATCGTTGGTGGCAATTTTAAATTACCGGTTACCGGTTGGTAAGGGTACGTTTCGTTATGCCCTACCGCGGAAGTTAAAAAGAAAATTGGTACCGTGAAAATGTAGTGTAGTGATGGAAAAGTTTGATTTTTATCTTCTTTTCAATTTTCGTAATTTACGGATTATGCAAATTTCACGGTGTCCATAATTATAACGCAAGTTTCAAGTTGGATATTCAATCGTTGGGTTGTACTGTGTCCAATCTTCGCATTTGTGCGGATTATGTTAAGCGTTAACCAAGAAATTCTTCCGTCGGCATAGAAAGTATTTGGAGTACCTTTTCGTTTGGCCATCCTGGACCACCTAACCATAAGTACGTTCCTGCAGTTACGACGAATTCAAGGTATTTATGTTGCACCATTTATTTAATCGAGAAGATATTATTTACGTTTACGCGATCAAGTGTTAAAAGCTTTGAATTTTCAATTAAAAATTACAAGTGTTTCGAAGTTATCGTTAATGTAACTAATTAATGACCGTATTTTACGGTACTGTTTTATTCCAAGTTTAAAATTTATTAAACGGGACCGAATTATCGATTCAAATTATATGTATATAAATTAGTTTATAAGTTTATTTCATTTTGTTTTTAATTTATATCGACACGCGCCCGGCCGTGATCATAGAGGTTTATAGATTGATTAATTTGTGCTGTTTATTTCTTTAAAATTCTGTATTGTGTATTTTATAATTTTGTTTGTGTATTTTATTCCATTAACTTTAAATTTGTTTTGATCAAACGTGCATTCACGTAATTTTTCTATTATTTTCCTACTGTTTTGTGTGATTAATTTTGTCAACTTCAATTCAATTATTTTATTTTATTATTTTATTCATTTTGTTTTATTTTGTTCAAATAAATGTTAAATTATTAAATTGTAAAGAGCTTTTAATTCCGTCGGCCTCCGCGTGTGTAACTTTATTAGTTTATTTTAGATTTTAGCACATGCACCCTCTAAGGTAAGTCCGTTGGGGGGGTGCATACTACAGAAGCGGACTTATGGTTGGCAAGGGTCATTAGTCCATTAAGCTTTACCCCCTTCCTGGCGCCCTTTGATTTCGACATTATTATTTATCGATTTTGTGTTTTCGACAAGTCAATCCATTTCGATCACGAAACTTTTAAATAAAACCCACCCCTTCTCCATTGAGCTAGTGGCACAACCCCGTTTATGTTACTACATTGCAGGCAGTGACTTTGTGTTAATTTTGGAATGTAACAAACTTTATTTATTTGCGAACCTAAAAATATAAACTTGAAACTTTATCATGTTACTAGAACCTTGTTGAGCAATGGTAAGATGAAGCGGAAAATTTAGGTAGTTGTTAATCGTCATCTACATCCACGTCTTCGAATACCTTGCTATTTCTAAATTCATTTTAAAATTGGCATTTATGCCTTCCATTTATAAGGTCACAGATCAAATATAGATTTTTTTGTAAAAATGATGTTAAACTTATATTTAACTCAATAGGTAAAAACTGTCAAATTGTTCCTTCTCCTAAAGATAAATTTCCTACACTTTTATGGTTTAGTCTACATCGCTAAAACTGATCGTTCCGTCAACACACGCATTTCAGAACATGATGGTTGTATATGAAAAATGTATATTTATAATACCTATAGTTTTATATTAATAAATAGAGTGTTTTCCCACTGCTGAAAGCCCCAAAAGGGCAAAACGGCCATCCAGATGTTTACTCTGGTGGCATTTTTACATTTTCATTGACATTGTTACCATACAATGTTATACGTAGTGGTTTCAGTCCGCGGTTTATTTAAAACTTATTTAAATTACGTAGGTATATCAGCTTTTAACGTTTGTTAGACATTTACATACTATTATTAATGCATGTATACTATCAGATAGCTCTGCCATTGTATTTCACTCACGCTTATAAATTACATAAAACCTCATACACACATCTTGCGCTTGATTCTACAAAAAAATGCTTTTTTTTGCAAGTTCGAAAATAAATTTTAATTCCTGTTATTAGTGAATATAAAAAACTATTATTTGAAATTGTTAATAAAAACAAAATTAAATAAACTTTATTTTCCAAATTTACAAAAATTATAATTGTTCAAGGTTTTTAAAATACAATATAGAATGTCTAAAATATTTAATGTTATTTATGTTCTAAAGTTTATAACATTACTGTTTATCTGAATATTACGTTAGTTTATATTATATTTAAAATGTTGACATTTTTTTGGTAAAATTTTGTTATACTTTTTATAAAACAGTTTTGTTATTGCTGTAAGATAACCACGCTCTTGTAAAAAGTTCTTTTGCAATTGCTTCAAGCTACAGTAACTTATCTATCTTGAAGTTTGTTGTTCATAGTTTAGTGTACGATCTAGCTTTGGAGCTTATCAGAGTTTAGACTAGTCACGTGAAATCGACATGCTATACCCCTTAACAAAATTTAATCTCAAACTTTATATTATATTGTATTTATAATTTACAGAGTGTAATAATCTGTAGAACAAACACGATTAACTCGGACAAATGTATAAATGCAAATACGTTATTTATTGATCGTGTGAAATGGAAATATTTAAATATTTACAAGACATTTAATCACGATATTATTAAATTGTTAAGGGGATTCATGGTTATTAGTTTATATATAAATTTCGTTTTTTGTTAATAAGTTGTATATTATAATAATTAAATACAATTAAAGAATTAATACATTTATATGTTATGGGTAGACTTTAATCCTTTAATATTTATTGTTGTTTTAATTTTTTTACACAAAAGTAAAAAGACAAAATTGCTATTATTTTAATAATTAATAAATTTTATAAAACTTATTTAAAAGGTCAGTTATGTAGTAAATATACTATTTCAATATTTAAAACTTAAATTGGTATATTGTTGGCGACACTTAACACATAAGGGCAACTGTTATAAGAATTAATTATTTCTAATGCATTTTTTGGTAATATTAAATCTTTTTTCGATAATAATTAAAGAAAGTTATGTTGAAACCATGGGAAATTTAATGTTAGTACTATTTATTACTAAGAAAATCTGCCAACTTTGAAAATCAATTTAAAATATTTTTATATTAACATACGTAACATTCGTAGTAACAAATATTACATATTATGTAATACTCTGATATTTGAATTTATAACATTTTTGAAAAGGTTTATTCCAATTTTTTTTAATATATTTTTTCTTTTAAATATATAAATAAGAATTAGAATCGTGTTCTGAAGGTGATTGAGTGAGGACGTGTTTAATAGTAGTGCGGAGTTTTGGGTAATTTAAAGTGATTTACAGCAATTAACTTACGTGGGCGTGGTGAGGAAAGTGAAGTGAAGAAAGGATTAGAAGTACAATTGTAATGTGAGTAGTAGATAAGTACATTAAATTATGGATAAGAAGATATAGGTGGCTCAGATAACGTGTGCGAATGCGAGCCGATATCGCGGACTTGTTTAAAGGTCAAGCGCGCGCTTGTGATAACAGTGAAATACAAACGTTTATTTATATACTTTTCTAATATTTGTGGCGGGCGTTAATTAAATACAGGTAGAAAGAATCATAGTAACAAAAAAATTTTTAAAATTAATAAAGAAAAAAAATTAAATAAATAACTAAATTAAAAAAAATAAATAAATAAATTAATAATAAATAATAAGTAATAACAAAAGGGGGAAAGAGATGAATAAAAGAGAGAGAGAGGAAGAGGAAAAAGAAAGGCAACAAATATTTGAAAGAGGAAAGAAAACAATAAGATCACCAGACATTAAAAAGATATCGGAGGAGAACGAAGGAAAAACCTCAAGAACAGAAGGAGGAAGGAAAGAAATGGAGGAGTTAAAAGAATTAATGAGAGAAATGATGAAACAGATGGAAGAAAATATGCGAGGAATAAGACAAGAAATCAAAGAAATGAAAAAGAAATGGGAGAAAGAGAAAAGAAGTGGGAGAAAGAAAAAGAGAAACTGGTGGAGAGAATAGAAAAACTGGAGAAAAAAAGCGGAAGACGAGGAAACATGGAAAAGAAAGAATAATATCGTGATAAAGGGGTGGAGAAGTGAAAAACCACAAAAAGATTTAGCAGTGATGCTGGAAGAAAAATTAAATGTAAAAGTAGAGGTGAAAAAGTGACAGTAATAAACAAAGAGAAGAAAAATGAGATGGTGGTGGCGGAAATCGGAGGATGGGAGGAAAAACAGAAAGTAATGGAGGAGAAGAAGAAATTAAAGAATACAAGAATATATATAAGTCACGATTTAACATGGGAGGAAAGAAGAGTGCAAAGAGAAATAATGAACATAGCGGTGGAAAAAAGAGCGGAAGGAAAAAGAGTATGGGTAGGGTACAGAAAAATGGAGATAGACGAAGACAGATACATATGGAACGACAAGGATAGGGGACTGTGCAGAGAAAGAGAAGAGAAAGTGGGGAACCAAAAGGCAAAAACTAAAGGGCAAAGAGGGGGGTAAAGGAGGGAAAGTTGACGAAACGGCAAAGAAAAGGAATAATGAGAGATGGAAATGGAAAAGAAAAAGAAGGAGAGAAAAAAGAAAGTAAGGAAGAAGCACGGGGGAGGTGAGTGAGCTGAGAGTATTGGTTTGGAACATAGCAGCAATAAAAAACAAGGAACATGATTTCTGGAAGTACATCAAGGAACAGGATGTAGTGGGATTACAGGAAACATGGATGGAAGAAAAAGAATGGGAGTGGTAGGAAAAAGAGTTGCCGGAGGAATTTGAGTGGGTGGTGCAACATGCAGAAAGAGAATAGAAAAAAGGGAGAGCAAAGGGGGGAACGGGAATAAGAAAAAATGGTTGAACCAGGAAAAGAAAGAGAAAGTGCAACAGAGAAGGGGAGTTGTAGAAAGGAACATGCAGTGGGGAAAAACAAAAATAAAAGTAGTGACGGTTTATAGCAGTAGAATAAAAGAGACAAGGAAAAACATAGAAGAGATGATAAAAGAGAGAGAGGAGGGTTAATAATATTAGGAACTTCAACGCAAGAATGGGGGAAGTGGAGAGAATACAAAAAAGAAAAGGGACAGAAAAGAGACAAACGAAGGACAAAGCGATAACTAAAGAGGGAGAAGAACTGCTAGAAATGTACAACAAAAAAGAGTGGGAAATAATGAACGGGAACAGAGAAGAAGATGGAAAGGGGGAATTTACGTACATAGGAGGAAGGGGAGAATCAATAATAGATTTTGTAATGACAAATGAAGAGGCCGCAGAAAAGGTAAAGACATTTAAGGTGGGAGAAAGAGTAGAGTCAGACCATCAACCACTGGAATTGACAATGGAAGGAAGAGAAAGAGAAGAAAGAGAAGAAGAGGAGAAGTACATAACTAAAAAAAAGTGGACAGAAGAGAGTATAAAAAGATATAAAGAGAGAATAGGGAAAACGGTATGGATAGGGAAGGAATTACAAGAAAGTGTAGAGGAAATGAGAGAGATGATGGAGAAAGCAACAGAGAGAGTCAGATTTAGAAGATGGAAGGGGGAGAAAACGGGATGCAAGAAATGGTGGGATAAGGAATGCAAAGAAGCAAAGAAAAATGCAAGAAGAGCATTAAGACAGTGGAAAAAAGGGAAGAAAGAAAAAGAAGAATACAAAGAAGCAGTAAAAATATACAAAAAAACATGCGACAGAAAGAAGGAGGAAAACAAAAAGAAACAAGAGGAGCAGATTAAAGGAATAAAAACGGAAGAAGATGTATGGAAGTACCTAAAGAAGCAGAGGAAAAAAAACAAGACGACAAAGGGAATAAAAATGAAAGAATGGGAGACATATTTTCGGAACCTGATGGGAGGGGAAGAACAAAAGCAGGAAAAATTAAAAAGGAAAGACGCGGTAGTAAGTCAAAAAGAAGGAGATAGGGATAGAATAAGGGAGGAAGAAGTAAGAGAGGCGATAAAGAATATAAAAAAAGGAAAGGCGGGAGGAGAAGACGGGACACAAGGAGAAGAGTGGATATACGGGGAGAAAATGTAGCAAAAGGATGACGGAAATAATAAACAAAATATGGAAAGGGGAAGGATTCCCAGAGAGATGGAGAGAGGGGATAATATGCCCAATACATAAAAAAGGCGAAAAAATAAAGTCGAGAATTATAGAGGGTAACATTATTGAGCTCGGCATACAAATTGTACGCGACAATACTGCAAGAAAGATTACAGAAGGAAATAGAGGAAAAAGTTTGGTACCAGACGGACAAGCGGGATTCAGAAAAGGAAGAAGGGCGATAGACAACATATATATAATGAAACACTTAGCAAATAAAGAACTAGAAAAGAGAGGGAAAATGGTAGCACTATTCGTAGACCTAAAAGCTGCTTTTGACAAAGTGAATAGAGAAAAGCTGTGGGAATATATGAAAAGAAAAAAAATCAATGACAGATTAATACAAAGAATAGAGGAAATATACGAAGAAACGAGAAGCAGGGTTAAAGTGAATAGGGAAGAAAGTGAGAAATTCATAACAAAGAGAGGGTTGAGGCAGGGATGTCCACTGAGCCCAAGCCTGTTCTCGTTATATACGGGGGATCTGGAAGAGACAATGAGAGGACAACAGACAGGAGGGATAGTGGTAGGGAAAGCTAAGGTATGGTCGTTCGCGTATGCGGATGACATAGTGCTGGTGGCTAAGGAGGAAAAGGAAATGAAAGAGATGATGAAGACGCTAGAGAAATATATAAAAAAAAAGAAATGGAAGTAAACACGGAGAAAACAAAGATAATGATATTTAGAAAAGGAGGGGGGAAAAGAAAAAGAGAGGAGTGGAGATGGAGTGATGAGAAAGTGCAACAAGTGAAGGAATTTACATACCTGAGCTACACGATGAAACAGGATAATAAAGAGGGAGAACACATAAAGGAAAGGGTGAAGAAAGGAAACAGGCTAATAGGACAAGTCTGGGGTGTGGGGGAAAGAGTATTCAAGATGGATATAAAAAAAAGAAAATTGCTGTTCGAAAAATTAATAAAGGGGATGGTAATGTATGGAGCGGAAATATGGGGCTGGAAGGAGTGGAGGGAGGTAGAGGGGCTACAGGAAAAATACTGGAGATGGGTGTTAGGATTGGACAGGGATACACCGGGGTATATTGTGAGAGAGAAGGTTCAGATAGAAAAAATAAGGATTGAGACAGGAAACAGAGCAATAAAATACGAGGAAGAAATGAGGGAGAGAACAAATTGCAAATTTCTGCAAGAATGTTGGAAAGAGATAAAGGGAGGGAAAGTGAAGTACGGGCAGGAGGGCAGAGAAGAGTATTACAAAAGAAACGGGTACGCGAGTGAAGAAGTGGAGAGATTAAGAGAAGAGGGGGTAGGGACAAGAGAAGAAATAATAAGGAGAGATAGAGACATCGAAAAACAAGAGAGATGGACAAAGATAAAAGAGAGCAGATATAATATGAATTATAAAGATATCAAGGGTAAAGGGGTGCCGGGATATTTAAAAGACAATGAGACAAAAAGCAACAAAAGGAAAAAAATGGTGGCAAGGTTCAGATGTGGCAACGAGGAGCTAGGGAACAAATATTGGAGAGAAGAACCAGAAAAGTTGTGCAGGCTATGTGGAGAAGAAAGGGAAGACATTAACCACATGAGAAAGAGATGCAGGGAATTAAGAGAAGAGGGGATGAAAACAGTGGATATCTTAGATGAAAACGGAAAAGGAGCGGAATGGATGGAGGAAGTATGGAACAGGAGGAAAAAGTTAAGGGGGGAGAAGGGATAAGAAAATGTAATATATTTGTAATGTAATAACACGACCAAAATTTGTAAGCCAAATGGCAATGAATAAAGTTAAACTTATATATAAATAAGAATTAATTTTGAAAACATAGTTATGTGTAAATTTCAATTTAGTTTACTACACTAACAAACGAATATTGATGTTTGCGAAAAACGCAGAAAAAGACATTAAAAATACTGCAATTTTAATATCTAAATTAAAACAACGTTAAAGTAATCCATTCTTAAAGTGGAGTATTAGATATATCATTAAATTATTTATCTCAAAGTCTTTTCCACAAAAATATTTTAGTTTTAATTTATTTTATTTTAAATATGTTTTGACATTATAAAATGTCATCGTGAGTAACTCTACAAATAGTACAAAATATTAAAAATATAGCTAACAAATAAATTATAAAAGAGTATACCTATTAATATTTTTAAATTGACAAATGTCAAAAATAACAAATTCAAACTATCAATTAACACACAGCCAGAAATTATATAAAATAAATTAAAATTTAAAGTAATGGAAAAGTAAAGTTAGAATTTAGGATTAAGAAGAGGGGAAGTGCTTATATCGAGAAGTTCATTGAGACACGTAGATAAATTATCATTAGAAAAACGATGAATTTTTAAAATTTCAAGATTGTTGAGATAATGGCCTTTATTACAAAAACGAAGAAATTTAATATTAAGATCAGGAGAAAAAGAATGACTAGTAGACAAGACGTGATTAGCAAAGGCAGAACAGGTATTAGAGATATCTCTTAAAAGGACCAGGATAATAGAAGCTTTGCCATATTCACTTAAATTTTTGGGTTTTGATTAGTTACAATTAAATTAATATTGTTATATCAACGCACAGCACGACGACGATTGTGATTTTTGAAAGTCGACAAGTAAAATCAATTGTCCACCGCTCGCGTTAAAGATAAATCGATAATGGCAGTTCCTCAACTTGGGAACTTCCTCGAACTACAGTAAATAAAACTTAAATGGTGTTAATTATTTCAGTCAACCATTTATTGTGCATTTAATATTGTGCCCCCACTTAAGGGTTGGTTATTGTTAGTGCGTCATGCGCATAAGGCACGAGCTTATATAGGGATGAACCATGTAAAAACGCAGAGTCGCCAATAGTAACTAAAACAAGTAACTTCAAACTTAAAGATTGTAAATTATTGTACATAAAAGATAGTTAGGAATAAAAACAAAAAAAAAACGATAGCAGTGTTCTCAATTCTTAACAAATGGTGTAACAAAAAAATTCAAAATAAATAAAAGGAAGTAGAATTTGATTGGAATAATAATGATTTTCTTCCACTATCTTAGTTAAAAACAATGACAATTGTCACCCACACGGATGTTTGACTATGCATTTACGCAGCTGCCGCTTTTAGTACCTTCTTAGCATCGTATGAAAGAGTTACATTTTGAATGACGATGAAAGCAATTTTGTCGACCATATTTCAAATAGTGAACACTTAACGAAAACTAAACAAAATAAAAATAAAGCAAAAGATGAAAACTTTGCAAAAAGCGATAGGGACAAAATACACCCCGTTACAAATGGTCGTACTAGAGCCCACAACATCATAACGCAATTTCTTCGTCCAATATATAATGTTCGCAAAACGAAAACTAAAATTGATGACTGAATTGTACAGACAATTTGTCGTTAAACTAATATTGACATAAATAACGTTTGTAATAAATTTAAACGTGATCGCAATCAATTAAAATCAAAGGTAATGGCTTGGAATATTGTTATTTAACCATAAGCGAGAAGAGATTCAGATATATTTTGAGATGTTTACGTTTTGACGACATAAGAAATTACCATTTTTAAATGAAGAGTCCTCGGAAAGAAAACTTTTAAATGTTGTGAAACCAAGAACAAGTCTATTTTTGGTCATATTGCGGTTAATTCTAATATAAAACTTCTTTTTTTTGTTGGGTTTTAGATATTTTCATCTCTTCAAGACATTTAGAATACTGAATTGCATTACAATCTCATAAAAACTATCCAATTGCTTTAAAGCCATTGACTGTTGTAGCAGTTTTTTCATATTTTTGAATTACATTAGAAAGCAGCGCAGCAAAATATTCTTTAGTAAATTGCATTAACGGATGTTGATGTCTCCATTCCAAACAGTTTGCAGTAACCTTGCTGCATTGAGATACAATTCAATCAACATTATATTTATTTTATGCCATAATTAACTTATCTGCAATGTGAGATGAGTCTTATTTATATCTAAAAACATAATAACGGGTTTTTTAATTTTTGTATCTTCTTAATATGCATTGCAAATATTGGCTACATATTCATAAAAGAGTGAAACTTTTAAGCAGTCATTACCTGAACAGCCAATAACCCATTTTCAAGTACTGTTTCAATAATTTTCTGTAGCAGTTTTTTTTAGGGGTAAATAATCATCGGCGGCAACAAATAAATAATTAAAAAATAAATAATTTTATTAATACAAAAACTGGCTTGGATAACGGTTTCCGTGGTTCTAAGGCACAGTTCAAAATAATTTTTTATGAACGCGCGGTACCATCCCTTACCCCGCAAACGATCAGGAAATAGGGTGTTCCTCACGTACATTTTTTTTGATGTTTTGCACGTTTTGTTTTACATATTTAATACTTCTTGAGGAACTTTTTTTTGACAAATATTAATCTATTCAACCAGCGTTTTATCTTCTTCCGTTGTTAAATATGTAGGTGTGCCATAATCAGGATTTTTAAATTTCTGTCCTATTTCAAATTGTATGATTACCCAAATATATTTGATGTTTTTAATTTTGGTATGCCATTCTTAACGGCCTGTGCAATTTTTTCTTCCTTTTCATCCATATTTTCTAAAAAAAATTATGTTTAAGTAAGTATTATCAATAAAACAAATAATATTTAGTTTTAATCAACACGAATTACTGAATCACTGTAAAAAAATTCATGACACAGTAATTGGCACTCTTATGCCAACCAATGAAATTTGAATGTTGCTAGCATACAGTGATTGGCATCTAAAATTTTAGACTAAAATTTATAAATATTTTTTTTGCAGTACATGCGTTTATTAGCAATATATAAACATTGGTAAACACTTACCTACTTCTATTTTAACAAGAAAACAACATTTTTCTGTCAGTAATTTAGCACAAAACTAAGCTCAACAGGTACGATTTATAGGAACTTGTGACAGCCCGCCAAATTTTGATTTGTAGCTAGATTACCAATACTAACTGCTTATAGACCACGCTTGGATTCTGGTGGAAAAAGTAAAAATTTTTGATTCAATAAAAACCCGACAGAATCAATCTTAGTTATAGCATACTAAAAAGAAAATGTGAGTCACGTGCCAATGACTATCTACCTGCCAACGATTGTCATCTGTACCCTATATACCAAGTAAGCCAACAAAGTATAGAGTAAAGTTGTTTGTTTTGGGAAACTGCAAGACCGCCTATGCTATGAACTTAGAACCTTATGTTAGAAAGCAGCCTGATAATCCACTTCAAATACGTAAGTCCCCTAAAGAAATTGTTTTACGATTGGTGAAGTCTAGTCAAGATAGCAACAGAAATATTAGGGTGACAACTGGTTTACCATTCCTCTAACATTACTAATACTAACGTATGTTGGAACAATAAAGAAAAGCACACTCAAGATTCTGAAAGGTACTATTTTTTGACCTGCTAAACATTATAGGAATTAACGCAGGATGCATTTATAAATCTTACTACATTAACAAAATAGTCAAGAGGATCGTTTTTCTACAAAATCTAAAGTGGCAATTAATTAAACTACAAATGGAACGAAGGTATAATATTTTATCAATTTCGCATGACGCATCTAACGGAAGGTTAAATTGTAAATAAAATCTACTTAAAAGAAATTGTAGCATAGAAGCATTTGAACAGGAAGCTACCACTCCAAAATTTTAATAAATTTCTTTGACATATATCACAACACAAAAACTTTAACTGAATAAATGGAAAATGTTCTTAGCCATATCTACACAGCTTAAAATCAACCAGAAGACTTCATAAAAAAAGTGAACACAAGAAATAACAGAATATTTTCCCATATATAAAATTTTTTTTTCTTAATTATCTAACAACTAGTTATTTTTTCGAAAATACACAAATTTTCTATAACTCAAAGTTTCTATAAACCGAAGTTTTTTTTCAGTCTGGTACATTTACTTTCAACTTACATTTACGACTAAACCGACTATGTACAATTTTGATAATTATTTAAAAAAGTATTGTATTTCTTTTCAATGAATTTTACAACTTTAGAAGCATGACATATGATGTATAATCAATATTATCAAAAAATCGATTTATTTTCCCAATAACAGTTCGAAACATTAAATATTCATGTAAAGTATTCATATCTATTACAAGGCTATAAATTTACCTGAGTATCTAAATTAGAAATTATGAGAACTATAATAATTGCATAACCCTACGGCATTTGGAAAATAAATGAAGCAATCGCAGAAGATAGCATATGCTGTGTAATATAATTGCTCTGGGGTTATTCATATATACGTTTAATGCAAAAATATTAAAACTTTAAAAAACATTTAAACAGAGTATTATCTTTTACGTTACAGGATTTCAGTGAAATTAAATTGGTATGAAAACACAGTTAATGTTTTTAACGCTTCCTCCAGTGATCGTAGAATCTTTCGCAATAAATTATGAAGTATTATTTCCTAAAGCAATTATAAAACCGTTCAACAAGTTTAATTATATCGGCGTTGAATGAATTGTCGGAAATTTGTGAATTTATTCCATGCTCGTAAATCTAGGATTTGATACGTGTGATAAAACCAGTATTATGATATTTCTCATTGAAGTTTACAATAATAACCGTTCACTATCTTGTTTCTGTAAATTTAAGTCTTGGGAATTAACAAAGTGTTAATCGGAGATATTTCGTTGTGTTTGTGTTTGTCACTACAACAATGAAATTGTCACGC
Organism: Aquatica leii; assembly: GCA_035610365.1. Classification (NCBI taxonomy): domain Eukaryota; kingdom Metazoa; phylum Arthropoda; class Insecta; order Coleoptera; family Lampyridae; genus Aquatica; species Aquatica leii. Next base: position 84,453,494 of record CM069434.1, read on the forward strand.
AAAAGGTAACTTAGTCTGATTATTCTGTATTTGTGTTTTGTAGCTTGTCTTCGCCAAAATTTGTCACTGTTTAAATGCAAAGTATTGTAAATTGTGTAAAATTACTCTAAGACAAAAATTTAATATTTTCTTATAAATAAAACGAGAATTCGAAATTCTTAAAATTCGTATAAAAGATGTGTGTTAACAATAAGATTTTAGTTAAGAATTTTTAAAGATAAAACATCGTAACAGCGATATGTGTATGAATAATGCATTTTCCTCTCTTACACGTTTTTAGAAAATCTCATTTATTCAATCACCTCTTTTTCAGTACAAAAGTAGGAAACGTTACCTCATTTATGTAATTTGAATCCACTTTAGCCTAAAAGATGCTTATGGGAATACTAAATGGATGTTGGGATACTGGATTCATGTTGTAGAGGTATGTTAGATATTGGTTACAGACGACCTTATCAATTTGACTCGGTTATCGTAATGGCAATTGATACGGTTATGTTACGTGCGATTTTGTACCCACGATTCAATTCCAATTTATACGTTTTATTGAATTTTCATTTTATTGTTTTTTAAGATTAAAGATGAGTATTTAACCAATGTATTCAATTTCATTTTTTGATTTACTATGAACCTAATAAGTTTTTACTTTATAGTTAAACGTTTTATTAGATGTAACTGACAATTTGTACTGATTACTGTAAATAATACGAAAAAGTTTTATGTGCTGCTTTAATATATTATTTTATATAAATTGTTGTTTACTAATTTATTGATTTCTAACAACAAAACACAATATCACTAAGTACCTAAGTAACAAAGTGGTTTTATAATTCTTAAGTTAGAAAACTTTTCAATTTTATTGTAGCTATGTTGTTGCTCTCTAAATGTAAAATGAATCTATTAAAGTTGTCTGGAAAATTATTTTGTTATCTATTCAAAATTACTTTTTAAATCGATGTTTAGAACGTTCTTACAACAAAATTATAAAACTGCTTATGAGGTTATTATAAAAGTGTTTTGTAAACGTTTATATAATATTGGTTATAAGACATTCACCTCTTACAAATATTAATTTTTTTTATAATAGCTATGTAGCTATGTCATTTATCACTTTAGAACGTTATATAATTGTTGTATTAGTAATATTATATAACAATTTTGCTGTCTGCATCAGATTACTCATAACAAAAGTTCCAATATAACTGTTAATTAAAAGGACACAAACCCTCAGTTATAAAATAAGAGAAAAGCAGTTATAGGGCAATACTGCAAAATTATTGTGTTGAATGTAGTTATAAAACAATTCGGATATACCGCCGTAAGAGAAAATCACTTGATTTTCCAGCATATCTACAACCGTTTCTCGAAGAAGCTAAAATAATTCTTTCCGAAGGATTAATAATGAATGAATCGCAGCTTATTGTTAAGTTACGCTGCTTTATATGTGATTCGCCTGCTCGACCATTTTCATTAACTTTTTATTACTGAATACGCGATTAAAAATTCGTCAAAATATAATCACATTTGTAAAATAGGATGCTGTCGTGTTATTTTTTACATAAACTAAGGTAATTAAATTTGAACGTATTATAAGTTTTCTATATGCATCATAATTGTTGTATAAGAGTAAATTTGGTAATAAAAATGTTCTATTAAAAGGAGAACATTTTGAAAATGTACTAGCATATATTTACATGGCCGCTATTCTCGAGGAACATAAAATTAACTTATATTTCACTACTTTGATGACAAAAACACATCAATTAAAGCTTCTTATACTGGTATCTATCTACTATTGTGGTTTTTTGATTAAGAATTGAAATTTAAACTTTTTGTTTTTTATCTGATTTTTAAATTTTTTTTTAAATACTCAAACCTGCGGCGCACTTAAAATTTTGACCTATCTACTTTGTAATTGACAGTAAAATTTCCTTCGTAGCAAAAAACAACGTCCGTGTAGATTCATCTTATTAAATTTCGTGTAAATAATATATATATTTATACGTTGCCATTTTTCATGAAATAGCCATCAGTTTTAGATTAAGTAAATAATAGGAATAATTAAGTTCCGAAAAGTAGTACTTAATAACTGTTTGATTTTATTGAAGCTGCTCTACACTACAAAAATGTTTTGTATCTTTATCAAAACTATTGTACTAAAGAGCCAATCAACTATAAAATATTCATGAAATTGTTTTGTAATTGATGTATAACGTTTACGTAACTATCCCATAACAGTGTTTTGTTGGCTTTATAAAACACGTTAAAAAACGAATATGTTTTATAAATATGTGCCAATTTTGCATTTATAGCTACTGTAAGAACGTTTTAGTTACGTTCTTAGGACAAAAAGTGTTTTATAAATTTTGTTTTGTAAACGTTCTCTCAAACGTTATAAAATATAAAATTGTTACTTAGGTAAAATTGCAAAGCCACGTCGCAATTAGCTGAGATGTCGGTGAGTAAGAGTGGTTGTAAACACTATGTTGCCAACATTTTGCTATAGTGAGTCTTGTTGGTTACAATCACATCACCACGGCTAGCTGCGATGTAGGTGCTGACGCTGTTTTACCTGTGAAAACCAACTGAATCAAAAATCGTTTTAATCCCGCCACTACACAAAAACAATTACTCATTTTTTAAAGATTTTGCGAAAAACGTAATAAAAATAATCCACAATAAATATTTAGAAGAAAGAACAATTACTTACAATTAAGCGGAGCGGAGCTTTATTAAAATCAACCACTCACAGCGACTTAAAATATGCAAGTGACAGTTACATTGGCCACCGATACAATCGCCTCCCGTAAATATCATATAATCTGAAATGATCCTATTCAGTGTGGTCAGCAAACCAGTGGCGTAGCAGAATTTAATTGCAAGTACGACTTATAGAAAATTAGTATGTAATGAAACGTAAAAAATTAAAGCTTAGAGACGACACAGCCTAAAGGGAACAACGGTTTAATTACACGCTAAGGATGAAACCCTAAAAACTAAAACCCAGTCCATTTTCATAAGAAAACCCAACCCAGATAAAGAATAAGAACTTGTCGACGTGAGAAACACCAAGTAGTGAGGTCTTTGAGAAAAGAGTTGCTAAAGCTCCTAGAAGACCTATGGAAGACAACCAAGTCATTCCAAGAGCAAAATGAGAGCCTAAGCATCAAAAAACGAAAAAAGATTCCTATTCTACTCATTAGTCAAAAAACCCACGACAATAAGAGTAAGCAGTAAGTTTTTACAAACACCAAGGAATAAAAACTCAAAAACCAAACAAAACTCCAACCCGATTGTGAATATAATCTTTAAAACTAAAAAACTTAAGAAGTAGAAACAAGAAAATCAAGTATGTATCGAAAGTTGTGAATGTGAATATCTAAAGTCAGAAAGAGGAAATCAAGAAGAAGGACTAAATTAGTTGTGCGAAAAAATAGTCTACGAACGATACAACAAATTTTTCCCCAAAGCAACCAAACAGATCCTAAAGATCTAAGAAAAAAACAACAAAAAAGAAGAAGTTTAGAAGAAAAGGAGGAAAAGCAATGTTACAGTAAACACTAAGAAAAGTTAACAAAAGAAAAGAAAGAAAGCGTTCAAAAGCAGAACATAGAAAGTAGAAAAAAAATACAGAACTGAGAAAAAAAAAATGAACGAAAAAAGATAAGACAAGATGTTTCTATGTCTAACTATCTTCCTAAGAGATAAACTTTAAAGAAAATCAAAAAGAAAAAAAACAGTTGGCACATAAAAAACCCCACAGCTCAAAAAAAAATTTAAAAAAAGATAGATATAGAGAAATACAAAGAAACTCTATGTTAATGCTTGATTTGCTCTTCTTTCCGTAAAAGAACAAAAACACAGATCACTTTACAGTGCTAATCCAACTGCCCAAAAGGAAAAAGTTAAAGAAGAACAAAAATAAAAAAGGATATGTAACATGCAAGTGATCAACAAAAAGAAGATAAAATAGAAAATAAGATAGACAAGAAAAACAATAAAGATCTAACTACATAGAAACAGAAAGGTAGCCTATCCCGGAGTTAAATAGTAAAAAAAATTACTAAAAGCAAGCAAAAAAAAGTATCAGTATAGCAATATAAGAGAAACGATTGGGTAGAATACCAGCTACAACCAACAAAGTACCGACAACATATACGAAACCAAATCTCAAAATCTAAAGACAAGAAATAAAAGAATAGTCAAAAATCAAAACTCTATTGCCAAAAAAGAACTAGCATTTATGACGTTTGCGACACCGATAAAAAAAGAGAATAATTAAAGACAGAAGACAAACCACAAGTAAAAACTTGCAAATTATTAAATGCTGAAGAAAGAGAAATATCTGTAAAACGAATAAAACGATTAGATGAACTCGCCAAAATCTTTCGAAATAAATTAATATCAGAACTTGGTAACACCATGTCGCAGTACAAAGAAAAAGTAAAGTGTTAGGTCACATTACATTACGATGACCAGAAGTACAATGTGCATTTAATTAAATTTTAAAAAAATTTATTCAAATATACTTACGCAACAAAAGTACGTAACAATACAAAAAATTATAATTCTTTTTGTCTAAGACTACGAAAATTTGTCGTATGCACTTCACATCACGCATAACACAGAACTAAATTGTTGATTAGATGCACGACTATTTTATAGTTCATATTATAGACTAGTTGGTGCAGGTATGAGCTCTATTGCGTTTCTATATAAACCTGTATAGATAGGACTGACTCACCGCAATACCTGTTACTACTTGTATTTTATGCACCTGTATATTTTACGTACGATGTAAAAATTGCAAATAATTTATTATTGTTATGTATTTTAACTATTAATAAAAAATGTGTCACAACTTTATTATTATATTATAATAAATTTTGCGCCGACCCCCTGACGTTATTCAGAGACCCTAAATAAATTTTAATTTTTCACGGATCCCTTGAATGATCTTGGAGACTCCTAGGAGTCCGTAGAGACCAATTTGAAAACCATTGAGTTAAACAATGGTTAGATGACCATTATCTAGATCGATGAATTGGCAAAAGAGAGCCAATTAAATGGCCTCCCAAATCACATCATTGAATTTTTTTCTAAGGAACTCATTTATAATTGGTTGTTTTTAAAATTCAACCAAAGTCGATTGAAGAACTACTATGTAGAATTACTAAAGAAAATCGCACCTTCACAGATAAAACTTTTGAAAATGTTTAACAAAGGTTTGAGAGCAGACTCCGTTGTCTCGAGAATAATATAAATGATTTTCAACACTTGTAAAACATTCCTTTTGTGTTGAAGTGATTTTGAATACATTTCTTTTTATAGACTAATTACATTCTGTGTTAAATTTTAATTTTTATTATTTTTGAATTTTTTAACTTATTAATAAATTAAAAATAAATTAATTTATTTCTCATTAATTTTTTGTCTTTGTAAAAATTATAAACCAAGCGTACCGTTATAATGACGTATCACAAATAAGGTCGTGTAATTAAAAAAAATTGGAGGTAGTCAATGCATTGATTTTACAAATGTCGCTTAAACGCCAAAAATCGTCCCCCTCAATATTAAAATTAAACAGTTTTGCATTTTTTTATTCTTACATTTGTTTAAAAATTAAAGAAATTAAAAACGTTCAAAAACCCATCTTGTATACATAAAATTGTTAACTTAAACAAAAGTTTTTTTTTTCTAATGTAATTTTTATTATATGGAAAAAATTTAAATTCTCTAAAAAATTCTGTATAATAAATATTATAAATTTTGGTAATATTAATATTGATTTTATATGTTACTAATGTATAGATTTAATGCAACACAAACGTCAAAAGATCATTGACTGTATACATGTTGCAGTTTTAGGTAGTAAATTTTACTTGGACTACATTTCTATCAGAGTTATTTTATGAAAAAATCATTATACATTTTAAAGATGGGCATTGTAATAATATTTTTTATTTAATTTTTTATTTTTTTACACAAATATTACAAAATTAAACATTTTCTTGATAGAACGTGAAAATTAATCGACGCGAATGAAAACTTACTTTTTGATCATATTGAAAACAAATTTTCAGTAGAATGTCGGTATTAAATTCAGATTTTAATGCGATTTTCACTTTGTTAATAGGCTCTGCGAGAATTTGACGACAATAATAAAGGATGTAAGTAATTTATGTAACGCTAACTTTAGTTGTTGTTTAGGTAATGCTAAAATTAGAAATCTAGAAAATTATTTGTAGAGAAATTAATAAGTAATTTCACTTTGTAAAACAATGCTGTGTTTTTAATTTTGTACTTGTCAATTTTTGCTAACCTTGGATTTTTTAATTTTCGTAAATATGAAAATTTTGTTTAAATTTTGAAAAAATTACATATCTTAATAATTATAATTTTAATTGTTAACTTTTAATTAAAGCTAAATTGTTTTGTATAATTACTGTGTAAAAAATGCATTTATTATTCGTATCAAAAATCAAATTTTTCAGTTTTTATTTTTATAATCTCGACGTTATTTAAGGCTGGTGATCATTTTGAGCTTTTGTGCTATTAAGTGTTTCCAATGAAATCAGCTGGATTTGACTTTTTCATTCTCTTGCCTTCTTTACGGTTTCGTTTATGAGCATATTTGAGGGTGCTGTTGTTTCATGCTACGTCTCTTTGTTTTTAGCATTCTCTACAAGAACTCTCCGTTGCTCTCTTTTAAACAGTTTAACAGGGTTAACCAAGGGATAACGTTAGATCGATTGTAGAATATTTTAATAGCTTTCGTTTGCATTGTTTACAGAATGAGCTGATCAACATAAATGCCAGCTTTGTTTGTTACTATAATCGGGATCACAAAGGATCGTAAATATACCTACTTTCCCGGTATAAAATTCGGTTGGTGTATGTATGTACAAGTGTAAATGTCGCATGTGTATTTTACATAAATTTATTAAGATTTAATGCATTTTTTTAAGGATGATACAAATGTGGTTATCATTTATATATTTTGCTTTTGTATTTAAAATTACATAAACATTGTACGATTTGAAATAACAAATAGTCAATGTATATTAATTTATTATACAAATTTTAAAAATTTAAAAATAAACACAATTTGTACAAAGCTTATAAAATAGTATTTGCTTTATTATAAAAAAAAACGTTCTCACATCATTAGGTAAATAACTGTATTTCGATCTAACTTCTATTAAAAGCTTGCCTTTTATTTATTATTAATAATGATACCACATTTGTTTAGTTTAATGTTTAAGCATTCTAATACAAAAACAAATTCCAAAATTTCAAAAAACACCAGTTTTGTGACCATTTCTTTTTGATGCTGCATTTTTAAAGAAATTCCTTTAAAATAGCAACGTTGCAATGCATTAAAAAATTTTGTAAAGTATTTTTTATCTAAATTAAGCCTTGGTCGAACAACACAAAAAAATTGATAGGTTGCTATTGAAAAAAAAATGTAACTTCATGTTGCCAGGCGAAAACTAAACACCCTGTATAAACAAAAATATTAAAACATGCAGCGTTTCGATAGAAATAAGTACAGTACTAAACATTTTTTGCTGACATTTATACAAAAGCACTAGAAACCGAAACCGGAGTAATGATGAACTCTGTATAGTTACTTGATTGACTGCGTTGCATTGTTACTAACTTTTTCCTTCAGTGGGACCTGCTAATAACAACCAAGTTACCACAGCTAACTACAATGTCGTTGAGCGGGCGTGGTTGAGAAACTTTAATAAAGATAGAAAATTACCCAGGCGCCACTCCACGTACTGACAAAAATCCTAGATTTGGAGAGACCAAGATTACGTCTAGACCCACTACAAAGCGATCAAAACAGAGACAAAAAAAACGAGCAAAAACATTGTAGTAAGTACAATATATCTTTTTTAAAGATAACATGTAGAGGAAAGTGGGAAAACACAGGCCCCGAGGGTAATTTGAGCTACCTGATTACAAACAATTCTAACTGTTTTATGGAGAAATAAACGCATACGACATCTGTTATTTTTCATATGTACTACAGCGTCCAATCTGTAAGATGTTCAGTGATTTATTTAGGGCTTAACTGTGCTAATTAACTTAAACTATCTATTCGTATAGTGATTTATTCTTTTAATACATAAAAAAATACAGTTGTTTCTTACATCATGTTTATTATGACATCATTATTTTGTTTGATATCTGCCTTTTAATGTGAGATGAGAAATGTAAATTCTAACCTTAAATAAAGTTGTTGTGTGTGTTTGAAAAAATATCGATCAATTGGAGTGATAAGGTTCATTTGCGTTGGGAGAAAATAGACCGGCCCATTTTACCCCCTGTGCTAACGTATGCAATTATTTTCAGATGCTTCGACGTTACGAAAATAACCAATCGGGCATCATGGAATTTAGAAGAATTATAAGTATTGTATTGCAACATAAATAAAATAAATAAGGTGACCAAAAATTGTTTTTTTATTTTATGAATGTTAATGAACTTAGTTACATACCTTATATCCAGGTTACCAACCTAAAAAACTAACATAATATACTGCAATACCCTCACTCATAAATCCAATCGCACTGGAACCTTTATCTGCCATCTAGGTCTTTCATTTACATTTAAAGTAGTATCAGAAACTTGCTTAGCTATGGCAGTACTTTCTATTTTATTTTCACAATTTGTACTAATCAGGAATTGCTTGTTTAAGACAAGCAGCCTCCGAGAACTCACAACTATCGCTAACTACATTTTCAGAAATATGACTACTATCATTAAACTTTGCTCTTAACAACTGATTGACATGACGTTTCCAAACAAACTCTTCATTAAGAAGTTTACACAGATAAATACGATCTCCTAACACTTCATCGATCTTCGCCTCAACCCAATTTTTCTTATTAGGGTTCCTATAATCTCTACATAAAACCAATTCATCCTCTACAAATACTTCTTTTTTCCTACCCTTGTCATTCTTATGGCTCTAATCTTTAACATCTCTTTCAAACAGTAAGTCAATTCCTAGTCTTATGTCTAAATACTAAACTAACAGGTGTGACACCAGTAGTGATATGAACAGAATTTCGATAGTGAAACAAATATCTATTCATGATCGTTTCAAATGAGAAATCATTACTAGTCTCATTCCTGAACGCTTTTATAACACTATTTTAAAACTTTTAACCGCATTCTCAGCAAACTTGTTGGTTGATGGATGATAAGGTGGTAAAGTCAATTAAACTTAAAATTTTTTTAAATTCTTCACAAGTAAATTGCGGACCATTATCTGTAACTCCCACCTTTGGTAATCCATACCTTGAGAAACATTCACGAAATTTCTCAACGGTCGACTTTGAATCAGTATTTTTCATTATGAATGACTCAGGCCACTTTGAGTAAGTATCAACAATAATCAGTACCATTTTACCTTTTATAGGGCCCAAAAAATCTGCATGAATTCAAAAAAATAGTTCGCTTTTACACAAGACATTACAGTAGCTTTTTTTGGTTCTGGTCTCGAAGAATAACATATTTGACAGTTATTGACTATTTGCTCCATCTTCTTATCAAAAGACGGCCACCAAAAATAAGCCCTTGCATTCGCCTTCATTTTACAAATTCCCTCATGAGTAACTCATTAAGTAACTGCTGACGAAGTTTAGTAGGAACCACAACACGGTATCCTCACATAACAACTCCCTTGTCAATTGACTGCTACTAGTAAAGTAAGGTTTTAATAATTCATTATCCGTGTGATTTGGAAACCCGTAACGAGTAAAATTATAAACACGCCCCAATAAAAATCTTGTCTAGTTTTTAATATTAAATTTTTAGAATCTATTAGTATAATATTTTCTAAAAAATTCAAATAATCGTACTCTTCACTTTTTATTGTTTTATTATCAGGTAGTAGTAATCTACTTAGAAAATCGGCTTTTACGTGACCCGTACCTTTTATGTACTTAATTGTATAATCAAACGGTGATATAAATAATGAGCAACGCTGAAGCCTTCCAGCTGCCATTTTTGGTAAACTCTTGAACTCTCCAAATAAAGTTATTAATGGTTTATGATCGGTTAAAATTTCAAACTTTCTGCCTGCTAAATATTTAAAAAAATTTAATGTTGCCCAATAAATAGATAATGCTTCTTTTTGTAACATACTGTATTAATTCTCTGCTTTAGACAAAGTATGTGAAATAAACGCAATTGGTCTCTCAGTACCGTCTGGCATAACATGTAACAACACAGCTCCGATGTCATATTCGCTACTATCGCAAGCCAAACGCAATGATTTATGGGAATCAAAATGTACCAAGATCCGATATGACGCTATTTCTTTTTTTACGGATTCAAAAGAATCATTACACGTTTTATTTCATTTATATACACAATCTTTTTGCAATAATTCATAAATAGGTTTAAATTTTTGAGAAAGATTCGGAATGAATTTTGAATAATAATTAACCATGCCAGTAAATGCACGTACTTTTTAGGTTTATTTCTTGGATGAGGTGTTTTTAAAATTGCTTCTATTTTCTTTTCATCTTTTTCTAAACTTTGAGCGGAAATCTGGTGCCCTAAGTAAAAAATTTTATCTTGAAAAAAATTACATTTTTTGCATTTAGCCTAAAGCCTGCTTTTTCAAGTCTACTCAGATCTTCACACAAATTATTAAAATGCTCCTGCTTATCTTTGCTTGTCACCACTATATCATCTAAATATTGACCGTGCCTTTACAACTTTGAAGTACCTTTTCAACCACCCTCTGAAAAATAGAACATGCTGGCTTAGTGCCATAAGGTAGTCTATTTACTTTGTAAATTCCATAAGGTGTACTCCAAGCTAATAACTCAGATGTTTCATCATGGACAACTAATTGATTGTACGCATTCAAAAAATCTAGCTTCGTGAATTTTACACTCCTTTGTAAGGCCGCAAATATGTCCTCAATGCGTAGTAACGGATGATTAGAATCTTTTAGAAACTTATTAATAGTAATTTTATAATTCGCACACACCCTAATATCAACACCATTTGCTCTGGTAACTGGAACTAAAAGGGTGCCTCAAAAAGCATTTGAAACATTTTTTATTACTCTCTCATTCTCCAGTTTACCTAATCCTTTAATAACTTTTTCCCTAAACACGAACGGTATCGGCAGTGGTTTTTGAAAACTCCATCATCAATTTCTAATTTAACTTTCTCGTACTTATATGTGCCTAATTCATTTTAAAAAAGATTTGAAAACTTTTCGAATATTTCTTGCAACTCAGCCTTTTTTGTTTGTTGACACTTCAACCTCAATTTGACCATTCGGTACTACAATAAGACCGTTATAAACTTTTATACGTACCAAGGTAGGTTGTAGTTCCAAATTAGAAAATTTTGTTTTATACAAAGTGAATGGAATACATGACAACCCTGCACCTGTATCCACCTCCATGGGTGTTGAAATCCCATTTAACAACAAATCAACTGTAACTGGCGCTACATAAAAGTCACTATCTACATTAAAAATATCAACATTAAAAAAATCAATTTTATTTTCAACTTGTGAAACCTCACAGTCCTCTAAAGAATTATTTTTCTCCACCTTAACTTTGCATGCGTTAATAATGTGACTTTTTCTTTTACAATTATTACAAGTGTAATTCCTAAATTTACATCTTTTAAATTCATGATTACCTTTGCCACAAGAAAAACACAAAACTTTCTCACCCACTTTCACTTCCTGTTTTGTCTGTTCCTCCTTTTCTTTACTTTGTGAAGATAACCCGTTGCTACCTTTAAATTTTACCTTCTGAACTCTGTTCACCTCCTGTATAAATTTAGTTTCTTTTAACGCTGCTTCCTTTGCCAACGCTATCTCCAGTATATCCTTTAAACATTTGGTAGGTTTCTATTCACACAATCTGTCCAATACTGGCCCAGGTTTTAAACCAACTACAAAGTTGTCGAGAACTCTGCTTTCCAATTGTCCTTCGAAATCACACTCTGCTGCTATCCTTTTGACTTTAACAAACCATTCGTTTATGCTTTCGTTTGCTTGACAAAGCATGTCAAATTGAATACGTCGTTTGTACAAAAAAACTTTCGGTCTAAACTGACTCACCAACAACCGAACAAGTTCATCGTAAGTTTTGTCACTGGGTTTACTTGTATAACAAATATTAAAATTTTGTACACTTCTTTACTCACAGCTGTTAATAAGATAGAGACTCGCCTGTCCTCTTCAATTTTGTTAGCCATAAAAAACTGCTCCAATCTCTCGCTGTAAACCTCCCAATCATCGCCCAGACTAAAAATTCTTACATTTGCGACGTTGCCTGCGTTAACTATCGTTACTGCAGCCATTTGTCCCTTTTACACAGATGTGGTTCGGATATAAGAAGATTTAATTCCAAAAATAACCTCTTAAAAACGTGGTGTGATCCTAACCTCTAATTGGCTTTCAGTTATTATCAGAACTGCTTCCGAAAAAAAAAACTTGCGTCTCACGTAAAACAATACTCTTTTATTTCTTTTCTTTTTCTTTTCGTCGCTAAAAATTGTTGTATCGCAACATAAATAAAATAAATAAGGTGACCAAAAATTGTCTTTTTATTTATGAACCTTAATGAACTTAGTTACATACCCTATATCCAGGTTACCAGCCTAAAAAACTAACATAATATAATGCAATAAGCGTCTGTAAAAAAAGTACGTAGAAGTTTAGCTATCCAGAAATACTATTCAAAAACGTATAAAACTAAATAACATGTCTCCGTGATCACTGGAACGTAAACCTTAATCTAACGTAGAATAACGTAGAAAAAAAAGAAGTACTTGCCCAAGGAGTGCTCCACTTTAACTAGAATATTTTACGGGATAACTCACTCTAAGATTAAAAAATGTGCTTTTGATTATGCCTAAAGAAGAGAATAAAACTGCTGGCAATGATTGGTAAGAAAGATTTTTAAGGAGGCATCTAACCATTTTGCTACTAAAACCAGAAACGACAAATGTCTCTAGAATTACTGCTTTTAATAAAGTCGAGATAACCATCTATTTCAAAAATTTCTCAAGTTTATTAGAACGTTATATTTTTCCGCAAACTCATATCTTTAATGCAGACGAAACCGGAAACTCAACTTTCTAATTTGTATAATATGTAAAGAATTTGGAAAAACGGAGAAGCGTGATTGAGATGTGTTATTTGAGGTAGATGGGCGCAAACAATGAGTACCTCCCATCAAGTTAAAAACACTTTTGTAGGCAAGTTTTTTATATTAATAAATCTTTTTGAATCTTAGTTTAATGCATCATTTATAGTGTATAGGCTGTTTGCCACGATCAACTTTTTCAACCAAATTTTGAATGAGAATTTGAATTAAAATTTCATCGATCGTGTCAGACACACTTGAACGAAATTCATGACGAAAAATAGAACATGTTCTATTTTTCATCTATAAATATATCCGCGCATGCAACGGATTTTGTGTTTTGTAACCTCAAATATGACGAGTATCAGAAATATCATGGAAATATCAATGCTTGTTTAAAATGAAACAACCGTTATATTATTTGATATTATTATCGCAGTGCAAGGAAGGATGCTTTAAAAAATAGTACGAAACAAATAAAATGAGGTTATAATCAGTTATAATCTTTCAGGTTATACGAGCAATGCGCATGCTTTCATATGTAATTTTATGGAGAATATAAATTAGTGTCATTCACGATGTATTTTATTTAAGAATTTGTAGCACTTTTCTTTATTCAATATGTTTCGTTCAAATTCTCATTTAAATTTTCGTTGAAAAAGTTGATCGTGTCGTGTATACAAAATATCTTTGAAAAAAAGAATCATTTAAAAAAATTACTCGTTATATTCCTTAAACGCCCCGTATTCTCCCACTCTTCCCCACTATACTAGAAAAATTACCACTTTTCGTATTTAAGGAAATTAATAGCAAAAATAATCAGCAATCTGGCGCTGTAAGTTTAGTTTGGTTAGTTTTAAATGGACAAAAAGAATTATTAACAATCACTTCAACTTTGAGCTCGATCACACTACACTGAACTTACATACAATCGCGACACTTTACAAATCGATTATTGTACTTAATAACACCGAATAAAAAAAGAAAATATTCAAAAATTCATCCATCAGAGCTACTTAATATCGAATAGTAACAGTCACTTCTCTTTATGTAAAAATAGTTAGCAAAATGCGTATGTAAGCTTACATACGACGATTGTGAGCCTAATTCTGACTTGAATATACCCAAATTAATTTAAAGTAACTCGACGAGTAATTGGTCAACGTACGAACAACAGTTGAATTACATAAATGCTACAATACTTTAAAATTTCCGACTAAACGAAAAGTTTTAATGTGATCTACTACTTAAAATGTTGAAAGTTAAGTATTAAAAAAAATTAATAGAATAAACTCAAGTAACACACGCTAAAAGCTAGGTAAAATCAAATTACACATGAGCAAATGGTTCCGCAATACGAACATTATTCATTTTTTTCATGTTCAAGGCCGTAATGGTCCTATAGAAATTTCTCAACAAAAAATGTCTAGAGGTTACCTCCATAAACAGCAAGGAATAGAATTACCTCTAATTAATAACTAGTTGAGAAAGAGTGCCGTTTCAACTCTAGAATACTCGGTAAAAAAAAATTATAGTATTAAAGCAAGATGGCGGCCGTTATCTTAACACATTTTTACGTTATTACTTAAATTCTGTTTTAATATCTTAATCCTATTGCAGCATCATTGCTAAGACGTAAAACGAATATCAAACAATAGAATTTACACATAGAAAGAATTACTTACGATTTAGCTGAAAGCGTAAGAAGAAGCCGGAAATTGCAGCTACAACCTAAAGAAAAATGAGCAAGTAGAACTTCTTACATCAAAACTGTCAATTTTAGACCTTATCGGCGACAGTGCCGTCAAAAAAACAGTGCCGTCGTAAATGGTATTACAAATTATTATTTATAACAAATACGTAAATAACAAAATGTAACAACAGTTAGTTTTACACGCTACTGTACGCACATATTTAGTTGTCACAATTAACGTTAGCAGTGCTCTCTAGTTCTCTACGTTATCAAAAATTGTATTTTTGGAATACATTTATTTGCTGTAGGAATGTAAAAATTAAGCCGACGAGGTCACTTTGTTGTACAACGTGCTGCCCAACCAAAAGCTTATTTCATATTATGTCTGTAATACCGACCTACGTGCTAATGTTTGATCAATTTTATATAAGTATAATTATGTATCTTGTTCTAACGTGAACTATTGTCTGTGATAAAATGAGTATACTTTGTGTTACTACTTTTATCTTGTCATTTGTTTTATTACAGCTTCGGGTAGATTTAAACGATGTCTCCCACTCTAGTCTTTTATCGTTGATTGAAAGAGTTTACTAAGATGCGCAACTCCTATGGTACAACGCGTACCGCATATAGGGTCTGACATGTAGATGTTACTAGCGTATTAACAGGGTCTGAGATTTTAAAAAGGGAGAAGGGATACTCGCGTAGTTTCAAATCTCAGATGCTCACCTTAGACCCTAAAGTGGGGTCTGACATGATAGACACGGTTAAGGCTGTGTGCCCGGAGCAGAAATCGTTTTTACAATTTTACAAGACAAAATTACATCGAAGGATTTTCAAAATGGTGCCAAAATTCTTAAAAAAATTATCTTCACCTAGGTACAGACGCATTTTAAAAATTTTTTTTTCGGGGCCTTAGATAAAAACAAAAAAATTTGAAATTAAAAAAAAAGAACTCTGCTACAGACAAATTCACAACACTTAGAAAAATAAATTGTTCTTCAAAAAAATTCTATCTTTGCAAATAATATTGTGATATGTGGTACGACGTCGAATTGTAACTTCGATTGTTGAGATCCGCGCAAGTGTTAACGTACACAAACACGATACTGTCTTCTCGGAACGCATAAAACTGATAATGTTACAGAAAAGACGTACCTATCAACATTCCTGTTTTTATTATTCAATGCAAATATATAAATATGAAATTTTTTGTATTTTCTATAACTTTTGTAGATGTAAAAAAATACATGAATATAAAACTAGTTGTAATTTTTTATTTTCTACCACTTTTGTCTAAAATAATTGAATCGGTTATTTGGAAAAGGGCACATCTACACTAAATTAAATTTTACACTACAAAGAAAAAAGTGTTATAAATAAACATTCTGAATTGACTGCCGTAAAACACTTCTAGTATACTGTTTTGTACTGTTTTTGTACCAAAAAATGCGTATACAGAAATATAAAGAACTAAAAAAAACAAAATTATCTAAATATGCACTAAACTTGTGTCTTTTTTCAAATAACCGATTCAATTAAGAAAGCCAACATTTATGTTGAATAATATTATTTTTACGCAGCCCAGTGAGCTCCAAACTATGAAATAACAGAATCTTCTTCTTGTTATTTGTAATTGCCTATGTATTTGAGAGAAATAATCGTGCGATCTTTTTAATTTTACAGCATTTTCTTGCAACGGTAAATACAATACTAGTTTGCGTTCAGCTGCTTCTCTCGGCGATATTTTTAATTTTGTAAGGACACTTTATCTCAATTAAACCATCTTCGCCCACTAATCCGTCAGGAGTAGCAAGATACGTAGTTTCTGCAGACACAAACAATCCACAGTTTTGAGCTACCTGTCCAAATTCTTCTGAAAATTGTCATTTTACTATTTCTTCATGATTCGGACCCCAATTTGTTTTGATCGCTCGACACCATAATTGGCCTTTGAGTCTTACAAATTTTAAGTTTTCTCGTAAAATATTCAACAAAATTCTTTGTATCTACTTGTTTCAATAATTTTGCTACCCTGCCAAAATGTTTAAATTTGAAAATATACATAAACACAATAAATCAAAATTTGTTTCTATTTCCTAAATCTTACTTCTATCATTTTCAAATCGTTTATAAATTATGCAAGAATACAGTACACGCTCACAAATGTTTTGAGGATCAACTGAAGTTTAAATTCACCTTTTTATTTAAAGCTAAAACTTGTGATATTTTTGTTATAAAACTGTAACCAAACCAAATATGTAATGTTTTTGAACAAAAAAGTTAATATGTACCAGCTGATAAACTATGTACGTTAATGAAGATCCGTTGCTGATTACAATTAAAAAAATTAAGAGTAGCAAAAAATCATAACCAAAGTTGACCGTTGATAATGCAGAAGCAATCTTTCATATCAGTATTTGTTTTCAATCAAGCCGAATACTTGGTATTTTCGTTGATTGAAAACATTTTCAATTAACAGGATTTTATAAACATCTATTGAGAGGTGAAACTTGAAATAACGAGATAAACATTTAAAGAACCCTAATCAATGCGTTGTTATTGCAGTATCAACGTACGTGACTTATCATCGCTACTTTAAGATAACACGATTCAAAACAATGTGCACTTCGGTCTTACCGAACGATTGCGAATTGTAGTTTACTAGAATTCCGTGGAGTCGCTACATTACAAGCGCAGCTTCTTCCATAAGAAGTGCAAGTGCAACGAAGAGCAGAAGGAGTGCGATATACGGTACGGTTTTATCCGTAAGCGTTGCGCATCTTAGTAAACTCTTTCACTCAACGCTTTTATCGTTTTGGCGCTTTTTTAAATGCATTTTATAATTTAACGCCACGAACCTTGCGACCCAAATCATCAAACCCAACTGAGTTAGTCGTCGCTCTGAATGTAGCGAAAAGTGGACTTAAAGTACGATTCCGATCCACGCGGCAGGCGTCCGACAGCAAATGCTATCGGGTTTCAGTTGCAGTCGTATAGATTTCAAAGCCGGCAGCAGGCACTGCAGTTACGTCGCAACATTACTAAATTGCGATTGTGTCTTTAATATACAGTTATAAATAAGCAAATCATGCAAGCTTTATTGCAAGAAGAAGAAGACGACGATGATTTATTATTGTATTATTACTTAAGTAGAAAACCTATACTGCCATTGTACTTAAATAGACTGGAAGAAGGCTCTTATCAAACTTTGATAGTAAGACACTTAAATGATAGTGAACACATTTTCAGAAGTTATTGCCGTTTAAATAAAAACCAGTTTAATTTTGTAATCTCTTTAATTTATGATGATCTTGCTCCAAAAACATTGCGGGAGACTATATCGCCAGAAGAGAAATTATTCTTAACATTAAGGTAAGCTAATTAAAATTATTTCTTTATAATAATAGTAGAGAAGGTCAGTTAACTAAGTAAACTAATTATTTAAAAATTTTCATTTTCTGTTTGAGGTGTTGAAGTAGATGGTGTTGAAGAACTAGATATAGTATTATTGTTTGCCGCCAGAATCTCGTACTTGGTGAGAACTTCAAAGATTTCTTGTTTTGCTTTGATTTGAAGTAATCTTGTAGACAAGTTCTTTAAAACTTGTTCAATATGGTTAGCAAAGGATTTGAACTCATCATCAGTACCAGGCATATTTTTCATTAGCGATAGACGTGAATTTTCTCTCTCTCTCTCATATATGATAAAATATCATCTCTACTACTTCGTGGATGTTTTTTGTTTATTTTTTGTTGGTTAACTGCAGTAGAAGGAGCAGGTATATTACGTTCAGTATTCATGATAGAATTCCTTTGCTGGGTACTAGCTTCAGAAAGAGTGGCATCGGTGCTTTGCTGGATGTTATTCTTTTCCGACTCTGAGGACTCTTCAGTCTTGTTTTGTGATGATACTGATTCATCATCTACACTGCTAGAAGAAGGCCTTTTCTGCGAAACGTTATCTAAGAAAGACAATAATCTGTATAAGTTCCATTTCGTGCGATTGCTTTTTGGAGCTTCTGGTCCAGTGGGAAGTTTATTTTTTTGTTTAAAACGCATATAGCCATCGCGTATTGTCTTCCACTGTTTTTTACAGTTTTCACCTGTAATGTAAATATTAAAAAGTAGTGGTTTTGTTTCAGATTCATAGCTACAGGAAAAAGTTTTGCTTCCTTAGCATTTCACTATCGTATATCAAGGTCATATATATCGAGAATAGTGAAACAAGTATTACATTTACTTAGACTAAAACTTGTTTCAATTTGTATGCCTCTTCCTACTAAAAATGATTTTCAAAGAATTGAAACAGAATTTTGGGAAATAGAACATGCCAAATTGCGTCGGAAGTATCGATGGCAAGCATATTCGTATAAAATCACCACAGCACAGTGGATCTCTTTTTTTCAACTATAAAGAGTATTTCTCTATAGTGTTACTAGCAATAGTTGATTCAAACTACAAATTTATTGCAATTGATGTAGGGTTATAAGAAAAAGAAGGTGACAGCAATATATTTAAAAAGTCAGAAATGGGAAAGAAAATACAGAACAATACTTTTAATTTTCCGGAACCAAAAAATTTACCAGGAACAAATGATATTTTATCACATTTCTTAATTGGAGACGAAGCTTTTGCTCTTGATACATTTATGTTGAAGCCATATTTTCAGAGAATTGCAATACATGATAACCATGTCGAAATCGGTCTCGTACAAATTAAAGGTGCGATTCCGATCCACGCGGCAGACGGCAGCGGCAGACAACGATAGCATGTGCCGCGACGGCAGACGGCATTACTTTGCAGTATTAATTTGTACGAGACCGATTTCGACATACGACTGCAACTGCCGCACGACAAATCGCGATTTGTTTTAACGCGTAGCTGCAGACGGCACTCCCGTACAAACACAGTACTGCCGTTGAAGTTCAAAATTATGAACGTGTCGACAAACGAAGAAATCGAAAGTTTATTAATTTAGTGTCAAAACATCCGTGTTTATTTGATTGCAAAAATCCTAATTATAAAGATGCACGTATTAAAGAAAATATTTGGAAAGAGATTGCTCAAGAGCTCAATAAAACGAGTAAGTATATTTATATTATTTATTAAAACGTATCACTATTCTGTACGATTTACAATACTTATTTGCCATGATACTTTACCTACTTGGGAACAAAAAAAGAGTATTTCTCTATAGTGTTACTAGCAATAGTTGATTCAAACTACAAATTTATTGCAATTGATGTAGGGTCATATAGAAAAGAAGGTGACAGCAATATATTTAAAAAGTCAGAAATGGGAAAGAAAATACAGAACAAAACTTTTAATTTTCCGGAACCAAAAAATTTACCAAGAACAAATGATATTTTACCATATTTCTTAATTGAAGACGAAGCTTTTGCTCTTGATACATTTATGATAAAGCCATATTCTCAGAGAATTGCAAGACATGATAACCAAAAAGAGATTTTTAATTATAGGCTAAGTCGTGCTCGACGAGTAGTCGAAAACGCTATCGGCTTATTATCTCAAGTTTTTCGAGTATTTTACATACCTATACCAATTTTACTTGAAACTTGTGAATACTTAATAATGTCTGCCTGTTGATTGCACAACATATTACGAGATGGTTATCTTAAAAACCAGCAGATTCCAAGATATCACCGCGACGAAGAAAAAATACCATCTCATAATATGATCAGAATGGCGAGTACTAGTGGTTTTGCTAATGCCGGAGGTTTAGTGATTCGAGACAAATTAAAAGATTTTATAGTTGAAGAAAAGAGATCCACTGTGCTGTGGTGATTTTATACGAATATGATTGCCATCGATACTTCCGACGGAATTTGGCATGTTCCATTTTTCCCAAAATTTTGTTTCAATTTTTTGAAAATCATTTTTAGTAGAAAGAGGCATACAAATTGGAACAAGTTTTAGTCTAAGTAAATGTAATACTTGTTTTTACTATTCTCGATATATATGACCTTGATATACGATAGTGAAATGCTAAGAAAGCAAAACTTTCTCCTGTAGCTATGAATCTGAAACAAAACCACTACATTTTAATATTTACATTACAGGTGAAAACTGTAAAAACAGTGGAAGACAATACGCGATGGCTATATGCGTTTTAAACGAAAAAATAAACTTCCCACTGGACCAGAAGCTCCAAAAAGCAATCGCACGAAATGGAACTTATACAGATTATTGTCTTTCTTAGATAACGTTTCGCAAGAAAAGCCTTCTTCTAGTAGTGTAGATGATGAATCAGTATCATCACAAAACAAGGCTGAAGAGTCCGCAGAGTCGGAAAAGAATAACATCCAGCAAAGCACCGATGCCACTCTTTCGGAAGCTAATACCCAGCAAGGAAATGCTATCATGAATACTGAACGTAATATACCTGCTCCTTCTACTGCAATTAACCAACAAAAAATAAACAAAAAACGTCCTCGAAACAGTAGAGATGATATTTTATCATATATGTGAGAGAGAGAAAATTCACGTCTATCGCTAATGAATAATATGTCTGGTACTGATGTTGAGTTCAAATCATTTGCTAACCATATTGAACAAGTTTTAAAAAACTTGCCCACAAGATTACTTCAAATCAAAGCAAAACGAGAAATCTTTAAAGTTCTCACCAAGTACGAGATTCTGGCGACAGACAATAATACTATATCTAGTTCTTCAACACCATCTACTTCAAGAGCTGGTTCAGCCATGACAAGTGTTTCTGATGACAGTCAGTACACAATTTTAAATCCTTATTTTCCAATTAGCATTTATTCGGAACCAACCGATTTGACATATACACGTAATGCCGAATTTCGTTCAATATGTTCGGAATAAATGATATAACACCTCAAACAGAAAATGGAGAATTTCCTTCTATCTCAGAATTTTTAAATAATTAGTTTACTTAGTTAACTGACCTTCTCTACTATTATTATAAAGAAATAATTTTAATTAGCTTACCTTAATGTTAAGAATAATTTCTCTTCTGGCGATATAGTCTCCCGCAATGTTTTTGGAGCAAGATCATCATAAATTAAAGAGATTACAAAATTAAACTGGTTTTTATTTAAACGGCAATAACTTCTGAAAATGTTTTACTATCATTTAAATGTCTTTTTATCAACGTTCAATAAGAGCCTTCTTCCAGTCTATTTAAGTACAATGGCAGTATAGGTTTTCTACTTAAATAATAATACAATAATAAATCATCGTCGTCTTCTTCTTCTTGCAATAAAGCTTGCATGATTTGATTATTCATAACTGTATATTGAAGATACAATCGCAATTTAGTAATGTTGCGACGTAACTGCAGTGCCTGCTGCCGGCTTTGGAATCTATACGACTGCAACTGAAGCCCGATAGCATTTGCTGTCGGACGTCTGCCGCTGCCGTTTCGGGTCTGCCGCGTGGATCGGAATCGTACCTTTATACGGTACGAAAATCATACCAAGACACTGTTAACATAACAAACACTTATAACTTATAGTATACACACTGACAAATTGACCTAAAGTAAATACAAAGTTTTGACATAATTTTTTAATTGTTGTTTTAGGTGTTACTAACACAAATTTATTTGTTTATATTTATAATTAAATATATAGTCGTAGAAAAAGTATAGTTTAAACTTCGTAAGAAATGCGCATTAGCAACTCGTATGAATTTATAAATCTTTATACTCCTTGGTAATGGCAACCATTCCGTATTCACTATACAATATACTATTGTTTTATCTATAATAAACATAACCAAATTAAAATTTCTAAGGTCAACTACAATTTCTTTTTTCAAACAAACTTATTTGTTATATCGCTTAGTATTTATTTACCACAAATAATATTAAAGAAACTAAACCAATAAAAAATCAAGGTAAGAATCTAGAATAGGAAACATTTATATGAGAGAGTTTTTTATCGTTGTTGACTTGTAGAGTCCAAATTGATTAATTACCAAATACAATACACACTAAAGTAACCCAGCATACAATAAAACAAACAAAATACACTTAAGAAAAGAAAAACAAACTGTTGAGTACAAGAGAAAAGAAAGATTCTTAAAACATTTATGCGTCGCAAGAAAATTAACGAGTAGAAGTAACTTGACTTAGAGTTATTTATGCATCTTTTTATACGTTCCTAAACAAAACAACTTGGTAAACAATTATATTTTTATTTTTAAAGTTATGTTAACCAGATAAGTTAGCACGCAGTTTTAAATATGTGATTATATAAATTAACATTTTATTTAATAAAACAAAAATGGAAAAAAAACGTTGATTATAAGGAGTATTAATATTACTTGATTACTAAAAATAAATGTAGGAAAAGCTCGCGTCATACGTTAGCTTGCCTATTCGTTCTCTAATAATCAATTATTATGTAAAACCGACAAATTTTTATTTGTTATTAACAAAAACACGCAGTAAGATGTTTTATCAACAATTCGGCATTTGTTATCTTAAATTTAATTAAGATGATCAAACTTAAGTGGTTTTTGCCGCAATGAAGTTTTTTTAAGCGTAAGCAATATTTACACAAATAACAAATTTTTAGATTTCGTTCTAAACATTGGGATGAGAATATAATTTAATTTGTACTTGTGCGCTTTCGCACCAACTTAAAGGTATTGACTTAACAATATAGTCGCCCTTTATATTATTTATGTTTAAAATAAACATTGACAGATTTTATGGCGCTTTGTCGTATAGATTTGTTGTCGCAATTTGAGAATATTATTAAATTTAGAAAAAAATTCGTACACTATAGACACAAACAGCAAATTTTTTTTCTAAATTTAAGTAGTTTATATTGTTACAACTGCATTTCTAAAATTTATTTTATTCCAGTCTTTTTATTATTTAGTTATTTTTGGTTCAAACATTACTTTTGTGTTAAAAGTAGTAATGTTATTGTAAAAACATAATTAGGTCAACACGTTATGTTTAATTGTTAAACCTTA
Organism: Aquatica leii; assembly: GCA_035610365.1. Taxonomy (NCBI): domain Eukaryota; kingdom Metazoa; phylum Arthropoda; class Insecta; order Coleoptera; family Lampyridae; genus Aquatica; species Aquatica leii. Next base: position 84,477,310 of record CM069434.1, read on the forward strand.
ACTTTATTTAAATTTTCCATATTATAAAATTATTAATAAATTTCAAACACAAAAAAATAATAAAAGTTTGTTCCGTAAGAAACTATAAACATGTTAGTTATGCAAGGCGTCAATAGATACGCCATTGACGGAGAAGGTGATATGGGAATAAGCGCTATAGTTGTAGAAGCGATACGCGGAGTAGTACTCACAAGGCGGGCATTAGAGATTGATGATTTAATGTAAGCCATATATTTAGTAATAATCCACTGTACTATTATTGCTGTAATGTGTTCTTTAATAAAATAATATTGTGTGTATTAACGGCGAAATTCTGACAATATCAGAAGTGGGATCTTCACCAAATAACACCATTAGAAGAGGTATTGCGTATCAGGGTGAATAATTGTAGCGATCAAAATGGCTGATTCGAATAACGACAGTGTCGACGTGGATGTGACCACTACGAACGAGTGCGCAGGCGCGGCAAACGTTTCTGTTAACGCCTATGAACAAATGTAGAATGACACAAACGTAAAGACACACGATTCTACGAACGGAAGCAACGTTGAGATCAACGAATTAACAAAAGCACTGATGGCACAAGCTGCGTTGACGACTGATCTCACTCGATTGGTTGCAACTCACAGCGGATTACAAAATTTCCATGTAATGCCGGACTTGTCTAAGAGTATTCAAACGTTTGATGTTATAAAGTATGGACATCCCTCACGCGAGTGGATAGACCGAGTGAACAGTAACGGATCAATGGACGGATGCAATAAAACTTGAAACGGCACGAGCACATTTGATGGTAGCGGCTAAGTCATGGTATGACGCGAGAGCTGACTATTTGGTCACGTGGAAGGCTTTCTATTTGGCATTCTGTAAAACATTTGATCAACGGAAAAGTAAAACTGAACTTTTAGAACTTATGCGTTCAAGAACGCAAAAAGCGAATCACAACCTTTCGACGTATTTCCACAAAAAGTTTAAATTGTGTAAACAGCTTAGTCTCAGTTTCGAGGAAACGAAGGAACAAATAATTTCAGGGATGATGACGTTTGCAGTAAAAGGCGCCGTAATGATGGCATACCACGAGAATGAGGACGGCCTGCTACACAATATATTGAAACTAGAGAAGACATGTACTAACGAAAACCACGGAAGAAAAAACGACGAACAAAAGATCAAAACTGATCAAGTGAACGCAAAGGAATGTGAATTAACTTACAAAGCAAACTGAAGAAGATCCGATGATAAATCTGACAACCAGTCGCAACGAATAAGACGATAGAACGAACGGGGTAAACCTTAATGCTACAACTGTAATGTGTATGGACATTTGTCACGAGATTGTCCAAAACCTAAAAGGGACAGCGGCGGTAATTCATCAACAAGCAGTGAACGCATACAACCCAGTGAAATCAATGAGATAGAGCGTAAAGAAGAAACACTAGAAAAGTATTTACATAGCGTGATACTGAATGATCAGCATATTTTAGATGCACTGATAGAAAGCGAAAGTGCAGTCTGTACAATACGTAAACAAGCGAGTGAAAAACATGGGCTAGTAGGTGAAGCATGTGATCGTGCTCTTTTTGCTTTTGGAAATATCACAAAACCAACGCTAATGTGTATCAGTGTTGTGCGTGCAAATATCGACATTGACGGTGTGAGTGTTGTTGACATTGCATCGTACACGATTCTGCAACTCCGTACGCGTCCCCAGTTCTTTTAGTTACAAAGAGAAGCGGCGAACCACGTTTAGTGGTTAATTATAGAAAATTAAATTTGCAAACCGTATGCGAAACGTTTCCGATCCCTAATACCGACAAAGCATTTGAGGGATTATAAGGAGCCAAGGTATTTTCGACTCTTGACCTGGTCAGTCGGTTTAAGTCCCGCTGACGGAAAGAGCAAAAGGAAAAACGGGATTTATTACATGTGACAAAAAGGGAGAATTCGAACGAATGGTATTTGCTCTTACAAATGCACCTTACGTATTCTCACAATTGATGCAAAGAGTACTAAGACCGTTTAGAAGAAACTCAGAGATTTGGTACGTGGATGACATTTTGATCCCGGAAACAAGTGTTAATAGCGATAAAAAACGCAAATTTAACTTTAAACGTGGGGAAGTGCGAATTCGGGAAACGCGAGGTCGAGTTCTTAGGGTTTGTAATATCTGAAGGAAAAATACGACCAGGGCTAAGAAAAGTTGCCGCAGTACAAAAATATCCAACACCTCAAAACGTGCATGCAGTACGCCGATTTTTGGGATTAACTGGATACTTCAGAAAATTCGTTCCTCGATACGCAAAAATTGCGAAATCATTGACAGATTTAACTAAGATCGAGTGTAAATACGACTGGAACGAACAACGTCAAGAGGTTTTTGCAAATCTAAGGACTGCTTTAACAAGTAAACCAACCTTGCAGTTATATGAGCCTCGTGCAGAGACAAAGCTCCACTGCGACGCAAGCATTGACGGCAGGCGCGGCTCCAGCAGTTTATTTCGGTGGGGGCTCCATCAGTTTAAAGCGGGGGGGGGGAGGGAAGTGCTCATCACATTTTTAAATAATAATGTATTGAATATGGCGTTAATATAAAACTGAATAACACTTCGTTATGCACCAAGCTTTTACTTGCAAGCGATAAAGCATCATAAATTATACAACTATTAAAAAAAGCGAATGTATTACATACAAAGTAAGAGAAACTTCAGTATTATTTTCAATGTCGGGTGGGGGAGGGGGCGTAGCCCCCCTCCCCCCCCCCCCCCCCCCTCTGAAGCTGCGCCGGATTAACGGGTTAGCTGGAATGCTATTACAAAAGAGTAATCAGGGAAGGATGCATCCAGTGAATTATTTGTCTAGAGAAACTTGAAGAAAAGAAAGCAATTACTACTCTACTAAACTAGAATTAAGCGACTAATTGACATATTAAAAATTCCCAGTGAAGAACGCAGCGAAGATAAAAAAACGTGATGTTTCCGAGTATGAATTTTGCAAGGGAAGATTGTTCCGATGTGTCAAACAAAATGATCGTAAGCGATTGTTATATGTTGTGCCTAAATCAATTCGAAAAATGATAGTGGTTTGATTTTACAACGGAATGGGACATTTTTCGGTGGACCGAACAGTTTCCAAAATTATGGAGTACTATTGGTTTGCTAGGATGCGTAGGTACGTATGGCAGCATATTTCCGCCTGTCCTGTTTGTCTTTTAAATAAAGTTCCCGCTGGAAAGACACCCGGACTTTTGAATCTAATACCCTGGCCAACAAGACCGTTTTCGAGAATTCATATGGATCATATAGGTTTTTTTGTTACTAGTTCACGGGGTAATAACCATATATTAGTAATAACCGATTCGTATTCAAAGCACGTCAAATTGTACGCTGAAAAATTAATAAGGTCAGTGACATTGTTTAGATCACTACAAGAATACACGTGTGATTTTGGTTTGCCTAAACGCATTGTGACAGATAGAGGCTCATGCTTTACATTCGCAGAAATGGAAAACTTCTGTCGTGATAACGGTATTAAACATACTCTAATTGCAACAAGGCATCTGCAAGCAAATGGTCAAGCGAAACGCGAAAATAAAACACTAATTCCTGTGCTAATTGCATCCTTGACTAACGGGAATAAACGTTTATGGGACCGTGAATTAAAAAAGGTTGAACGGAATTTAAATAATCACGTAAACAAAACTACAAATAGAACCCTCTTTGAAATTCTATACGGGTTCAATGCACGGTTTGTAGACGGCGATTTACAACAACTAACATTAGTGGATAACGACGAAAATGACGTAAGCTCGATGCACGTTGGGATAAGGCAACGGGTTATTGCAGAGCAACGTAAACAAAAAGTTTATTATGATAAAAGACGAGTTGATGGAATTACGTATGTTGTCGGAGAAATTGTTTTTATGCAGAGGGTTCCACGCAACACTGGTGAATCAACAAAGCTGCAAGCGCGGTACAAAGGACCCTTTGTAATAACAGCAGTTCTGCCGAGTGATATTTATCAAATGGCACAAATTAATTCGGAAAAGGGAAGCTGCTTTGTGACAACGGCTCACGTGTCTCAATTGAAAGTACATCGAAATACGACAGATGATGTTGAAGACGTCGAATCTGATTCAAAATCAGAAACTAGCAGCGCTTCTAAGAATGGTGAAGAAATCAGCACGGCGAGTAGCGAAATAAAACTACGACAGAGCTTAAAACCACGACGTTTTGACGATTACGTAATGGAAGTGGTGGCGGGGACTCCACCCATACAAGATGGTCGAATGCAAGGTGTCAATAGATACGCCACTGACGGAGTAGGTGATGTAGGAATAAGCGCTATAAAGTTGCAGAAGCGGGACGCGGCGTAGTACTCACGAAGCGGGCATTAGAGATATATAATTTAATTTAAGCCATAAATTTAGTAATAATCCACTGTACTATTATTGCTGTAATGTGTTCTTTAATAAAATAATAATATTGTGTGTATTAACGCCGAAATTCTGACAGATAGTACATTTTACAACTTCAAATACTAAAAATATTTTGAATAATTTGTGGCATAAAATTCTTAACTGTACTGCACTGTACTAGAACTCCTCTCACGTAAAATTGGAAACGTCAATCACTTTTCGCGCAACTAATCTAGTACCAACATTTACGTTAGCGATGTAACATACTTATCAAAATGAAAATGATATGTATTGAAAAGCACTAGAAACGGCTCATCAAATTATGTTTGAATACACTAAAGTTTTAGCAAATGTTTCAAATTACTATCAGCGAAAAATTAGGAAATCCATTAAAACAATAAAAAATATTTTTAATATTAACAGAGATTCTAGTTTTTTGTAGTTAGGCCGGTCTATAAAAGCAAAATTTCAAAGCGCAATCAATCAGTTTGTTTCGGGTTATAAAGATGCCCACTGTGAAGTGTGACAAAAACTTAGCTTGTGTAAGAATGACAACACGGGAATTATCCAGAATGAAAATGGTATTAGTTTTTTTTCTGTTAAATTTTCTTAAAAACGTATTTCAGGTTAAAATTGGCGTTATGCGACGTAGGTAGTAAAACAATTTTTAAAGATGGCATCGTCACGTTATCTTTGTACTTTCTTAAGCTAGTTTTGGGGGATTACTATGCCGTATTTGCATCTGGCTGTTTTTGGGGATATGCATGTAATCTGTGAAGTCCACCTCGTTTAACATAATTAAAAGGGACGAGATAAAACTCACACCTATATTAGTATCGTATTACTTAATTAATTTACTGTATGCACATTATTTGGTATAGCACTAATCTTACATTTACATTTATTACTTCATTTGTGTCAACCTTGTACGTACTACTTTTTTTTAGTAACGTAGAATTTTGCTTTACGTAATTTAATCTGTTTTATATAATAACGTTAGATCACATTGACTTAAATTTACTTTCAATCGCAAACTTTATATCATCTGTAACCTTATGTATTGTAGTTGAGAACGTTGAGGTGGCATCCGTCAAATTTTTTCGATCATCGGAACGCAGTCATAGCCAAAGGCAAAATATTAGTAACGGTCGTACGTGTGCTTATATACCACGCATAGTTTCCGTTTTAAATCAGATAAACACGAGTAATGAAATGTAGCATTGTTTTTCAGGTGTTGCAGCGTCACAAAATTTTCACTTAACGTTTCGCTGATCATGCTGTCAGCTTCTTCAAAAGATTTCTAAAGACTGATGTTATCGTCTTGCGTTCCTCGTTATATACCGTCTTACGGCTCCGCTTCGCTGATCCGTGTCCGTTCTGGTCTGTTGATTTGCGTTCATAGACGTCTGGTGACTTCTTGCATGTTCTTCACGCAGCGTAGATCTCCATGTGTTGCTTAATCTGTATCCATCCTCACGGTTGAAGTTGTTAGGATTTTTCATTATTTCCAGTGATTCGAGTATTATTCGCTGGTGATAATGTCTGCTTCGTGCTAATACCTTGTTATGTAAAAAAATTGGTAGTTCAATTTTCTAGTATAAAAATTTTTCAAGTATAAAATTTGTCTCGCGACATACGCGGTCCTTTTCTTCGTAGTCGGCTGTCAAAACGATTTTCTTTTGCTGCTAACGTTTTATAAATTACGGACCGTTCTTAGCGGTCTTTCCGGCCTAACAAAAAGCTTTCATTATTAAGTTGGTTCACGATATCTATATGTGGGCGAATTTTACGTAGTGTTGAGTGAAAGCTTATTTTGGGGTATGTAATTTTATAACGTTTTTGTATTGAGGGCTCAAATTAATTCTTTAGCGGGTTCGATCCCTCTACCTGTAATTTTATCCGTGACGTTCGTAACAACTAGTGGTCGAAAAATTTCCATGACATCACGTTAGTGTTAACGTTATTGCTTATACACCGTCAAGGGTTGGAAACCTTCAGGATTATCCCTCTGTGGGAAGACGAAAACTGTAAAAGTTACTCCGCTAAGTCAAAGGGAAACGCTGCGTATTTGCGTTCTTAAATGATTGAATGCTAAAGGGGACCGTTTACTTGTGTTAACATTATATGTTCGTTTATATTGGGTTTAATATTACTTTTTAAGTAACTCAAGTACGGAATTAGCTAATCCCCTACTGTATAAAACCTAACTGTGAGTATTACTATTTCAATTTTTTTCTAATTTGTACTTTAGTGGTCATGTCGTTTATGACGGTACGTGCATGTTAGGTTAAAATTTGCGAATATAAATTCAGACGTCATGTTTATGTAAAAGTTTAGACCGACAGGGTCAGCTTGTTGTACGGTGTGTTGCTCACTAGTCGACGCAACTTATAATTCATTCGACCCACGTATAAATATTTACAAAAATTTATATTTATGTACCTTCTTCATCTTCTGTAATAAATAACAGCTGTATTCATAAAAATTTACAATTGGGTTACAGAGCTCTTTAAACCTATTTTAGCATAAATGTCAAAAGACACTATTCATAAACGCATTTTAGCTTAACAAACCTTTTGTAACAGTGTTGTAACTTAGCAATATTTAAAATAGGGTCTACCCTTCTTTAAACCCATTTTAACTTAAAAAATTGTGTATAATCAGATTTTTTGAAGTGAAAAAATTTATTTTAAAAAAATTTAATTTGTTTCTGTATTTAATTTATCACGGATGCAATAGATGATATTAATATCCATTAATATTGTGTTAGAAACTAACCGTAACTAACTAAGAATTTTTTTTTTTAAATTAACATTATGAATCGAGTATACTTTTCTCCACTTAAATGTGTACTTACCAGATAAGCTAATGTGTGCAACGATAGGGAATACGTACTGTCAGCCGCTCGAACGGGAAAATGAAACAAATGCGACGAGTGACAATTTATTTTATTTTGAATATAATAAAAGAAAAGAAAGAAAAATGAAAAAGACTAAAAGAAAACTATTTATATTTTAATATAGTTAGCCACGCCATCAGCCGGACGGATTTACGTTGTATCCGGGTCTCTGAAACAATTAAACAAAATCTCAGGCGGTGAGCCACGCGAAAAGAAATACTAAAGGAGAAAAATGGCACAATCAGCGCATTATGACAATTAATTGACAATTTGGTTGGCACACGGTTCAGACTGATTTATTGTTGATAACACAAAGCACAACAATTATATGGTGGCGCTAAACTCAGATTAATTAGTTGATCACACTAAGCACAACTAATTATATAGTGGCGTTAAGCTCAGATTAATTAGTTGATTACACTAAGCACAACTAATTATAAAAATAAGGTTGACTGTCATATCAATTTACCCCAAGTATCAATTTCATGCGACTCACCCCTTTCTGTATAAATTGTGTTTCTTTTTTTCGCACTAAAACAAATCTAATCACACTAAGAACCAACTTAAGCACGCAGAGTGACGCTGCTTTTACAGTCGGCTTTGCGTCTCTCCGTCTCACCACTTAAGGCAAGGGGATCCCCAACTACACTCGCTAAACGTCACCTCGTGACGTATAATACTTCCCCTATTTAAAACTTTAAGGGTCTCTCCTCTCTCTCCAACAGTATACGTTTTTATTTTATTTTATTATATTATTTTTTTTTAACTTAAAATATTGTTTACCTAACAGTCGTCCATCCTGACTACCGAGCGTCCCCGCTCGTCTCGGTCTCTACATCATCTTCGCTGGAACTTGATATGCCAGTTGTAGGAATCCATCTCTTCATTTGTCAACCGCCTCTACGGTCTCATATCTAGTGTCTCTTCTTTTTCTCTTGGACCCTTGTAATTCTTGGAGTAAATACCTGTCATTTGGGAGCCCCTTTGCTACCTTAAATGGCCCCTTATAATTGTCCAAAAGTTTTTTACTACCTTCACCGGACTTCTGTTTCCTGACAACAACCAAATCGCCGACATTATATTTAGTTGGTTGTTTTCGCTTAGCGTCATACCGTCTTTTACTTGTCAGCTGTGCCTCCTTAATATTTCGAGCAGCCGTTTCGCGCTCTTGCTTAAGGTTGTTAGCTTGTGGCCGGACTGGCTGTATGATATTTGTCAGCACTGCATCCGCTGCTGACCTTGGCCTATATCCCATCATTAATTCCGAAGGTGTCTTCTTTGTAGTGGAATTCACCACGTTGTTAATGGTGAACTGTATTTCAGGAAGACGTTTCTCCCATTCTTTTTCCACCTTTATTGTTGATGTTAAAGCCGAAAGAATGGTTGCATTGTACCTTTCGACTTGACTGTTCGCTCGTGGCGTAGCCACTGCATTTTTCACATGAATGATGCCCTTTTCTTTGCAAAACGTCTCAAATGTTTTTGCTGTATAGCATGTCCCTTGGTCGGTTATTATTCTCGTAGGTACTCCATACGTACTGAAGATCAGGTTTAATATCTTTAGTACGGGCGCTGTCTTTGTATCTCTCGTAGCGGCTAAGTGTGTGAACTTCGTGAAGCCGTCTACTACCGCGACTATATATTTTTTTCCCTTGCTGGGGTTAAAGGGCCCCAAATGGTCTACATGAATCGTGTGGAACGGTGTTGTAATTTTCTCTATCGGGTGTAATAACCTTCTTGCTTCCCTCTCGGAACTTTGTATAGTACACACCTTATGCAGGACGCTATATACTTAGTCACATATTTACGCATTTCGGGAAACCAATAACACTCTTGCAGTTTCTGAATGGTTTTATCTGTTGAAAAATGTCCCATCTCGTCGTGACAGCTACGGACTATGTCTCGTCGCATCTGCTTTGGGACAACCCACAGATTTTTCCCATTTATTTGCTTGTATATTTTGCTGTCTACTATTTTATATTGATCATGAAGACTTCGTTCGTAGTCATCTGTTGGTTTTCTTAGCAGAATTCTATGGATGACTCCCAACTCTCGATCAGATACTTGACCAGCAAGTAATAAATCTTCAGCCTCTATCCTGAAAACAAAACTTTCCGAAATCTGCTGCTCGTTTTGTACTGGATTTCGGCTGAGCGCGTCTACATGACTCATCTTGGTTCCTGCACGATGGACAATCTCAAAGTTAAATTCTTGTAGCTGTAGCCACCATCGCGCTATCTTTGGCACCACATCTTTCTTTTCGGCCGTAGCTTTTACTGCACTGCAGTCAGTAACGACAGTAAACTGCGTTCCCACCAGATACGATCTATACCTCTTTAACGTCTCTACAACTGCTAGAACCTCCAGTTCGTACGAATGCCATTTCTGTTCTGCTGAGGTCAGTATTCGGCTAAAATAGCTAACTGGTCTTAGACCATCCTGACCTTTCTTTTGCAGTAGTATGCCAGCTATGCCATTTTGGCATGCGTCTGTGTGAACTTCCAACTTCGCTTCGGGGTCGTATATGTCAAGTACAGGTCTTTGAACTAATATATCCTTCATTCTTTGAAAAGCTTTGTCGTGTTCGGCTGTCCATTTCCAGCCCTCATTCTTCTTCAACAACGTCGCCAGCGGTTTGACTATCCTTGCGTAGTTTTTAACGAACCTTCTGAAAAAACCCGTCAAACCTAGGAATTGGCGGACCGTGTCAACATTCGTCGGTATGGGAAACTTGTCGATCGCCTTTGCTTTATTCACTCCGGGCATCACTCCTTTCTCGGATATTTCAAATCCCAGATAGGTAATGGATTCTCTGAAGAAGTAACACTTGCGCGGATTCAACGTTAAATTATTTACTCTAAGCACCTTAAAAACTTCTTCCAAATTTTTGAGGCCGTCTTCTAACGTTTTTCCTGGGCATAAAACGTCATCTAAATATGCCATGGCTACGGTGCCTCTTAGGGGACCCAGAACTCGATTTATGAGTCGTTGAAAAACGCTAGGTGCGTTGCACAGTCCAAATGGTACACGCTCGAACTCATATTGGCCATCAGGGGTGACAAAAGCGGTTTTGTGTTTTGCTTTCTCTGCTATTCTTACCTGATAATAACCAGAAAACAAGTCTAAACTTGTATAGAATTTATAACCTCGAAGTTGATCTATTTGGTCGTTTATGAGTGAGAGGGGATATCTATCCTTCTCTGTTATGGCATTTAACTTACGGTAATCGACGCATAACCGTTTTTCTTCGTTCGGCTTATTAACTAATAGAATGGGCGACGAAAATGAGGAATCTGAATCCCTTATGATCCCAGCTTCCTTCATTTCCTGAATCATTACTTTCACCTCCTGTCTTTCGGAGAGTGCCATTTTATAAGGTCTATAGGAGACGGTTTTGTCAGTTGTTAGTTTGATGTCCATCTCCGCACCAGGACAACACCCTATTTCCCTAAGTGATGTGGCAAAACAATCGCGGTATTTGTTGATCAATTCCAAGACGGCATTTTTAACCTGAGGCGATAACTCAGTGTTTATGTTGACGTCTTCTTGTTCAAACGGCACTAACATTTCTCCCATGTGATGGACAATCTCGTCTTGACTTTCTTTGCAGTTTACTCCGCAGGCCACAATCTCACCCTTTTCCAAAAGCAGGTCTTTGTTTGACAAGTTCGTCACAGGAACTCTACACTTATTTTCAGTTGATACCTGTATAACGCATCTCGGAATGTGACGCTCGTCTCCCACTTTGAGCTTCAAGCTCCCATCAACGTAAACATCTCCTGACCTCGTACCGACACATTCCACAAACCCTACATAATTTGGAGGGACAATGGTATCTTCTGAGACCTGTAGTACACACTTAAGGCTTTGTTTCTTTTTGAAAACCAACGCATCAGATGTCTTCAAGACTACGATATGGGGAAGCTCTGTAAAGGGCTGACCGATAATAACGTCCATCGTCTGCACGCTATCAGGTACAACCAAGAAGGGTAATGGAGCCTCACATTCACCTATCTTTACCTTCAATTGGCTCGTTTTCCCCAGAGCATGGACGGATCCGCCACCATATCCCCTGATCAGTACAGCTACAGGTTTATATTTTACGGCGAGCCTTTGAGTAGCGGACTTGGTCATAGTCATTACATTTGCACCGAAATCAATAAATGCGTTCACGGTTTGACCTTCGATTTTGGCATGCATTAGATATTTAGGAGACATTACCTTATGCGACATCATGTTCACATTTCTCTCCTTGAAGTTCGTGGCTTTTCCTGGTTTCCTGCTCTTCGGACATTCCGGAGCTATGTGTCCCAAATCCTTACAACTGTAACATCTAACTATTCTCCTGGACCTGAAACCGTCAACCGGATTCCTTTTGAAGGCTCTCTTCATCGGTTGTATCTTCCTAGCAGGCACTTCAGGAGGAAACGTCTTCAGTAACTGAAGAAGTGCTGCCGGCGTTCTGTGCTGCCCTCCTCTGGCAGCCGATTGAATGATTGGTACTGTTTTTAGTTCTCCAATCAAGAGGCTGACCTGTATGTCATCCCCAAATGCGAATGGTTCCATAAGCGAAAGCTTATTATAGTAATACTCAATCATGCTTTCGTCCGTCTTCTTCACCCTATTCAACATTTGTGACAATGCACCTTCATAATCGATCTCCTCCGGAAAAGACTCAATGAGAAGAGCTCTCCACTCCTCCCAAGTAAGATCCAATCTTTTTTTTGAATTAAACCACGTTAAGGCCATCCCTTTTAAATTTGACGTAGTAACAAAAATAATGGTCTGATCGTCCCAACCATTTATACTAGCCAACTGTTCAATCTTTTGAATGTACGCTGTTATTGAGCTTAACTCATCTGAGGGATCATATTTGGGCACAGGCATGTTAAAGCCAGTAGGCCGACTCGGACCAGCTACATTCGTAGGAGTTACAGGCACGCTGCTCAAAGCATTTACATTTTGCGTGAGGCTAAGCATTATTTGGGTCATTTGCTCCATATTCTTTAATATCTTGGCAGTATCTGACGATGCACCAGCCACCTCAACGCCATCGTCGGTCGGAATTGACGAGACAGCGCGGTTCTTCTTATTACGGTGAGCCATAATACCTAAATTCAGCGTCAATCAGGAGAGAGATTACTTCGCAAGCTACATAAATTTATACAGCCAAATATCTTCCTTCGGTATTTCAAATGAAATGAGCAAAATAGGTCATTTTATAATATTTAACTGAAGCTACCTCTTTTTTTTTGCAAGAAAAAAAAAGGAAAACAAACATTTTATTAAGTTTTAACAACTAAAGAAAAAAAAACTTGTAGGTATCATCAGTTTGTTTTTGCATCCAGATTGCCTTAAGGTAGGTACGGCGTAAGTAAATGCGAACAAAAGCAATCATAAAATAGATGCTCACAATAATGAATTTTCCCTCGTTCATTTATCAATTAAAATTTTTATTTATAAATTAATACGTGTGTCCATTTAATGTACACATACACAATGTGTATTTACACAAGTGCCAAAATCATTGGACGTGTGAATGTTCAAAAGTTAAAATAACTTCAAAATTAATTATAAAATTAATCAAAGACATACACCCATCGTGTGCCCCTATTCATACTGTTAACGATTCCTAAAAGCAATATCTCAATCATAGCCGCCAACTTGTGTAAAACTTTGTGGGTTCCTAGAATTTTCTGTGCCGACAGAAAAAAAAAGTTAAAGTTTTTACTCGAAAAATTAGTCAGTTTGAAAATTAATGATCTCATTCTTATAACAAAAGAATAAATATTAATCCATATATTTGTGACGTAACCAGAAGGGATGGGGGCAGAAAACAAATACTACAGGGCAAAGAAAACGTTTGCTACATTATTTATTTTGTTGCATATGAAATAGTTTCAGCAGTATATGTTCAAAGGGACACAGTAAATATACAAACCGAATAAATTTGTAGAACTCTGGCAATAGTTCTTTCAGTAACTTACATGTTTGATAAAACTCATCATTTCATCAAAATCTGAAAGAACTTTTTTCGATGTTGTAAGATAACGAAAAATATTGTTTTGCAAAGCAATAGTTTTTTGTCGCCTGCGTAAAAGTTTAACTAGCATCTAGCCCACGTAGAACACGTCGATAACAAGGAACCTTCGGTAGATCAAAACTCTAAAAACGAATCTTGTTTTCTAAAATATTCCATTAGAGTCTTTAAAGATACAAGCATAATAGTAGTATAAATAGTTTTAACTCAAATGAGATAGGAAACCATTTGCATTTGCCTCAATTTTGACCTTCTTAAATTTTACCAGTTTTGGCATCAAACCTACAACACTCAAATAATTTATCAAAATAGAGATTATAGACCCGTGGGTGTTATCTATAAAGTCACATACTTAGGGCAAACCAAAATCCAACCTGGAAATACATAGCTGAAACACATAGAAAATGATCCTGGAGTGGTTCAAGTAAGGACAGTGAAGGTCTCGACTGCAACAGTGTTAGATGGCCTCCAAATTACGATGGCGAAGGCAACGGAAAACCACTCCATCGCAGCTCTTTAGTACAATAAGCATGAAAATTTTAAATCAAATGGGCTTAAATCCTCGGCAGACCTTAGATGGTCAGAGGTTGCTAAGAGTCTCCAGGTTATCTATGCAAATTTGTACGTGAAATTTTCGTACAATGTATCAAACAAAAAAACTAGATAATTGTATACAGGAGATAAATAGGCTGAACATCAATGTAATAGGAGACGAAATGGCCTAGTTCCGAAAATTACACAATTAGTAAGCACCAAGTATATTTCTCTAAAAATAATGACGGGCAACACAAAAACTGAGTATGTCTTATAATTGACAGCAGATTATATCGATCAGTAAATAAATTTGTGTTTATCTCTGAGAGAATAATTTTACCCCCCACTAAACATTAAACATGTACAAGTCAATATCATGCAGATATATACACCTACGACTGACAAACGTTATAATGGAGCAAAAGGTTTTTACCATGACCTTCGACAAGCACTCAGGTAGTTAAACCAAAAACATATAATTATTATTATAGGCGATTTTAACGCCAAATTGGGAAAGAGAAGCGGTAATGAACCTGTCGCTTATATACTTAGAAATTACAACGAATAGACCGGACCACATAATAAGAAACCAGACAGATTTTATGCTGATCGATAGGCGTTTCGAAACATTTTCACCTAAGTGAAAACTTACCCCGGCGCTGACATTTAGTCAGATCACGTCCCGTTGGTTGGCTCAATTAAATTAAAGCTTGGATTGTCAAAAACAAAAGAATCTTATTATGACAAAACAAAACTAAAAAATCCAACAATACAAAACAACACATGTCTGGAAAACTAAAACCGACAACACTATTAAGGACGTGAATATATAAAAAAAACATGGGCTCTAGAAAAATGCCTAGAAATAGAAGACCTCGAAAAAAAACATGACAGTTTCAACAAACATCGTAAGATCAAAGAAGTAAGTGGTATATATACAACATTTATGATTGGACGCCTGCTAGATGAAAAAAAAACAAAATTATCAAAGATAAAGACAAGAGAATTTACACCTGAAAGAAGTATATCAGCGCTCTGTTCCAGAATGAGAGAACTGACGCCCCAGTAATCCAGTAATTAACGCCGACGTTGGTTCATGTATTACCGTTGATGAAGTGTGCAAGTTAGCTAAACAAATAAAGAATGGAAAAGCTCCAGAAGCACACAATCTCCATACTAAATTTTTGAAATTACTGGACGGGGACCGAATAAAATTGCTAACAAAAATATTTCATCATATTTACGACACCGTAGATATCCCTCGAAACTGGTTAAATTCTACATTTATTCCTATATTCTAAACAAAACAGTGCAAAATATTGCGAAGATTATAGGTTAATTAGCCTCATAAACCACTTCCTCAAATTATTTCTGAAAATAATCCATAAACAAATATGTAACAAATGCGAGGAAAATATATCAAATACACAATTCGGTTTCAGAGAAGTACTGGGAACTAAAGAGGCTCTGTTCGCAATTTAGGTCATGTCCAGCAATGTAGGGATGTTGGCTGAGATGTTTACATCTGTTTGACACATTATCAGAATGCTTTCAATATGGTCCAGTACAATAAAATGATAGAGGTACTAAAAGCAAAAGACATCGACGAGAAGGACTTACGTCTTATAATAAAATTGTACGGGCACCAAACAGCAAATATCAAGGTGGAGAATGATTACTCAGAAGGAATAAATATAAGACGTGCTGTTAGGCAGAGTTGTGTTTTATCCCCTACTCTAATTTAGCTTATACTCGGAGCATATATTTAACATCGTACTAGAGAATACAGACGCTGCAGTGGGATCACTATGTAGAAATTCGGCAAATAAAAAGCAAGACCCACTTTCACTAAAATGGGAAATCTATTTAAAAGCCGAAACCTTAATTTACAAACTAAACTAACACTACTTGAAAGTTATATTTTGCCTGTGCTCTTATATGGTGCCGAATCCTAGACTTTGACGGAAGCGCCTACAAAAAAACTTGAGACCTTTGAGATGTAGTTATACAGACAAATTTTTAGAATCTCCTGGGTTAATCACGTCTCCCACAAAATGGTTTTAGAAATGATTCAAAAAGAATATTTCGCACACATAATGAGGAACCAAAAGAGATTAGGCCTCCTCTAGTTGATACTCCATGGAGGGGTTCAAGGGATGAGAGGACCGGAATCTCTTAGCTAAAAAACATTAGAACTTAGTTTTCTACGTCTACACGAGGACTGTTTAGAGCAGCAGTCAGTAAAGTTCAAATTGCCTTGCTTGCTGCCAACGTCCGGAATGGATAGGCACATTTAAAAGAAGAGGTCATAGAAACATATCTGATTGTCTATTTAGTTGGACTAAAAAGACAAATGTCATCACTTTTGTTTTCCTCTTCATTTTGAAAATGAAAAACTGTAGTCGCTTTAGAAAACTTTGCTAAAGTGTAATTATTGCTCGAGCCAAGTTCAAAGCGTTTTGACATCTTGTTTAAAGTTAATCACTATACTAAAGAACTAATTAAACAAACATGGCTCTAAGTGCCAACGCAGCAAGTTGTGTTTGCACACTAGTCACTACACCAGACGTATTATTCTTATTTTATTAATTTATATCTGCGGGTGACAAAATATTATTATTCTTAATTCTTAAGAACTCATAAAGAATTAGTTATTGTGGGTTCAAAAAGTAGCTCGAACCCACCAAGTCGGCGCCTATGATCTCAATCACATTTAATGTCGAGATCGTGATATTTATGTAAACTCTACTTTTGAACACTTTAGAATTATGTACCAATAAAACAATTCAATTCTGTTTGTTTAAATTTTGGTTAAATTAACATCTGGCACTTGACCTTAAAATATTAAAAAGGATTCATTTACAGATATAATACCTAAGTTATGATAAACTCAAATTAATAGGTGAAACGTTAACTTTTAACAATTAAAACAAAGAAAACCAATTTGCTGTCTTATTTCTTCCAACAATTAAATAACCACAATCGACCTATTTAGTGTCGATGTAACTACGTATTCGTTCTAGGTAATTATAATTGAAAAATCCGACTTTTATGGCGGCTAATTTACAAAGCAAGTTACAGTATCCCGCCCCGTCCGAGTACGCGGCGGTAACGACCCCCATCGGTTGCACAGATGGCTTGCACGTGAATTTCATCCCGCTTCTGAGATGTTAGGAACTAACCGTAACTAACTAAGAATTTTTTTTTTTAAATTAACATTATGAATCGAGTATACTTTTCTCCACTTAAATGTGTACTTACCAAATAAGATAATGTGTGCAACGATAGGGAATACGTACTGTCAGCCGCTCGAACGGGAAAATGAAACAAATCCGACGAGTGACAATTTATTTTATTTTGAATATAATAAAAGAAAAGAAAGAAAAATGAAAAAGACTAAAAGAAAACTATTTATATTTTAATATAGTTAGCCACGCCATCAGCCGGACGGATTTACGTTGTATCCGGGTCTCTGAAACAATTAAACAAAATCTCAGGCGGTGAGCCACGCGAAAAGAAATACTAAAGGAGAAAAATGGCACAATCAGCGCATTATGACAATTAATTGACAATTTGGTTGGCACACGGTTCAGACTGATTTATTGTTGATAACACAAAGCACAACAATTATATGGTGGCGCTAAACTCAGATTAATTAGTTGATCACACTAAGCACAACTAATTATATAGTGGCGTTAAGCTCAGATTAATTAGTTGATTACACTAAGCACAACTAATTATAAAAATAAGGTTGACTGTCATATCAATTTACCCCAAGTATTAATTTCATGCGACTCACCCCTTTCTGTATAAATTGTGTTTCTTTTTTTCGCACTAAAACAAATCTAATCACACTAAGAACCAACTTAAGCACGCAGAGTGACGCTGCTTTTACAGTCGGCTTTGCGTCTCTCCGTCTCACCACTTAAGGCAAGGGGATTCCCAACTACACTCGCTAAACGTCACCTCGTGACGTATAATACTTCCCCTATTTAAAACTTTAAGGGTCTCTCCTCTCTCTCCAACAGTATGCGTTTTTATTTTATTTTATTATATTATTTTTTTTTAACTTAAAATATTGTTTACCTAACAATTGTAAATAATATAATTGATATAATTCGTGACTTTGACTGAGTTTTCAAGTGAATTTTGTCATCTTGGCGGTGCTACAAATCTTGGTACTTTTTGGCAACACGTCTTCATAGTTTTACTTATTCTAATTCTTTTGTAATCAAGTTTATTGTTTGTATTCTCCTAATTTTTTTCTCATAATGTACCTAAGATAAATATTACATCAAGCGATGTTTTACTGCCCATTGGTCTGTGCCATACGATCGGAAAGAGGATTTTGAATTCTTTTAGGTATAAAATGTAATTCATATAATTCATTGACTTAAATAATTTTTTATTTAGCATTTTAAAAAAATAAGCAGTTTACATTTCAGAAAGATGTATTTTATGCAATACCAAACTTCTCTCCAATGTGCCGTTATTACTGCATAGTCCGTTTTTTTTACATTTACAAATTTACTTAAAATAACTACTACTAATGTTAAACAGTTATTCAAGAATCGAATTATTGTAATTAATTACACCAGACTTGCAAAATTATCTACCCAACAAACTATGTCAGCATTTTCTTTTGCTTGTTGGCGTCAGTATTTTTGTTTTCAATTATCCTGACCCTTCTTTGCACCCATTCTTGAAATTAATGCTAAAAAAACTAAATAAGTTCTTTTGAACACATTCAAATTGATACAAACCTTATCTTCTACAAGCTAATTTCCATTTCTTGTTTTTTTTTACTATCTGTCATTATTAATTACTACCATAATTATTACTTGACAGACGTAACTAATAAACGCAAAAAATAGTTCTAATGTGTTGACGTTACCAACGCGACTACATTAAATTTACTGAAATCGGTATTTTAACTCTATTTTGAGTAGCTAGAGTTTACAAACCGTTTATGAATGAATGCAAGTTAAAACGTTCTGTAAGCCTTAAAACACGTTTTAAATAAAACAAGTTTAAAAAGTATTTTTGAATATTTTTATGAATACAGCTGTAAATATATATATTCTGCGTTATTACTTCTGTGGTGTTATTTATCTTTTCCAACTACGGGTAGAGTTAGACCGTATCTCCCTAACTTAATCTTTCACCGTCGCCTTTTTTAGATTTACGTTATAATTTCGCATAACAAAGTCTGCGATCCCTCTCCGAAGAAGCTGTGCTAGCCGTTACTTTGTTTTGTTACAAGAAGACCACCGTAACAATTTATTTTTGGCTGCTCAACTCGAGAAACCTGATTTTCTTGTAAC
Organism: Aquatica leii; assembly: GCA_035610365.1. NCBI lineage: Eukaryota > Metazoa > Arthropoda > Insecta > Coleoptera > Lampyridae > Aquatica > Aquatica leii. The sequence continues at coordinate 84,496,521 of CM069434.1, forward strand.
AACCTTTACGTTCCCGTAATCAATCCGGTTATCTCCATTCTCATGTAAATGTTCCGCTAATGCAGATTTGTCCGTGCGTCTGAGTTGAGCGTCTCGTTGATGTTCTTTAACCTTGCACTGAATGATCCTCCTTGTTTGGCCGATGTAACTCTTGCCGCACATACACTCTAATTTGTATATACCCTTGGTGTGTAGTCTTAGAAGTTGATCTTTATTAGGTGGTACAAGCTGATCTATTTTCTTCACTGTGTTATAACGTGTAGTGATGTTCTTCTTTCCTAGAACCCCCTTTAGTCTGTCAGTGACTCCGGCAACATAGGGTAAGTAAGCATATGTTTCTGACGGTGTCTCCGCAGCAACCTCAGCTTGCTTCTCCTTTTTCTTCTGTGGCTCCGCTTCGCTGATCCGTGTCCGTTCTGATCTGTTGATTTGCGTTCATAGTGTCTGCTTCGTGCTAATACCTTCCGCTAATGCAGATTTGTCCGTGCGTCTGAGTTGAGCGTTTCGTTGATGTTCTTTAGCTCTGCACTGAATGCTCTTCCCTGTTTGACCGATGTAACTCTTGCCGCACGTACACTCTAATTTGTATATACCCCTGGTGTGTAGTCTTGGAAGTTGATCAGTGCTACATTAAACAACGGCCGTGAAAGCTTGCATTCTACTTAGAGTAATAGAAATAACCACAATTGACGAAGAAATGTCGGTTTGGTAAGTTTAGTACTTATATTTTACTTTTTCAATTCATTTTTATCATTGTTGATTGTCGACTTGTTTCGCGACTGCATAGTAAACAAGGTAGTTTAATCAAGTAATATTTCTAGTTAAATTAAAAGCATTCACTTATAATATTTGTTAGATAAAAGCCCTTGCTTAGAACTGCAAACTTTTGCCAAGTTGGGTAATCCCGCTCCAAAGATTGGCTAGTTAATCAGCGATCTCTGTAGCACAAATGCTTGTATACTTGAGTCCATGAACCACAAGATGATGTTGACTACAACTCTTCAGTATGTAGTTTTTCTACTTTTCATGTTTATTTTTACTTATACTACCGATAAAACAAACGTTTATCTTTAAATATATTATTAATTATATAAATATAAAATAGAAACTTTTTGATTATTTCTATAGTTTATTATTTTTGTAATAGTAAAAAAATTGAATAGTGTCTTAACTTATTGCATAATATTAAAACTAATCTCATATATATCAGTCGATTAATCTTACTTCAATACTGATGGCAAAGTACTGGTTTGACCAAAATTTAGATTGACTGTTTCTAAAGTCACCTGGCATTAACTTATAAACATGTTTTTATTAATGCAAAAATTTATTTATTTTGTAATTAATAAATCAATTCGTCGATTCTAATCTTACAAATCTTGTAATATAATTAAGCTCAAATTGGTACAACTTTTTTGAGATTACCATAATTATGTTTGTGTTGTAAATATTTCAATTATTTATCATACACCTGAAATTTTTACAGCAACAACATTTATTAATAGACTTTTGTTTAATGTTAACTACTAAAGTTAAAAACAATCAAACATACCTATTTAATAAAAGGTAATATATACATGCGTTATATTATCAACTTCTTAACGGTCATTGAAATATATACAAGCAAAAGTTAAATAGTGATCCTTGCTGTGTTTAAACGGCTGTTACCATATTATCCCACATGTCTCGAGGGGTGGATAACGCATACAAATAATAATCATGCCTTACCTTGTAGATATGTTAAGTAAACATTAAACTACTAAGTTTCGGCACAGTCATAAAAGCGTTAAACTATTTATTTTTCTTACTGTTTAAATTACTACATTTACACTTCCTATTAACGTACGTAAAACAATGTCACAATTTATTAATATTTTCATATTAACTCAAGAACACCAATTTTAAATAAAACCACTAAAAATATGTTTAAACAAATTATTATTACAATAATGTACGTAGTTAAGGCGTTTGTGAACGTCAACAAATGAAGAATTATTATTATTACTACCGGTCAAGAATCAAGATCCGCTACAAGCAACTTTGACTTTTCTATATTTGTTTTCAATTATTTTCAAATAGTTAAAAGATTGTTTGTTAACGAAACGAATTTGCTGTATTGGCGACACTCTACGATTTAAAACTATCGTGGACAACATTACGATTAACTAAGGATCTCATAAATCTGAATAAATTTCTGTCTAACTAATATATTTTTGTGCAAAAACGTTACATTAGATCGGTTGATTTTATTAGTAGTACCAATGGTAGTACCCTTGTTTATATACATTATAGTTAGACAATGAGATAGCTTTATATGGAAACAGATTTTTTAGTCATGTTAGATGGCGATAGTGAAAACAAGGTAATAATTAAATGCAAAGCCTCAAACCGTTTTTTGTTATTAAAAGATTGCAAACGATGGCGGCACAAGTAAGCTACTTACACACGCTATTAGTTTCGACATACGTGCAAAGCAATGTTTTACCAGTTAACTTGCTTTGATTCTTAAAACTCTGAGTTTGCAAAAATAATTCGTACACTTTAATTTCTGTTTATAAACAAAATATACCGATAATGAATAAAATCCTGCAAACGTTTCGATAAAATTATAATCGGTTGAGTGGTTTGTTTCATTTACTTTGTTTAATTTTCTTTTCAAGCTGGAAGCCAACGAAGATTTGCTAATTTAATTTTTTTTAAATTTTTATACTACTCAAAAGGCACATAAAATATAAATATACAAGCTTATTAGCACTTTAGATGCATCTTTAGCAATAAATACAGGGCAATGCTTCAAAGATTCGGACTTCAGAACCAAATTAATGATTTAAATTTTCGTATGAATTACTTACAGCGCTCACTGCTTATCGGAATCACGGATAATGTTTTCAATCGGGTAATGTTATCACTTTACTAAAGTAACAATCCGGACGCATGCTACTACATAGAAAAAACGCCGCTTATAGTAATCATAATTGAGGTTTATGTTATCAAGTTATTCTCAGGTTTGTTTCTATACATGATCAATAAGTTATTTTGTATGCATTTTTGAGCTGAATTTTCACAATACGGTTGTTTAGAGTGACAAATTTTATCATTGTACTCTAAAAATGGATGGATATTTATCTTATTTTTGCAGTGTTATTTATTTATTAAAATAATTTGACTGATTTACGAAACGGTACATTATTTTAACGTTATCTGCGTGAATTAACTTGGAAAGCACGTGCCTTCTTAGAATAACAAATTAAATTAACTACGTCTTATGTGATAACGTTATTTTGTATTTATTTTTAGTGTCAGCAAATTTCTGAGAAGAATTGTGTAGTTCTTAGAACAGTGAATGAAGCATCATAACGTTGTTTTTGATTTTGTTTTATTAACGGTCTCAACAAACTGTTTAATGCGTCAGATCCGTTGGCTCAAAATGCTGCTTTTTTTAAACGTTTCATAAAAATTTTTTTGCTTGTATATACACTTTGATTTCACCTTCTAAATTAACAACCTGTTAATCACATACACGCTGTATGTATTTACTGCTTTCTAACAAATAAGCATTTTTCCTGAATTTCATATATTGTTATCATTCGGTTATTGTTATAAAAAACCTTAAGTCGCAACGTGATTCTATTAAGTAGCGTGCACTGCATAGTTAAAAACGCAGCATTCGGCCAGAAATAATACCAGCATTACCTACAATATACCAGATCCCAGATGTGTTTTTATTATGTCAATAAACAGAAACCTGTAGAATATTTCAGTTTATTGACATAAAAGGACCATCCTTAGCTAAACATGCCTGCCCACCCAAATTATCTTTTATAATTTTTTTATCAGCATGTGTATTCATTAACTAGTTAACTTTAATCTAATTTATATCAAATTTGAGTAGAAATTTTGTAAATTTGGTAGTTTATTTTATTGTTTTGATCGCTTGAATACTATAAACAAATATATACAAATTAGAAACTGTACATTCAATTATAAAATTGTTTCCTATTAGGGGAATAATTATGTTTCTCAGAATACCAGTTGTTTACGTAGACCGAATTTCATAAGCATCAAAACTACTCGAGTTTTGCATCCAAATTAATGTTTCTAATTTTAGCGCAGTCATTGTCTAACTATAATGTATATAAACCTACCCTTAGACAATGACTGCGCTAAAATTGGAAACATTAATTTGGATGCAAAACGCGAGTAGTTTTGGATGCAAACGCAAAATTGACATATCTGGCGCTGTTTACAGATTTCTAAGAAACGGATCAGTATATTCTCTTACATTAATCTATAAAGATACAGTTTCAGAGATTTGGAAAAGACATACGTTCTTTTTATTACATGTAAAATAGCCTTGAAAGAAAATTATATCTATGCACGAAAAACTTATGTTATGAAATTCGGTCTACGTAAACAACTGGTATTCTGAGAAACATAATCATTCCCCTAATAGAAGACAATTTTATAATTGAACGTACAGTTTCTAATTTGTATATATTTTTTTATAGTATTGGAGCGATCAAAACAATAAAATAAACTACCCAATTTACAAAATTTCTATTCAAATTTGATATAAAGATTAAAGTTAACTAGTTAATGAATACACATGCTAATAAAAAATTATAAAAGATATATTAATAACGAGATGACTAAAAAGGTTTATGAATTTGAGTGGGCAGGCATGTTTAGCTAAGGATGGTCCTTTTATGTTAATAAACAGAAATATTCTACATGTTTCTGTTTACTGACATAGTAAAAACACATCTGGAATCTAGTATATTGTAGCCATTGTAGGAAATACTGGTATCATTTCTGGCCGAATGCCTGCGTTTTTAACTATGCAGTGCACGCCGCTTAATAGAATCACGTTGAGACTTAAGGTTTTTGATAACAATAACCGAATAATAACAGTATCCGAAATTAAGAAAAAAATATTTATTTGTTAGAAAGTTATAAATACATACAGCGTGTATGTGATTAACAGGTTGTTAATTTAGAAGGTGAAATCAAAGCGTCAATACAAGGAAAAAAAATTATAAAACGTTTAAAAAAGCAGGATTTTGAGCCAACAAAGAAATCAAAAACAACGTTATGATGCTTCATTCACTGTTCTAAGAACTACACAATTCTTCTCAGAAATTTGCTGACACTAACAATAAATACAAAATAACGTTATCACATAAGACGTAGTTAATTTAATTTGTTATTTTAAGAAGGCACGTGCTTTCCAAGTTATTTTGTCAAAGATAACATATTTACAGATGTTGAAATAATGTACCGTTTCGTAAATCAGTCAAATTATTTAAATAAATAAATAACACTGCAAAAATAAGATAAACATGCAAAACAACTATTTTTAGAGTACAATGATAACATTTTTCACTCTAAAGCTTATTTTGAAAATTCGGCTTAAAAATGCATACAAAATAAGTTATTGATCATGTATAGAAACAATCCTGAGAATAACTTGATAACATAAACCTAAATTATGATTACTATAAGGGGCGTTTTTTCTATGTAGTAGCATGCGTCCGGATTGTTACTTTAGTAAAGTGATAACATTACCCGATTGAAAACATTATCCGTGTTTCCGATAAGCAGCGAGCGCTGTAAGTAATTCATACGAAAATTTAAATCATTAATTTGGTTCTAAAGTCCGAATCTTTGAAGCATCGCCCTGTATTTGTTGCTAAAAATATATCTAAAGTGCTAACAAGCTAGTATATTTATATTTTATGTGCCTTTGGAGTAGTATAAAAATATTTTAAAAAATTAAATTAGCACATCTTTGTTGCCTTCCGGCTTGAAAAGAAAATTAAACAAAGTAAATGAAACAAACCACTCAACCAATTATAATTTTATAGAAACGTTTGCAAGATTTTATTCATTCTATATTTTGTTTATAAACAGAGATTAAAGTGTACGAATTATTTTTGCAAACTCAGAGTTTTAAGAATCAAAGCAAGTTAACTGGTAAAACATTGCTTCGCACGTATGTCGACACTAATAGCGTGTGTAAGTAGCTTACTTGTGCCGACATCATTTGCAATCTTTTAATAACCAAAAACGGTTTGCATTGCATTTAATTATTACCTTGTTTTTACCACCGCCATCTAACATGAATAAAAAATCTTTTTCCATATAAAGTTATCTCATTGTCTAACTATAATGTATATAAACAAGGGTAGTACACGGTAGTACCTATAGAAGCCGATAGTATAAATTATTAAAGTCGTTACCGCATTGGTGTCCGCAAAGTTACAAGTCACTGATGTAGAAGCACTATCTTCAGAAAAATACAAACTTTGCACATGAAGTTAATAGATTTATAAATAAACAATAGATAACAGTTGCAGTTCTTATAAAAAAATTCTAACGGCTTTGAAAATAGATTAATCTGTTTTTGGTACGATATGGGTACATAAGATGCCGTTTCAAGTAGCTAAAGTACTTTCTTTGAGCAACAACAAAACATAAAAAAACTAGCAAACTTGACAACCGGCCCTGTGTGTAGCAACCACGTCACCACGGCTAGCTACGATGTCAGTGAGTGGGGCTGCTTAAGAATACTCTAATAGAAAAACGAGAAAAATAAACGAGATTTCGTTGTACTAAAAAAATTTTTTGCTTTAATGACACCAAGTGTACATACGAATCCTGTTCTCCGAGAAGTAGGATAACAGCAAACAATTATCAGCTAGAGAACAAACAACTTTGCGGTATACATTTTCTTAATCTATAATAAGATAATGCATTAGTTTTGTCAACGAAATGTACAAATAATAAGTATAGATACTACATAAAGAACATTAAAACTTAGATTCAGTCGTGAACAACTTTAGTTTTCGTCTAGCAAAACACGATCATCAAGTGAATATAAAATAAAAGACTTACTCCTAGTTTCTTAGTTCAATAGCTAGTAAAATTGTTACTACTATAAAGTTATTCTCGATACTTTTAAAGAGTGTAAGCTTACATTCGACGAATTAATCTTAAGCAACCCTGCCTCGAATGCAAATCAATTACTAAGGTACTGAAATGGTACAAGTCAATGAATACAATAATGCAAAGATTTGCAGGCAGCTGAATGCTAAATTATAACTTATTAAATTATTAATTATGCTCTTAGAACATGCTAATGTTAACTAAGGGCTTACTACTAATACTAACATATAAAAAAATTAATAATGTTTGAAGCTTAATAGGTAATATAAAAGTAGATAAAATTACGCAACACAGTTACAATACGATAATACAAATTAGACGTTGCAGTGTAGTGCAAATCAGCCGTTCCGATAAACTATACTTCACTGTGCAAAATTGAAATCAAGCAAAACTCTTGAGGTCATCAATTCCATATTAATTAAACTCGTTGAATCGGTCTCTTAGATGTACTAGACTATTCCAGGGAAATACTACTTCCGCCTTTAGTAACGGGATTGAACAGAAGACCTCGAGTCTCCGCCAAATTTGCAGTTAACAAAAGCAACATGGCGCTTGACGCCATATCTGTAAGGATCAACTAAATAGGAAATCGCTTTAATTTCGACAGTATACGTAGAAAATATTTATTTTAGTAAAATTGGTAAAAGTGTAATAGTAATAACGACGCTTAAAGCTTAAAACTATTTGAAAAAGTAGTCAACGCGTACATACGGGACGAGTCACAAAAAGCTTTGCCTTTGCAACAAAAACCAGCACGCATACCAATCCAGAAATTTTGCTAACTCTCAATTGATCAACTAGTTAGCAGATGCTGTGGTGTCTTATTATAAAACGAAAAACTGAAGGCAACTATATCCAACATAATGTAGAATGCATTAAACACCGTCAAAAAATGATATAAAAATGGGGGCTATCAGTAAATCCCATCAATACGGCAATCATTCCGTTTACCACAAACGACGGAAAACAAATGATACAACACTAATGACAATGTACAAAGTCACACTCTCGATGACAAATAAAGTCAAATATGTATCTAGAATTCACTCTTGATACCAAACTGACTTCCGACGTTCATCTGGAAAACGTCACAAAGAAGTCCATCAAAATTCTTAATGCAACCAAACAGATGGTCGATCACACATGGAGATTGAAACCCACAAAAACCAAATAGTTACACACTGTCGTAACCAAACCCATCATCAAATGCGGTGCACTTGTATGAAATGAGAAAACCAACTTGAAAAGCACAGCTTTTAAATTTGGCAAAATACATGTCTGCTGATAACAAAAGCACTTTTAACATTAAACCTCGTTGTAATGATATTTATAATAGTAAATAAATATAGCATAATCAGAGAGGACGTATAAGCAATACTTGATTCAAAAAAGTGCACAACGATTTACATAAACTGAAATCAGCTGAGAAACAAGCTATTCATGACCTTCAAACTTAACGATATATCGACAATATTTTTATAACGTTTCTTGATTAAATACAGCATTTGAATCACTACCAAACAATTTTTGAACGATTTCACACATTAAACAAAGCAATTTCTTCAGTCACCTGTTTTTAAACAATTGACCAATCTTTTGAGTACAACTTAAAGCTTTAAAAATAAATGTAGAATTTTAGATCATTGGCGCAGAAAGTTAACACTTGCAATATGACATACACCTACCGACCGCACACCACAAAACACATCTGATTTTTATTAATTTTGAATTAGAGAAGTGAATTCACGTCTTAAGATTAGACGACTTCTTCAATCGCCGTAAACTAAACCTAAAAAATATTGTTTTTTAAATTCAGATAAATTCAAAAATTTCAAACTCCAAACTCCAATCACAGTTACCTATACGTTTTGCCACCACTTCGTTGTCGCTAGAGAGAGATCAACAAGTTAAGAACTTATTTTTTTCCCATAACACAAAAGAATCCCTCTACCACCAAAGAAACTTTATATAAAACCATATATTATTTTAAAGATTTAATTATTGAAAATGACTGCAACATACTAAAATCGTATTCCTATTTTTGTTCATAGGTTTACCTAAACAGTGTTGTAAATTATCTATATAAATTCATATAGATAAATTAATCTAGATTAATATTTTTTATCTATTTATATGTATCTAGATACAATCAAAAAATATATAAGTTATATGTAACTGTATATATATATAGTTTTTTATTTAAATTATTTAAATAATATTTATTAAAAATCCAGTGTCTCGTAAAATTCCAGTTACAGTATGTGTTTTTCTGCAGTAATTTTCCGCATTCCGTAGTAGTTCTTCAAATGAACTCCATTTATCGTTGTTACTAGATACATAGATTATTTCATCTATTATCTGTTATCTATATAAAGTTTATTTACAGTCTATTTACAACACTGTACCTAAATTATAAATAATTGCAGAAACAGTTCCGGTAATAAAACCGACAGGTTTTATTTTATTGAAAAAAAAACTAAAATCTCATTCAAATGTTATATAACTAGAGCTCTCTGTGAATACTGAGGTTCTGGATCCGAATTAACCCAGCCAAAGTAAAAGATCGAAACAAATAACACCAAAAACATATAATCGCTATTATTATAAACACTATAAAATATATACAGGGTGTAACAAATAGGTACAGTTTGAATGATTTAGTGCATACTTACATTATAAACATAAGGTTCATTCCTTATAGTTTTCTAAGAAAATTAGTATTCAAATTTAAGTACGTCCCTGTTGTAGTCTATTGTAAATTCGTAGTAAGAGAATATATATACTAACTCATTTTCAGGATGGATTAATAGCGAACAACACGTAAATATAAGTGCAAGAATGCGATAAGTTTGTTTTGCTCAGTTTTATAGCAGACTGTTGAACACAGAAAGCATAAACCTAAGTTGACATAAAATAAAGGCTGTCTGACACGATCAACTTTCTCAACCAAATTTTAAATGAGAATCTGAATTAAAATTTTTTTGATCGTATCAGACACACTTAAACGAAATTCATGACGAAAAATAGAACCTGTTCTATTTTTCATCTAAAAATATATCCGCGCATGCGAAGTTGGTTTTGTTTATTTTCTATTCGTAACGAATTTTGTGTTTTGTAACCTCAAATACGACGAGTATCAGAAATATCATGGAAATATCAATGCTTGTATAAAATAAAACACCCGTTATATTATTATTGCAGTGCAAAGACGGATGCTCTAAAAAATACGTACGAAACAAATAAAATGAGGTTATAATCAGTTATAATCTTTCAGGTTATACAAGCAATGCGCATGCTTTCATATGTAATTTTATGGAGAATATAAATTAGTGTCATTCACGATGTATTTTATTTAAGAATTTGTAGCACTTTTCTTTATACAATATTTTTCGTTCAAATTCTCATTCAAAATTTTGTTGAAAAAGTTGATCGTGTCAGACGGCCTTAAGATTATATAGATAAAATTTGTTGTCTATTTCGGTTGTGTGTTACTTTTAGAGATTAGTAATTGATTCGATTTTCTTTTATTTGCAAATTTTTTAAATACATCAAATTTTGTTTATAGTTAGGTACTCAGTATTTAACGGGGAAGCGATGGTTTTAGACCGATATGCTTCCTTCCTATTTTGGAAAAGTTATTAGAAGTTGTAGACAAAGTCAGACGGGTAAGGTGCCAAAATATAGGATGCTGCATCGTGGTAACGCTCAACGTTCAAAGCAGGGTGTCATGTCGAGCATCGTTAAGGCCATGAAAGACAAAAGTGCACCGGTGTACTTGCTAAGCATAGTAAAAGATTACCTCAAGAAGAAGTGGCTGTACGTCGAGGCAAGTGAAAAAAATAGAGCTTACGACTGAGGTCTCGCAAAGGTCGGTCATAGGACCGGTTGTGCGGAATTTCTATTACGACGGGGTACTAGAGCTAGCGATGCTGGACATTGTCAAGCTGTTGAGTTACGCAGACGACTAACCGGTGGTAGTTGAGCGAAAAACCGCAGAACTGATAAAGAGGGCAGAAAAGAGAATCTATCAGATAGAGAGCTAATTGGAAGATATGATGTCTGTGCTAGGCCCGGATAAAACCGAAATAGTTGCTCGGATTCTATAAGGATAGGAAGTTTGGGTATCAAAAGTGGGAAGGCTTTGAAGTACTTAAACTTGTAGATCTGAACGAACAGTAAAGTAACTAAGCACTTAAGACATGTATGCAAGAAAACGGGAAAATCCGTAAAGAGTTTGGTTCGACTTATGCCCAGCGTAAGAGAACCAAGCTCCAAACGGAGAAGATTGTGTGTAGGGGTGGTATGTTCTGTTTTTCTGTATGGGGATCCAAACTGCGGTTGAAGCACGACCTTGATATCTTAGAGAAGACGCAGAGGACTGTCCTAAGGATGACAGCGACCTATAGGACGGTGTCTACAAAAGCCATCTTAGTGATGATCATAATACTGCTCATTAGGGACAGTATAAGAAAGAGGATGAGAGATTTTGAACATCATCTATTTTCTGGTAAAATGATGGAGGAGTGGCAAGAAAGATGAGATAGGGTAAATGTTTACAAGTGGACGCACGGTCTAATCAGCTAAGTGCATAAGTGGATGAAATAGAGAACTACAGGTTGGCCCACTATGGGGTCAAAGAGAGAGAGATGCCTGTATAGCGACGCGGATGATGTATAATGCGAAACATGTCCTAGAGTGTAGGAAAGACTTAGAGCGGATAATTTTGAGAAGTTGGTAAAGAAGGAAAAATATCGGCCAAGGGATTTCAGAAGTTATAAAAGAGAAGAAGAGAAAAAGGAAAGCAAGCTGGAAGTCAAGTGAACAAATGCTTCCTCATTTGAAGTAATATCCAAAGCTATCTACCGGGTGAGGAGCAAAATCAAGCGCGGAGGAGTAAGTACGCCTTTTTAAGGAGACTCCCACACTACTCTGGTGGTATGTTCCAGTGTTCCAACAAAAAGTTCTACTTTCTGTTAAAAAGAGACCATGCCCTTAGTGGAGGACAAACCAATACATAGCTCACGCTATATCGCCCGTAAAATCGAAACATCGCACATGACGGTGCATCACATTTTGCAGTCAGAGATTATACCCATATCATGTATACAGAGTGCAGCAGTTAAATCATAACTATTTTGTAATAGCGAAGGCTTTTACGGCCGGATTCTATACTAACATTAGAATGTCTTCCGGGTTTGAACCGTGTCATTGTTGTTGCTACCGAAGCTGCCAACGTTTCGCCCACTTTCGTAAGGGGCTTTATCAGGGCGTGAGATAAATCGCAAAACTCAAACAAGCAATCGAAATCTAACTAGGAACTTCTCAAAAGTTAGGTTATCCACTTGTGAAACAAGTCATAATCTAAACTCTGAAAACGTAAGAAAAAAAAACGATAACTTGAAAAAGCAAACGAAAATCTAACAAAGAACCACTACCGAGTTAGGTAATCAACTTGTGAACCAAGCTAGATTCTAAACTCCGTAGAAGTGACTTAAGAAGAAATAGTTTCCGTATTTAAAGGAAAAGGATCGCCACGGATGGTTAAGCTCAACCCTGATTGGGTTACGTTTGCTAGAGTGCGTGTTTTCGATAAATGACTAATAACCGGGAACCAAAGCGGGGGGATAGTTCGAAACCGTGATTGCGATTGAAGTTATTGAGGTGTTAGATAATTTCTATGCTTTCTCGGAATTTCCTGTTGAAAAAGAATTGAGATTTGGCAATCAACGAAACATTATCAAAATCTATCTTGTCACCTGTAGTAAAATGATGTTCAGCGACCGCAGACTTGGAAATAAACCTTTTCCTTGTACAACGATCATGTTCTGAAATGCGAGTAATGACGGAACCACCGGTTTCACCAATGTAGACTAAACCACAAGAACAATGAATTTGGTATACACCTTGAGATAAAAGTGTAGGAAATGTGTCTTTGGGAGAAGGAAGAATCTGAGAGATTTTGCCTGTCGAGTTGAATATGGGTTTAATACCATTCTTACGAAGGAGTTTCCTTATTTGATCTGTAACCTTGTGAATGTAGGGTAAAAAGGCCAATTTCGGGTTTGATTCGGGAGTAGAAATGTCCTTAGGTAATCGAGTACGTGGATGTAAACGACGATTAATAACTCTATGAATATCTCGCTTTACATAACCATTGTTCACTAAGGTTCTAGTAAGATGACAAAGTTCTGATTCTAAATTCTCAGGTTGGCAAATAGAAAAGGTACGATGAACCAAAGATTCAATAACAGAACGTTTCTGTTCAGGATGGTGATGAGACGAAGCATGAAGGTATCTGTCCGTATGGGTGGGTTTGCGATAAACAGAATGGTCCAGAAGTCCGTCGGGCTTACGAGTCACAAGAACGTCAAGAAATGGAAGAGAACCATTACTTTCGATTTCCATAGTAAATTTGATATCTAAGTGTTGATTTTTAAGATGATCAAGAAACTTAGACAATTCAAGATGACCATGAGACCAAACAATAAACGTGTCGTCAACATATCTAATCGACACTTTAGGTTTTAATAGTGATGATTCCAAAGCAACCATTTCAAAGGATTCCATAAAAATGTTAGCTACAACAGGTGATAGAGGAGAACCCATAGCAGCATCAGAAACTTGTTCGTAAAACTTGTTATCAAATTGGAAGTAAGTAGACGATAGACACTTTTCAATAAGAGGAACCAAACTCAAGTACTTGACATGTTAAGAGAAAATCTGTTTGATGATAATAAGCGAATCCTTAATAGAAACTTTAGTAAAAAGTGAAGTAACATCAAAGCTCACGAGAAGATCTTGGGGTTTAAGTTTTATAGTTTCTAGATGTTGAATAAAATGCTGAGAGTTGAAGATGTGAAAAGAGGTTTTACCTGTAAACTCGCAAAGAATGTTGGACAAGAACTTGGCTAACTTGTAGGTAGGAGATTGGATAGTACTAACGATAGGTCGAAAAGGAATACCTTGTTTGTGAATTTTAGGAAGTCTGTATAGACGAGGTGGTTTAGAATCTGATGGGGTAAGTCGACGTTTAGTTTCAGGAGGTAGATTGGAAGATTTGATGATTTGGCTGACCTCACGTTCATTCTTCGAAGTGGGGTTGTGGGTTAGAAGAGCGTAAGTTTCTTCAGACAAAATAGAATTGATTTTCGTAACATAATCAATTTGGTTCAAAACTACAGTGGCGTTGCCTTTGTCGGCTGGAAGAACAATAATATCAGGGTTCTTAGGAAGACTTTTTAGAGTTGACTCTTCCGACTTAGAAATGTTGGATTTAGGAATTTTAGATGATTCAAGGATTTTGCCAGTGTTAATACGAATGGGATCTGAGATGTGGCGAGGAAGATGTCTTATAGAAGACTCAACAGCACATAAAATATCTTCTTTAGGAATACGTTTGGGAGCAACCGCAACATTCAAACCCTTAGAGAGCATCGACTCCTGTTCTGAAGTGAGAACCAAATTAGATAAATTGACAACCGTCTTTACGGAGTTAGTAGTAGATAAAACTTTACGATTCTTGGATTCCAATAATTGAAACTTTTTGAGATGACCCTCAGTGGTTAGTCGTAGAGTGGTATCAGACTGCTGGTAAGTAATGTTGTCGAAGAGTTTCCAATCATCCGGGGATAGAGTGTTGGCCAACTCAAAATGAAAATAAAAGAGTTGTTTCGAAATGATGTCTTGAACTTGAACCCCAAGATCTTCTCGTGAGCTTTGATGTTATTTTACTTTTTACTAAAGTTCCTATTAAGGATTCGCTTATTATCATCAATCAGATTCTGTCTCAACATGGCAAGGATTTGAGTTTGGTTCCTCTTATTGAAAAGTGTCTATCCTCTACTTACTTCCAATTTGATAACAAGTTTTACGAACAAGTTTCTGGTGCTGCTATGGGTTCTCCTCTATCACCTGTTGTAGCTAACATTTTTATGGAATCCTTTGAAACGGTTGCTTTGGAATCATCAATATTAAAACCTAAAGTGTGGTTTAGATATGTTGACGGCACGTTTATTGTTTGGTCTCATGGTCATCTTGAATTATCTAAGTTTCTTGATCATTTTAAAAATTAACACTTATATATCAAATTTACTATGGAAATCGAAAGTAATGGTTCTCTTCCATTTCTTGACGTCCTTGTGACTCGTAAACCCGACGGACTTTTGGGCCATTCTGTTTATTGCAAACCCACCCATACGGACAGACACCTTCATGCTTCGTCTCATCACCATCCTGCACAAAAACGTTCTGTTATTGAATCTTTGGTTCATCGTGCCTTTTCTATTTGCCAACCTGAGAATCTAGACTCAGAACTCCGTCATCTTACTAGAACCTTAGTGAACAATGGTTATGTAAGGCGAGATATTCATAGAGTTATTAATCGTCGTTTACATCCACGTACTCGATTACCTAAGAACATTTCTACTCCCGAATCAAACCCGAAATTGGCCTTTTTACCCTACATTCACAAGGTTACAGATCAAATAGGGAAACTCCTTCGTAAGAATGGTAATAAACCCATATTCAACATGACAGGCAAAATCTCTCAGATTCTTCCTTCTCCCAAAGACACATTTCCTACACTTTCATCTCAAGGTGTATACCAAATTCCTTGTTCTTGTGGTTTAGTCTACATTGGTGAAACCGGTCGTTCCGTCATTACTCGCATTTCAGAACATGATCGTTGTATAAGGAAAAGGTATATTTCCAAGTCTGCGGTCGCTGAAAGTAGGCGAAACGTTGGCAGCTTCGGTTGCAACAACAATGACCGTGTCCAAACCCGGAAGACATTCGAATGTTAGCATAATTATTTTATTGGTACAATTCTGTCAGTAGTTCTGTGTATAGAAAGCGAAAGAGATGGTATTTTAAATTACCACAACACTCATTGGGATGTGGAGGAGCTTCAAATTATCCAACAAAGGGTGTTCCAATTCTTATTTTCTGTTAATGTGTGGGCAGGCATCATGGAAAATGCATTAATTAATCCGATTGTGCTTCCTTCTTGTTTAAATGGAAATCTTTACCGAAAGTTTCTTAAAGACCCATTGCATAATGTGGTTTATGAATGACGGTGCACCGCCTCACCGTTAATGTTTGCAACTATCTGAATTTCTACTTTCCGAATTCTTGCAATGTTGCCATTAGTACTATCGCTATTTTTATGCCATGCTATTATTTGTTAGGTTTTAATAATAGATATTAAAGTACTAAATGAAACAAGAAACAAACATAAAATTATTTTAGTGGTGACGCAAAGCGTAAATTTTAAAGAAAATTAGTAGATGAATACAAATACATTTGACAACAACGTAAACGAAATTACGCTGTCATCTTACACAAAACAAGCGAACTGATATGTTACTAACAATCTAGCAACTTAACCGACGTACAGCGAAATGTTACTAAATTAGTTAAAGTGTTACTAAATGATATTTAGATATAAATAATTTAAAATTGATAAGTTTGTAAGAGTTAAATTGGTAATTATATTACGCAGTACTCCAATATTTAAGTATTGTTGCATGTATACCCGAAACAGAAATCCATAACACTCTTAACACTTTTAATAGTTACAACCAACATTTGAAATTCACGTATGAAGTTGAACAAAAAGGTTCATTACCATATTTAGACGTTAGACTTAGTAAGGATACTAACACGGGTTGTTTAGTTAGTGAATGGTATACTAAACCCATAGCCTCTAACAGAACGTTAAATTACTTTTCCAAACATCCACACCATCAAAAGATTAATACGATTAAGGCTATGAAAAATAAAATATTAAGTTTAAGCAGTCCACAGTTTGTTACAAAAAACCTTAACTGCTTAAAGAACATATTAAGGAAAAATAACTACCCGAATAACATAATAAACAAAATACTCATACACACTAACACAACGAATAATAATAATACTCCACCACCAATAAACCCATCCATTACTAACCCTAATACTATCCCTAATACTAACGTTATTTACACAAAAATAATAAATGTTCCAAACCTAACAAAAAGAATAATTCCGATTATTAAAACCAATCACATTAAAATAACAACTTACAACACTAATACTATCTATAACATGCTGTACAGTAGAACTAAAGATAAAACTAACACAACTGAAAAACATGATGTAGTGTACAAGCTAGATTGTATAGGATGCCAAGCGTGTTACATAGGGCAAACGAAACAGAAGGTAAAGAATCGGATAAATAAGCAGATGTATGATTGCAATAATAAAAAGGGCGAAACAGCGTTAGCGTTACATCATATCAATACGGGACATAATTTTGATTTCAACAATCCTAAAATTTTAGACATAGATTGTAACTATAAAAGCGTTTAGTTTCAGAGATGATATTCATCAACGTTTACAAAAACAACATTAACTTTAATACAGACACGAATAATTTAAGTAATGTATACAACAATTTAATATCCAAGATTGCTTATTAGCTTTATATAGGTCTATTAAATTCGCGGTATTTTCGTTTCTTATCTTACTTGATTTCCTTGACATTTGCAATATAATTTTTGATTATACATGTCGTGTCAATTGTTTGTCATTCTTAGTTATTGTTCATATACAACATTTTAATTATTGACCTTTTTAATAATATTTTAACGAGTTATTTATGTTATTTATATTGCGTATTAGTTGTCAGCTTGTTTTGGAGTTGAGGACGTCTCCACTCGAACTTTTTTGTGTAAGTTTCTTGTTTTGTACCTAAAACGTATTATTTATTATACAATAAGCAATGTGTAACTTACGTACAATATATTTTAGTGGCTTGAAGAAGTGCACACATGGTTGCACGAAACGTCGCCATATTAAAAATCTAAAGTGGTTTAATTGCCCCTCCTAGTGAAGAGTGTTCCTAACCAATTCATTAATTAAACATTTAAAGGAGGACGTAACTACATTACTTAATTATCATATTTCTTCCAATAATGGCATCCGTGTCCGAAGTACCATCTAACACCCAGTCGACTTGGCACAACACAATACGTAATAGCTACAATCAAGATACATACAAAACCATCATCAAATTAGAAAAGTCATACATTAAACTTTCCAAATTAATCAATCGCAAAGTGTATTTAAAAAGGTGTAAGTCAAACTTTATCGTACCGACACACATCCAACAATTCTTTAAATGCACG
This sequence comes from Aquatica leii, assembly GCA_035610365.1. Lineage (NCBI taxonomy): Eukaryota > Metazoa > Arthropoda > Insecta > Coleoptera > Lampyridae > Aquatica > Aquatica leii. The sequence goes on from CM069434.1 coordinate 84,514,631, forward strand.
TACTTAATACAGGCTGATCACACCCCTTTTAGTAATAAGTTAGATAGATTAATTAATAATTTTAAAAAATCGATTATCAAAATTGAAATCGATATAACGTACTGGCAGATATATAACCTTACTAAAACAATCGAAGGTCTAAAGGTCAATCTATACAGTGTGCTCCATCAAACAGATTTCCAGATTCTGCTCAAAATTTTAAGTAATAAACAAAAATATCATTCTTTAATCGATAAAACTAAACTAAAAACCAAATTCCAGAATCTATACACACGACAAAACTTTAATCTAAATATTGCTAAACAGGGTTGTATATATAATTTAACGGATGTACAGTTGCCTGAAAAAGTAGCACAATGTCTGGCGTTATCCCCGAAATTTATGTGTAATTACTATAATAAGGCACCTATTATTAGTTTAATCAAAAGATATAGAAGACATACTTACATACCATCATGATGAACAACGAGAAGGATTAAGAGGGAAAATTGTCAATGTGGTTACCAACTTCGTTAATAATAAAACTAACAAATGTCAGACACCACAAGACCTTCACATTAATAAACTAGTGACATCTACACGAAAGTTTATTAAAACACACAAAGACATTCTTATTACAAAATCGGACAAAGGCAATGCTACAGTTATTATTCATAAAGGCGAATATAAAGAGAAAATGTTGACTTTACTAAATGACGAAAACATCTATAAAAAGACTAACGTAGATCCTACTAATAAATACCAAAATACAAACAACAGACTATGTAGACGACTATATGACAATGGACACATCGACTTTATTACTTATAAAAGACTTGTAACGTACACAAGTACACCTCCTAAGTTATACGGTTTAATAAAAACTCATAAAGATGAACATCCGGCCAGACCTATTGTCTCTTGTATAGGAGCTCCCACGTATGAATTATCTAAATACGTTTCTAGTATAATTCAAAACATTTCTTACTTATTTGATCATAACATAAAGAACTCCTATGAACTTATTGAAAAACTAAAAACATTACCATACCGAGTAATTACAAAATCATTTCGTTTGATGTTACATCTTTATTCACAAACATTACTAAAGATCTGATCGTTGAACTAATAAATAAATATTGGGATGATTTGAAAAGCCATACAACTTTAGAATTAGTCGATGTGGTTTATATTATGGAACTTCTTTTGAGTCAAGTTATTTTACATTCGATGACAAGATGTATACTCAAAAATTTGGTACTGCCATGGGTAATCCTGCGTCACCTATATTGGCTAATCTTGCTATGCATGATCTACTTAAATACGTAAACAACAATTTATCATATACACCGGTCTTTGTATTTTGTTACGTTGATGATATTGTTGCATGTATACCCGAAACAGAAATCCATAACACTCTTAACACTTTTAATAGTTACAACCAACATTTGAAATTCACGTATGAAGTTGAACAAAAAGGTTCATTACCATATTTAGACGTTAGACTTAGTAAGGATACTAACACGGGTTGTTTAGTTAGTGAATGGTATACTAAACCCATAGCCTCTAACAGAACGTTAAATTACTTTTCCAAACATCCACACCATCAAAAGATTAATACGATTAAGGCTATGAAAAATAAAATATTAAGTTTAAGCAGTCCACAGTTTGTTACAAAAACCTTAACTGCTTAAAGAACATATTAAGGAAAATAACTACCCGAATAACATAATAACCATGATGCTCATACACACTAACACAACGAATAATAATAATACTCCACCACCAATAATCCCATCCATTACTAACCCTAATACTATCCCTAATACTAACGTTATTTACACAAAACTAATAAATGTTCCAAACCTAACAAAAGAATAATTCCGATTATTAAAACCAATCACATTAAAATAACAACTTACAACACTAATACTATCTATAACATGCTGTACAGTAGAACTAAAAGATAAAACTAACACAACTGAAAAACATGATGTAGTGTACAAGCTAGATTGTATAGGATGCCAAGCGTGTTACATAGGGCAAACGAAACAGAAGATAAAAAATCGGATAAATAATCACATGTATGATTGCAATAATAAAAAGGGCGAAACAGCGTTAGCGTTACATCATATCAATACGGGACATAATTTTGATTTCAACAATCCTAAAATTTTAGACATAGATTGTAACTATAAAAAGCGTTTAGTTTCAGAGATGATATTCATCAACGTTTACAAAAACAACATTAACTTTAATACAGACACGAATAATTTAAGTAATGTATACAACAATTTAATATCCAAGATTGCTTATTAGCTTTATATAGGTCTATTAAATTCGCGGTATTTTCGTTTCTTATCTTACTTGATTACCTTGACATTGCAATATAATTTTTGATTATACATGTCGTGTCAATTGTTTGTCATTCTTAGTTATTGTTCATATACAACATTTTAATTATTGACCTTTTTAATAATATTTTAACAAGATATTTATGTTATTTATATTGTGTATTAGTTGTCATGTTGTTTTGGAGTTGAGGACGTCTCCACTCGAACTTTTTGTGTAAGTTTCTTGTTTTGTACCTAAAACGTATTATTTATTATACAATAAGCAATGTGTAACTTACGTACAATATATTTTAGTGGCTTGAAGAAGTGCACACATGGTTGCACGAAACGTCGCCATATTAAAAATCTAAAGTGGTTTAATTGCCCCTCCTAGTGAAGAGTGTTCCTAACCAATTCATTAATTAAACATTTAAAGGAGGACGTAACTACATTACTTAATTATCATATTTCTTCCAATAATGGCATCCGTGTCCGAAGTACCATCTAACACCCAGTCGACTTGGCACAACACAATACGTAATAGCTACAATCAAGATACATACAAAACCATCATCAAATTAGAAAAGTCATACATTAAACTTTCCAAATTAATCAATCGCAAAGTGTATTTAAAAGGTGTAAGGCAAACTTTATCGTACCGACACACATCCAACAATTCTTTAAATGCACGTACTTAATACAGGCTGATCACACCCCTTTTAGTAATAAGTTAGATAGATTAATTAATAATTTTAAAAAATCGATTATCAAAATTGAAATCGATATAACGTACTGGCAGATATATAACCTTACTAAAACAATCGAAGGTCTAAAGGTCAATCTATACAGTGTGCTCCATCAAACAGATTTCCAGATTCTGCTCAAAATTTTAAGTAATAAACAAAAATATCATTCTTTAATCGATAAAAATAAACTAAAAAACAAATTCCAGAATCTATACACACGACAAAACTTTAATCTAAATATTGCTAAACAGGGTTGTATATATAATTTAACGGATGTACAGTTGCCTGAAAAAGTAGCACAATGTCTGGCGTTATCCCCGAAATTTATGTGTAATTACTATAATAAGGCACCTATTATTAGTTTAATCAAAGATATAGAAGACATACTTACATACCATCATGATGAACAACGAGAAGGATTAAGAGGGAAAATTGTCAATGTGGTTACCAACTTCGTTAATAATAAAACTAACAAATGTCAGACACCACAAGACCTTCACATTAATAAACTAGTGACATCTACACGAAAGTTTATTAAAACACACAAAGACATTCTTATTACAAAATCGGACAAAGGCAATGCTACAGTTATTATTCATAAAGGCGAATATAAAGAGAAAATGTTGACTTTACTAAATGACGAAAACATCTATAAAAAGACTAACGTAGATCCTACTAATAAATACCAAAATACAAACAACAGACTATGTAGACGACTATATGACAATGGACACATCGACTTTATTACTTATAAAAGACTTGTAACGTACACAAGTACACCTCCTAAGTTATACGGTTTAATAAAAACTCATAAAGATGAACATCCGGCCAGACCTATTGTCTCTTGTATAGGAGCTCCCACGTATGAATTATCTAAATACGTTTCTAGTATAATTCAAAACATTTCTTACTTATTTGATCATAACATAAAGAACTCCTATGAACTTATTGAAAAATGTAAAAACATTACCATACCGAGTAATTACAAAATCATTTCGTTTGATGTTACATCTTTATTCACAAACATTACTAAAGATCTGATCGTTGAACTAATAAATAAATATTGGGATGATTTGAAAAGCCATACAACTTTAGAATTAGTCGATGTGGTTTATATTATGGAACTTCTTTTTGAGTCAAGTTATTTTACATTCGATGACAAGATGTATACTCAAAAATTTGGTACTGCCATGGGTAATCCTGCGTCACCTATATTGGCTAATCTTGCTATGCATGATCTACTTAAATACGTAAACAACAATTTATCATATACACCGGTCTTTGTATTTTGTTACGTTGATGATATTGTTGCATGTATACCCGAAACAGAAATCCATAACACTCTTAACACTTTTAATAGTTACAACCAACATTTGAAATTCACGTATGAAGTTGAACAAAAAGGTTCATTACCATATTTAGACGTTAGACTTAGTAAGGATACTAACACGGGTTGTTTAGTTAGTGAATGGTATACTAAACCCATAGCCTCTAACAGAACGTTAAATTACTTTTCCAAACATCCACACCATCAAAAGATTAATACGATTAAGGCTATGAAAAATAAAATATTAAGTTTAAGCAGTCCTCAGTTTGTTACAAAAAACCTTAACTGCTTAAAGAACATATTAAGGAAAAATAACTACCCGAATAACATAATAAACAAAATACTCATACACACTAACACAACGAATAATAATAATACTCCACCACCAATAAACCCATCCATTACTAACCCTAATACTATCCCTAATACTAACGTTATTTACACAAAAATAATAAATGTTCCAAACCTAACAAAAAGAATAATTCCGATTATTAAAACCAATCACATTAAAATAACAACTTACAACACTAATACTATCTATAACATGCTGTACAGTAGAACTAAAGATAAAACTAACACAACTGAAAAACATGATGTAGTGTACAAGCTAGATTGTATAGGATGCCAAGCGTGTTACATAGGGCAAACGAAACAGAAGATAAAAACTCGGATAAATAATCACATGTATGATTGCAATAATAAAAAGGGCGAAACAGCGTTAGCGTTACATCATATCAATACGGGACATAATTTTGATTTCAACAATCCTAAAATTTTAGACATAGATTGTAACTATAAAAAGCGTTTAGTTTCAGAGATGATATTCATCAACGTTTACAAAACAACATTAACTTTAATACAGACACGAATAATTTAAGTAATGTATACAACAATTTAATATCTAAGATTGCTTATTAGCTTTATATAGGTCTATAAAATTCGCGGTATTTTTCGTTTCTTATCTCCTTGATTACCTTGACATTGCAATATAATTTTTGATTATACATGTCGTGTCAATTGTTTGTCATTCTTAGTTATTGTTCATATACAACATTTTAATTATTGACCTTTTTAATAATATTTTAACGAGTTATTTATGTTATTTATATCGTGTATTAGTTGTCATGTTGTTTGGAGTTGAGGACGTCTCCACTTGAACTTTTTTGTGTAAGTTTCTTGTTTTGTACCTAAAACGTATTATTTATTATACAATAAGCAATGTGTAACTTACGTACAATATATTTTAGTGGCTTGAAGAAGTGCACACATGGTTGCACGAAACGTCGCCATATTAAAAATCTAAAGTGGTTTAATTGCCCCTCCTAGTGAAGAGTGTTCCTAACCAATTCATTAATTCTCCAATATTTACTTAACATGCTATTTATTTTTAGAGGTAAGAAATCAAATTCGTCAAAACATTGATTCATGTAATTATCCAGTTATTATGACTACTTAATATCACTTTTTCTAACGTATATTATTTTATTTACTAATTATACCTAGATTACAGTAAAATACATAGTTTTATTTACCTTTGCTGTTAATTTTAAGGTCATAATATTTATACTTTTTAAAATAATTGTACCTAAATACCTGTTTTTTGGCTAATTTTTCAATATAATCAAATGCTGTAATATCAACTTAAATAAATTACAAACAACTTTGATTTTATCACGATTTTATATAACGTTTTCATATAACGAACAACGAGATCCGCAATTACATCTAATTATTATAAAAAATTTAAGGAAAATAATTGATGAAAAGCTGGACAACAAATTTATGAAAAAACGTCCCAGAAAACACACAACGTCCCAGGGACGTTCGTTTTTTGTCCAAATGATGTCTTTACATCCCAGGCTTTAAAACGGACCTGTTTAGGATTTCTTTAATAGGACTTCCTCAGGATGTCAATAAACAACGTACGATGAGATGTCCTTTGCAGGAAAACAAATGCAAACTTAGTGCGCGTGCCCAGTTTCCTTTTTGTTCTCTGGTGCCTACTCAACACCCGTACGCTCCTTTGTTATATCAAAGTAGTACACTCTGTTTGCACCGTTTGCACTCTGTGTTTGTTTTTGGTTGTGTTCTGACTACTTTATTTATCTGTTCTTTATTTTATTATCTAACGTTTTTTGGGTGTTTTAGTGCATAAACAAATTTATTTGGTAAATTTTTGGTACCTTGTATTTATTTATAATATAATCATTTATAATTATTATTTTGAATTACTAATAATTAATAAAAGTTATCTCACGACTTTGATCGTCGCAATTCACAATAAGTCATCTAAAAATTCACCCACTACCTGTCAACATGACCGATAAGGCACAAAATCGCTAACCTAACTAAGAAACTATAACGTTATCGCGTTCTTGGTATTTATAGTTATGATTAGTGTGCGTATTTCTCGTATTGTATTACTATTTCCATAATAATTAGTTAGGTAGTTAAAAATACGTCTAGAAATAATTTTGTTTTTACCACATTCCTCTGATGAAATGTAAACGCGAAACGTATAAAAATTCTTAATGAATTTGCAAAACTGACGCGTTTACAATTTTTTTTTTAAAAAACGATCTACACAATTTTTAACTGGTTATAATCGATCATCTTTTATGATTTAATCAATAATAGAATCGTCAAAAAGATCAATCAATAATTCTACAAAAGAAGTATCACTTTATCAATTCTTTAATTTATAAAAATGTAAATTCTGATTACATAGAAATACCAAAATAAGTTTTTTGAATTAACTTTTTTATCGACTCTACATGACGATTATCATCTCTTATGTAATTGCATTGTTTCAGGCGCCACTTAAAAAAATCGGGAAGAAAATATAAAAAACTCGCTAAGGAGGGCCAAAGAACGCCGGGATCGAGAAGATAAAAAAATGAAATAATCTAAATTCATTTTAATTGAATATAATTAGGATTATTATTTAAAAATATAGTTTTACGTAAGGATAGTTTCTATTTTATTTGATAAAGTTATTTTTATTCATTACGTCAAGTCGCAGAAGAGTACGTTAAGTCTCCTTTCTGAATAAAAAAAAAGATAGAAAAAACCACAAAGTAGATGTACTTTAACTTGAAATGATACTTTTCTTGATAAAAATATAATATACATATATAGTAGTAATTACGGGAGTTCGAGTAACTCATTGCTTAAAAGCGTATAAATTACACAACAGAAAACGTATCTCGCCCAACACACGTTGCATTGAAAGTATCGATCGACGTATTAGCATTGTATTAGTTGCTATTTCTTTTCTCGATTCTTGTTTTTTCGTTAACTGAGTCATACTCGAGCCACTATATACCTATGCTATATACTATATATAAATATTTTTTCAATTCAATATGTAGAAAAGGAGAGGGATGACTACCTTCTCCACATCCTACAGTCAGCTAAAAGGGATGTCCCGTTGCGGATGCGCTAAGATGTCCTATAAGGACATCGTAGAGATGCATACACTTGTGACAAAAGAACGTCCCATGAATGTCCCTAGGACGTACACAGAACTAAAATGGGATAACTTTGGGACATTCAGTAACCCGCAACATCATGTCTCCGGGACGTTCTTGGGACATCCTTGTGTTTGTTGGGGTATTAAAAATCACCATAGTCCCCCCCCCCCCCATTACCAAAATAATAATTATACTTGTAACACATTGTATTGTGCAACCTATCGCAACTAAAATAAACACAAAGGTGCAAAGCCCTATATCATGAAAGCAATTTGTGTCATTACACATAAAACAACAGGGTCCCATACATAGCATGGAGACAACTTGCGGCAATTTTTTATTGTCCAATCATGTACATAAGAAGTACAAAGTGTTAATTATTACGGTTAAATTTCTTACTCTTATTGTTCTGTTCCAAATCAAACATAAATCAAGTTACCAAATTAGAAAACAAAAAACAAAACGCAGCAAACCTAAACGAAATATTAAGCGTTCTTTAAACAAACAAAAAAAACAAATGTGTAAGCAATTTTTTCTTTTTCAATATTTTAATTGATGCCAAAATGGCAGAGCAATGCATTTTAATAAACTTTTAAATAAATTATTTATTAACTTTAAATTTCAGAATGTTTGGTGTTATATTAACCATGCTTAAAACAAGAATAATTTTTACATTCAAAACTGCCTTTTTTGATTAAATAAAATGATAATTTACACGGTTTTCCCATTTCTTGTCACGTGTGGTCCACTTACTTAAATCGTTCTTAAATCATTACTTAAAGTTAAACTTAGGCAACACACGTTGATTGGTGTTTGAAATTGTTTCAAACAAAATGGTCTACGGCTTTTGTATTTTTATAACTAAAGAACGAAACTATATGAAATTTCATAAAAATGCATATTTCATCATATTTTGCGATTCTTTTCATATTTAAATAAAAATTACATTTTATATGAAAGCATCATATTCATCTTATATTATTGTTAAAATTTTCTTATTTGTTTCATATTTTAATCTATTCCGAAAACTTACTTAACATATTTTTATCTTAGCATTCAAAACTGATAAATATTATTCAGTATTGCAAATGCGAATTTTTAAAACGGATTATTTTTGTATTTGCAACGACTAATCTTTTTTCCATTTAAGGGCACAAATTATATAGAACTATTGTAAACGGCTTTACTTTGAAACAATATTTCTAAGAACATTATTGTTATACAGGTTTAAGGATTAGCAGGTATTCACTTTCTGATAATGATCTGACAATTATTTACTTTAAAAGTTCTATATTGCCCTAGGTACTTAAGGGGGTACTCCTGGAAAAAAGTTAAAAGTCGTCGACTGCAACAATAAAGTTCGAAGAAAGATACCGTTCTAAACCTGCAATAGTCTGTGGTGTTGAAAAAATTAATCTGACGTGTGTATATAAACGCTATGTGAGATAGAGAAATTATAGATAAGAAGTGATGACAAGTACTTTCAATGAAACTACTAAACGTTTTACAAAAGTAAAATTAAACGTGTACAGTTATTGAAATACATACATCATTGCATGTTCAAATTTGAAACACCGAAGCAATATTCTTATCAATAATACTGCCGTAATCTTGCGTCAATCGGGTGTCGGAATGTGAAGTCGCGCTTTAAGATAAGCACGTCTAGCTTTTAATGTAATGCAATTTATAATAATTTAAAAAATAGTGTTTCAAAAACTCATATAAGTAAAAAAATCGAGACCGTTAGTGAAACTACTCCTAAGAAAATACTCGAAATTAGTATCCAAAATAATACTTTGAGAGAAACTGCACCGGGCTTTTCATTTTGTACAAATGAGAAAATTTCTGCAAAAGTACGACAATTACCTCTTGTTAATGGACGGCGTATAATAAATATCGCAACTTTTTTTCAAGATATCATTTCATTTCAACACTTAGAATTATTTAACTGTACAAATAATAGTATGAAAATAATTTAATGAAAAATTGGCGGGTTTACAAAGCAAAATTATCATAAAATGTACAATATGTTAAGTAGAATAAATTATAAATACCGACCGTCTATTTCAACAGGAATTGTTTTTTTTTCAATTACATGAATTTTTTTCATTTGCGATATTTCTTCTATAACTAAAAATGTTTATTTGAAAAATCAAGACATAGTGGCAAATTTTATAGAAGAAACTGCATGGGAATTAATAGAAAGTGCTGGCGCGGAAGAAAAAAAATTAGCTATAGACGCAGAAGGCGTTGACAACAATAACATACCTGTAATAACTGTTATTGCTCTGTCGGAAGTAGGATAGTAGGACAAAAAACTGGAAAAGAGTTATTTTTGGGAATAAGTATTGTTGTGTGTGCGCACGAGTCCAATCAAAAAATACAACCGTCTCCGAACATAAATGTTATAGAAATTGGAATAAACCGTTTACAGGAATGGATTCTGATATCCTAACGTATTCGATGTGGCATAATAGAAGTACAAAATTTTGTGTTATGTGACAAAGATATGTCTCATTCACAAAAATTTAAAATTAAGATTCAACATATTAAATGGTCCTAATCACGTATTTGGTGACCCAATGAGTGTTCTTCATATTTTTGTAAAGGGAAAAAAAATGAAAATGAGAAAAACTGGGTACCTGAAATAAAAATATCTTAGCTTTATCAAGAAATTATAGTGGTAGCTGATTGTGTTGCAAGAAATGCCAAAAGTCTTATCTTAAATATGGATAATAACGCAGCGGAGTGTTATAATTCAATTTTAGTAAAGTTTGTAGTAGGGAAAAGAATCAATTTTAGTGGAAGAAGAAACTATCAAACACGGTGTGAAGCGACTCCGATTAGTTTCAATGGACAACCAGGAGGGTTCGTGAACTATAAAAAAGCTGTTCAACGAAGTCTTGGGCAACATACAAAAAAATTGATCAACACTTCAAAGAAAGAAAGCGTGGATAAAAAACCGAACGTTTGTTTCCCGAAGCATTTAAAATTAAATTGAATTTGCTCAAGCCGATGCAGACTATGGAAGAAAAGCAGAAAGGTGTTTAACTCTAACAGAATATTAAGACAAAGAAAACGAATTTCAAAAATCCTTAAAAAAGAGTTTTTCCGAGCTCTGTAGTTCTGGAGGTGGACGTTCAATACGTATGGAAGTAACACTAGGCACTCCGATTTTGATATTAAAGCCAATTTTAATGTCAAATCACCTTGATTAGCGATTAAGCATTTATTGAATATATGAGATCAACAAAACGATGGTTAATGAAGATAAAACTAACTGTTTCTTCTTTTGTGTTTACTTATATACGAATAGTAAAGTTACAGATTTATAACTATGGATAACCATTCAGGTCAATTGTTTATCAAATTTATAAGACGCAAGATCATGTATGTTGTTATCTAATCTTACGTAATAAATTATTTTTAAATTAATAATTGGGGTTGAAAACTGATTACACACTGTTTTTATATAGATGCGGTAACTATAAATATGAAGTTTATATGTAAACATTGAATAGTGAAATAAAGTAAAAATAACAAACAACTTAATTTAACGTTTTATAATTTAATTTTATAATGAAGTTACATCGGCGGCTTCCTGCTGTTTGTAAATAAACCGTAAAACAAACTATAATCTATTCGAAAATTTGGTATACAACATAATCTAAATTATGATCGTTGTATCTAATCACGGTTTTACTTTAGAAACTGTAACGGTGTTTTTGATGCTGTTCGTAGACTTATTATTTTAAATAGATATTAAAAACAACAGATTAAATAAAACGCTATTAATGTTTTCAAGTTGCTTAATACTGTTGATGCCGTCGTTCCAAACATCATAAATCTTGTAATTTGGTACCGAAGCTAAACCGCAATTTTTATAAGAACGCCTAAAAATAGGCAACTAACATAACAAAATTTGCAAAAATACACATTTTGTAATGGACATTTATCTCCCAATCAATAATACCTATTGCAATAATTCAAAGATTGTTTGTTTTAGATAGAATAAATCTAGGTACCTAAACGGGCTTTTTTAAATTTAAGGTCGTAATTACAAAGATAAAATACTGCAAATATAGGTCAACTTTAATAAGTTAGAATTAAAAAAAGAGAAACTTAACATAAAATATATCTCTTTAGGTACATACATTCAACCTTCCTTAAGAACTAGAAGTTTGATTTGTTCAATTATCTTTTATAGTTTTCACAAAAACTTTCCATTACGAACACTCTAAAAATGAATACCAGGAGTATCCCCTTAACAGCATCTATAACATAGAAATAAATATTTAATTTATATATGTACATAATCAATGAGTTCCACAAATTAATTAAATTTTTTTAACTAAAAAAACAAACTTAATATAAAAATCACTTTAGCAATCAGAAGAAAATTATAACAACACTGTAAATACCTTTAGCTGTACATAATCGTTATTGAAAACTTAAAGAATTGAATTGTAATTAATGACACTGGAACCTTAATTAATCCTGAACTATCATCAGTAAAGAGCGGACAGTCAGACAAATGCCTGGAGCCTGTCTATTTTGCCTTTTTGTGTAAATTTTTGTCTTTTTTGCCTTTTTAAAGAGTGTTATTTTATATTGCCTTTTTACATATAAATTTTGAAAAGTTTGTGTAAACAGTGTTTTAATAGGTAGATGACAATAACGCATTACAAAATTTTACTTAAATTACGTACAATATTATAATTAACATTTTTTGCTCAAAAGGTCTTACCACGAACCTATAAATAACAACAGAGATTTTCATGTTTTGTTAAACAATGGTTTTCAGAAAACATTAAATACAAAAGCCGCTTATAGAGAATAACTACTGTAAGAATTTATACTTGGATTATGTACAATGACAAGCTTAACAAAACACTATTTACAAAACCGGAAGGATTTCGGAATGAATCATTCTTTATAGGTCTATTCAGTACCTAAGTAAAGCAAACAAATACAGATAATTTTAATTCTGTCCGGTGGGATTCCTTTAATGACTTAAACATATGACTAAAATATTCTTTGTTTGTTATAAATACCTGTGGTATTGTCACATTGTGATAGTCTGTCGCTGTTGTGCTGTTAGTAAGTTTTAAAAAATGCCACCTAATAAACAATAAAAATTTGAAAATTACTACAAGTGGAGTAAACTGGACAATAATTTAACAACCGACTGGGAAAACCTTTATTGTCAAGTTTGTTCAAAATCAGTAAGTTTGTATTATCTTAATTTAAATACTTTTAATTACTAGTATATGTATTATTTTAGATCGGTGCTACTAAAAAGTACCATGTAAAACAACACTTGGGTAGTGGTTTACATTTAAAAAATATTAAAAAAACTATGAAACAACCATTGTTAAAAAACGTTATAGAAGATCAACAGAAAATATCTTTAACAATAACGGAAACATCGGCATTAAAATTTGCTCCACTAACATCTTGTGATGTCGAAAGAACTTTTTCCTTCTATAAAAATATTTTAAATGATAAAAGGCAACAGCTTCATGATCAAAATATTAAAAAATATTTGATTTGTGCTTGAGAAAATAATAGCACTTAATAAACATTGTAAAAAATAAACTGTAAATTTTAATAGTTATTTGTGCCTTTTTTTATTGCCTTTTTGGCAGGTTTAATATGCTTTTTATGCCACCTTTTTTGGTATTTTTTCTTGTCTTACTATCCGCTCTTTAATCATCAGATTCACGCAATAATCTACCTTAACAGCAACCATGTGTGTTAATTTGCATTCTTTCTTATACAAATTGAAACATGATACATAAAGAACAGAAATGACGATAATATTGACTACATTTATGGATTAAAATAAAGTGTTTCGACTTACCGTTTATTGTTCCATTTCCTATCAAACTACAACCGAATAAATGAAAAAAATATCAATTTGCAGTGCGAGCGTTGAGGACACTAATCAAAAGGGTAGCAACGACTAATGCTGACTAATCACAAAGTTTCGTTTTTACTAAAACGATTCCACTGTTTTGAAAAAAATTCAATCTTATTTAATCGATCTTCAAACAATTCTAGTTATTCAAAAAATATTCGGTTTTAACAAATTCAGTTTTTAAACGATAGCTGATTATTGGAAAGAAATTGCAAGTACTGAAACGATTTAGAAATGATTGCGAAAAATTGGAACTCTTTCAATTTATTCACTGTCAGTTATATGTAAATGAAATAAAAATGAAACTAAGACGAAACAACGTAATAAAACAATTGTTTTAATTTTGTGACTGTACGCTGAAATTCGGACCAGCCGTGTATGTCACCCAATTGATTAATCTTACGGAGCCACCGTTTTACATTACAGTCCGGATTCTCCGGATCAAAAAGCTCCACCACATCCGCCGATAGAAATAACCCTCGCCGGTTGCTGCACGGTCCAGCTCCAGGCGCTGCACTAATCGCCATCAATGCTGCCTGTTGCTTTGCAGCCGTTATGAGTTGCTCATCCACTTGCCATGATGGCTTCCACCATCTTCTGCACCGGAGGCATCATCTGAGATGCCCGCCGTAGCGAACCTTTGCCGTGACGCCGTCGACGCCGAGGACTAACCTTTTCTCGCCGGGGACTATTAATAATGTCTCTTAGCAGTTCGTCACTATCCTCGTGAATGATGAGTTCCGCTGGTTTCCTATTGCTCTGCGTATCTACTTCTTATATATGTTTCGAGTGCACGCCACCGTGTTCTTGCTCCATTAACCGTAACAGTGTTGCGTAGTACGCTCTTCCACGTGTTGCTGAGATGATACTTATCTTCTTTGTTGACGGTTTTTTTCTTTTTTATCTCTATAGTTTTCCTGATTAGTCCTTTTCTCTATCCGTTTCAATGGTTCCGTTTCTAATTGTTACTCTGTCCGTTTTTTTGTAGCTCTCTTTATGCTTAAGTTTAGCTCTAGATAGTCGTGCTAAATGTTTAAATATGTTAATTTTATATGTTAAGAAATATGTAAAAAAAAAAATTTTTTGCTCGTGGAAAGTATATAAATATTTTAATGGACATATACATCATTAGAGAAATTTCAATTAAAATTACTAAATTATGAATACCGGAAAATTAGTATTTTATTGGTCATGACTTTCCTAAACGTTTAGCAACTTTATTAGCATATTGTGACAAAAACTTTGTGGGATTTTTTTATACTTTTGATCCCCCGGTGTAGAAAGCTTCTGAATTCAAGCCGATCATACGGCTATGTAAAAGTTTAAGTAAAATTAATGTAATGACCCATCAAGGCAGATAAAAAAGTTACACAATCTTTTATTTGAAAATTAACTACTAGAGTGAGTCTGGCATTTTAATTTTTTTAATTCCAATTTTGATAGAATATAGAAAAGCGTAAAATCTGCCAAAATTTATTAGTTTTGACTTACAAATTTGCAGGCACTTTTTTAAATGATTTTAATATTTGTCGACTTCACTTTGAACCTGCTGTTAGAAGAGTACCTACATGTTTTGTTAACGTGTGGAAAAGTGTGCACGGTATAATGTTATAATATAAAATTAAATAGATTAAATAAATGGTTCTAATTACAAAAAAATTCAGATGAATTATAATTGTTTTAATTAATTTAGTCACAGTTTTCCGCCAATTCAAATTTTTACTATTTTACCTTTCACTTTTAAATTGGTTGAATGCATATACATAGGTATGATGTTATTGACAGTTATATTAATTATTGTAATTCAAGCTTATTAATATGCATTAGTCGCTAGTCACTCAGAGTCGATGATTCTTTCATTTTCGTTCGCTAATTTAAAATTTAATATATACATCATTACTAATATATATATTTTTAAACTTTTACATGTGGAATGTGAACTATAATCAGATAATCAGTTTAAAAAATGCTAAAATGTCGTAGTGTTTAAGGGGAAAAAATAATCTAACAATACGGCCACACAAAGTTAATTCTTAAATTCAAAAAATACATCAGAGGACATTCTTGGCGTTGATGGAAAACGATCTGTACGGTGGGCAACGCAGAACATAAAACTATTAAAAAATACTTAAACCTAAATTAAAAAAAATAAATTAACTAATTCAAAACAGTTTATAAAGAAGGATAAAATATGTAATATGTAGGTAAATAATAGTTAAATACAAGTTTGAGGTGGGGTTTGAGTACTGACAATAAAACTAACTAAGTAATAGCTGTAAGCACTTGCATAAAAAAATTATACCATTTTGCCTTGTTTATCATAATTGTGAATAAAGTAACAGAAATTGGACAAAATTTTTACGATAAAATGATCCATCAATTCACATACTCTTTACGTAAAAAGTAACTAATAACACTGGTCTGCATGAAAATCGGCCCTGATACCATTCTTGGCGATTCTTATGTAAAATGACCTCCTGAATCCAAAAATGAGCTCCGTTTTTACCCATCACTCACCTATTTTGGGGGGACCCCATTTTTATTTTATTTTTTGCATTTTTTTTTTAGAATTTTAACTTATAGCCGTTAAACATCCCAAAGCAGGTAATAAAATTTATACCAAAGTATATGAGAAAAGTTTTGCTATAAAATGTATATAGAAACAACAATAAAATACAAATATATAAGAACAGTAAAAAAATATCACTAAACAGTTAGGAAGATTCACTGCACGACGCTGGCGATCTCAATACTACATGCAGGTTTGAACAAGAATTTTCGACAGGCTTGAACTTGCATTAGTCTTATCATTATAGTATATTACATTGTTTGCTTAACTGCTTCGATCAGTACATCTATAGCTGTTGCAGAGTTACCTTTTCGACGTTTTAAACGTCCTGGATTTTGTGTTCATTTTTGTTCATTTGTGTAAAACAGTAAAACTACTTTTACTCCGGATTTTTTCAAGTGACTAAGTGTGATTTGTGGTTAATGTCGGGCGTTGAATTACTGTTTAATTATGCTACGCGAGTGTAAAAATCATCCCGATAGCTTTTGCTATGTCTGCGGGAAATTAACTTTAAAAGCGCTACGAAAACCCCTTTCTCCGCTTGTTAAAACAGCTTATAAATTGTACTTTGATTGTCAAGTTGGCGACCAGGACAAGACTTGGGCTCCATCAGTTTGCTGTACGACTTGTTACAGTAGTTTGACCAAATGGCTCAAAGGTACCCGTAAATCAATCCCATTTGCTGTGCCCACAGTTTGGTGTGAACCTGGCTGTCATCTTACAGATTGTTACTTTTGTATGACTTCCACCGTCGGGTTTTTGAGCAAAAGTAAGCATACAGTTCAGTATCCCAATATTCCGTCAGCTCTAAGACCTGTTCCTCATAACGATACTTTGCCAATCCCAGAGCCCCCAAACACTTATACTCTAAAGCCGGAAATTGATTTAAAAGACTTTGAGCCACAACCTGGGGCTTCGAATGATACGTTCAATGATGATGAAGAGTATTCCACAGATTTAGTTTCTCGGCAACCTCACTTCCTCACTCAATCGGAATTAAATGATTTTGTCAGGGATTTGCAGTTACCCAAGACTAAATCTCAGCTACTAGGATCGCGACTCCAACAGTGGAATCTCTTAGAAAAATGAGTAAAAATATTTTCTTACAGGACCAGACAAGCAACCCTAAAATGTCTCTTCTCAGAAGATAAAGGTTTAGTGTTCTGCCCTAATGCAAATTTATCAATGACAGAGCTACAGATGCCATGTGACCCAGACAAATGGAGACTGTTTATAGACTCATCAAAAACAAACTTAAAAGTTGTCCTGTTGGCAAATGGGAATGACTTCCCATCAGTTCCAGTTACATACTCTGTTGATATAAAGGAAACGTACGAAAACATCTTTAGAATCCTTAATAAAATTAGTTATCATGATTATCAGTGGAAACTTTGCGCTGACTTAAAAGTTGTTGCTCTACACACGGGCCTGCAATTGGGATTCACCAAATATTGCTGCTTCCTTTGTGAATGGGATAGCCGAGCCCGAGATAAACATTACATCGTACGGGACTGGCCTCAGCGAGAAAATCTTATTCCTGGTCAGAAAAATGTCGCCCACAATCCTTTGGTTCCGAAGGAAAATATTTACTTACCACCTTTACACATCAAACTTGGATTGATCAAGCAGTTTGTGAAAGCAGTGGACAAGACAGGTAGCGCATTTTAATTTTTGAAAACTAAATTTCCTCGTCTTAGCGAAGCTAAAATCTAAAAAGGCGTTTTTGTTGGTCCCCAGATTAGACAACTCTTCCAAGATTCGACGTTTATTGAACACTTAAATCGAAAAGAAAAACGAGCTTGGCTTGCATTTCAAAACGTTTGTAAGAACTACTTGGGTAACCACAAAAGTGAAGATTATGTCGCTCACGTCGAGGAACTGCTTTTAGCGTACAAGGACATAGGATGTAACATGTCTCTTAAAGTTCACTTCCTTCACTCGCATCTGGACGTTTTCTCTGAAAATTTAGGAGCAGTCTCGGATGAACACGGGAAACGGTTCCATCAAGGCATCGCTAAGCTGGAGAAAAGATTTTCAGGGAAGTGGAATGCAAGCATGTTGGCGGAGTACTGCTGGTTTTTGAAACGAGAGAGCTGTACCTCAGGGTATAAAAAGAAAGCAACCCACAAAACCATAAGTTCCATGTAGGTTCGATAAGCATTCCCAAATATTCATTTCTAAAGCATGCCAATAGTAGTTTGTGTATGGACTTCTAATAACACACTTAATTTAAAACGTATTCTATAAGAATGCCTATATAAGAAGAATAAAGTACTCTAAAAGATTCATTTAAAAACACTTCTATAGGAATACTATATTTAATGTAAGAAAGAAGTGCTTATAGCAGCTTTAAAATTGGCAGTTGATTGGAATCACTAAAGTATTAGAAATGTAGCATTCTAATGGCGTTCCCATATTGATTCTATAACAATGCATATAGAAGGAGAATAAAGTACCCTAAAAGGTTCCTTTAAAATCACTCCTATAGGCCTTCTATATTGATATATAAAATAAAGTGTTTATAGCAGCCTTGACAATGTATTAAAATTCAAGTATTACGACTAACATGATAACATTCTTTTAGTGTTTTAGTACCTCTAAAATCGGTTTAATCGTTCTTTATTTGAGATAAAGAAATATAATTTTTAATATCAGAAAAAACCGTTTGTACAAGTTGTTACATGCCAAAATTAACACAAAGTCACTGCCTGCAATGTGGTAACATAAACGGGGGGGTTGTGCCACTAGCTCAATGGAGAAGGGTGGGTTTTATTTAAAATTCCGTGAAAAATTGGAAACGCGATCGTCGTAAAAATGGAACTAGAACGGTAAAATAGTCAAATAATCGATAAGGGCGCCAATCAAGGATTTCTATAAGGGGAAGCTTTCAAACCCCTGATTACTTGAAAGCTCATCCGGTTGGTCATAACCACAGAACTTACCTTGGGTTATAACAATTCTGAAAACACTTAAACAAAAATTTACGTATGCGGCGGCTAAATGAATAAAAGCTCTTTACATTTAACAATTTAACATTTATTGATTGAAAATTTAAAACAAAAACAAAATAAAATAACAAGTACTAAATGATATCAAATAAATTTGAATAAAAGAAATGAAATAATCTTAAGCAAACAAAAATGAATAATTTACACACAAAACATTACATTAAAATTTATATAAAAGAAATGCTACTACAATAGCGTTAATTCGACGTCAAATATAATTAAATCTCAAGATCTTGGCGGCATATTTATAACAAACAAATTATATAACACAAAAAAACAATACAGTTTATAACATAAATATGTCCGAACTTTAATTCGAACTAAACAAAATATAGTTTATAAGTCGTTACATTATCATATATTCGAAATACGAATCACTTCTCAACGCACAAAACAAAGTTAATTGATTTTAATTTTGCGCAAACACTATACGTGTTCATTGAAATAATTAAATTCAACGTTAGTCGTAATTTCAATTGACTTAAAAAAAAAATTGAAAGCTTTTACTGCATTTTTAATCGCGGGACACTGCACGATCAAACAACAAAATCGATAAATACCTTAATTCTTAGTTGGTGACACCGGCTGAACTTTGGTTCCCAGTGGATTTGAAAGCTAACACCTTGGATGGACTTTAGCTGCTTCCCAAACAATAGGTTACCAGTGGAAGATTTATTAATCCGCCCCAAAGGCGAAAGATATGAGATTGCGAAACAAACTCACGCACAAATTCACGTAACGAAACATACGATATTAATTTAGGTAAAACAGTGATCTTAATTAACCGTAATTACGAAAAAGGAAAGTTTTCCACTTAAATTCACTGCACCATCTTCTTTTACTTCCACGGTAATTATTAGAACAGGTGAATTATCACCTTCGTTAACTACATTTTTTTCGGCCGTCAACCAACTAACTTCCCACTCTCACATTTTCCAAAAACACATCTATATATCAACTTTCGTCGACTGCCCTTTCCACAAAGGCTGCGTTCGAAACTTCAAACACCAAAATTCTCTCGCGCAAAGGTGCAATAAAGAGGCAAACAAACATATTACGTCATATTTATATAATTAGGACACAGCGTTTCGCTTGTACGTGAAACTGTCAATTTGACAAGATATTATATTACAAGAATTTAAACTGCCTAATAAATTAAGATAACGACTTAATTTTTTCCACGTAATCTAAACGTTTGACATAAAGAAATTCAAGTACGAATGTACTCGAACAAAGAACTCATAAACCAACTTAAAATAAACAAACGGTGAAAATAGATTTAATTACGATTATATCTCAGAAGGAAAACATAAATCACAACTGGAATTTTTCAACAATCCAAGTGAAACATTCAATAAGCAAAATCGCGAAATCAGATGGTTTACCGCGTAACAAAATACAAAACTTTATCAACAATTACATTGTAACTTCGAATTTAAAATCGTAAAATAACTTATTAAACTCAATCTAAAATCACATTAACACAAATTCAAAATACATTAAATGAAAATCGTCAATCCAAATACTGTGTCCGTTATCAAACATTACTCAATCAACCAATCGATTCTAAACGATGGTTACACCTCCCCTACTTAAAGAGGGATTTCTTAAATCACTCTAAAAATAGACAAAGAAAAACAAACGAAAACCCATAACCCAACAAAAAAAAACTATAAACGATAGAGCGGCAAAATAAACACAAAGATAATGTAACTAATAAACTCAACGATAAAGCAAAACGAAACTAAGCCTATGGTTCTCGCGATCTCGCAATCATCGAGAACCCCTAACGAAACTAACGAAACGAAAACCTAAACGATAAGAAGGGTAGCATATGTTTGGGTTCGACACAGATCACTCGATGCTGCACAATAGAAGAGGGCGCGCTGCGCTTCACGAGATCCGCGCATTGCGTTTTTCCCACAACTACTGCCCTCACCGAGCGATGGCACCTAGCCGCAAACACTACAGAAATAAAAGATAAGAACAGACAAGATAGCAGAAGAAAGAAAAATGGAAATAAAAGAACCGTTGTTTAGTCGCCTCTTACGACAAGTGGTGTCCCCACTGTAGAGAAATATTCTTAGTCCGTCTCTACACGGAACCCAAAAACGAAACTAACTAACCTAAAAAAACGAAAAAGAAACTAAAAGGTAAAACATAAAACTATTTATCCCCAGTCGGGTTCAACTTTAAGTCCTTGGCGTTCCATATGCCTTTTGATGCTCCCGTGTCATCAGACAACTCATAGGTCTGATACGAAACTTTCCGTTTCACGTAGAACGGACCGATAAACTTAGGTGCCAGTTTGGCCGAGAAATATCGAGATGCATCAGAAAGGACATAATTCTTCCGCCACACTGTGTCTCCCACCTCAAAAGGGGCTGCACGACGACGTAAATCGTAATAATGTTTAGCGCGGACATAAGCGGCATTCAAGCGATTCTTAATGTCGACGTAAACTTCTCTAAACGCTGGGCCTCTTTCGGCCAAAAAGGTACGATCAGCAAAAGATAGATCGTCGATAGTGTCGGAATCGGTAGTTTTTCCATGACGTGATCCGTCGAGACAGATTTCACGTCCGAAATTAGCGAAAAACGGCGTTAAGCCGGTGACTTCATGTACAGCGGTACGAATAGCACATGCTACTTTAGCAAGATACTTATCCCAATGTCGATGGTTGTCTTCGATATATGACGATAGCATTGTCTTCATGACTCTGTTGACTCTTTCTGTTGGATTCGCTTGTGGATGATAATTAGCGTTAAAAAATAATTTTAGACTTATATGACGAAACCATTTTCGTAAATTCTGAACTACGAAACTGTGTGCCGTTATCACACAAAAGATATTGAGGAACTCCAAACATTAAAAATACATCTTCTTCAAGACGTTTAGTAACTGCTGCGGCAGTAGCGGAACGTAACGGGAAAAAATAAAACAAATTTCGAAAAATAATCTGCAACCACAAGAATATACGAATAACCACTCTTAGATCGCGGTAGTGGTCCAACAAGATCGGTAGAGATCAACTGCCAAGGTTTGTCCACAACAGGATGACGGGTCATAAGGCCAGCAGGACGTTTCTGTTCTGGCTTATGCGTGATACAAACTTTACAACCATTGATGTAACGAATAACGTCAGCCTTCATCTTAGGCCAGTAATAAAGCGGAACTATTCGTTCGAGAGTCTTAAAGATACCAAGGTGTCCAGCGGTAGGCTCATCGTGAAACTTAGACAATATTTCGAGTCGTTTAGACTTAGGCACAACTTCTCTCCAATTGTCATTCTCAGAACGAAGATCGGGATAGTCTACGGTAACATGCTTAAATAGCTTTCCGTTACTAATTTTCCACTGTGGAAAAGCGTTAGGTTTTGAACGTACACGTTCCATAAGTTTCGATAACCATTTGTCCGAAGACTTAGGTTCGGTAGTGTCACAATCGGTAGTAATATTGTCGATAGCTGGTACTGAACGAAATAGTGCGTCAGGTACGACATGATCCTTTCCTTTACGATGAATGATCGTAAAGTCAAATTGCTGCAGTCTAACAGCCCAACGTGCTAGACGACCGGTAGGTTCCTTTAAATTATGTAACCAGACTAATGATGCGTGATCGGTAACTACAGTGAATGTTGTTCCTTCAAGATAAGGGCGTAATTTTTCAATAGACCACAGGACAGCCAAACACTCCTTTTCGGTAGTTGAATACTTGCGTTCACATTTTGTGAGCGACCTACTATTATAACAAATAACACGTTCTTCACCGTCGATAAACTGTGTAAGAACTGAACCGAGACCAAAATCAGAAGCGTCAGTTTGAACTGTAAACGGAACATTGAAATCAGGGCAAGACAAAATAGGTGCGGAAATTAAACAATTCTTAATAATCTGAAAGGCTTCATCACAATCACTAGTCCAATTAAAGCTGGAATTCTTCTTTAACAGAGACGTCAATGGAGCGATAATTGTCGAAAAATTTGGTACAAATCGGCGATACCACGAGGCCATGCCTATAATTCTTCTCACTTCAGCGACACCAGTGGGAACTGGAATACGCAAAATTGCATCGACCTTTTCCGGGTCAACCGACAAACCAGTAGAATTTACTATAAAACCAAGATACTTAAGTTCAGGTTTACAAAATGACATTTGTCTTTACTTAGCATCAAATTAGCCTCTCTAAGGCGACGAAGAACTTCAGTTAACACTTCCATGTGTTTCTCGAAGGAAGGAGCGCAAATAATGACGTCATCTAAATAAACAAAAACGTAAGGCTCTAATTCGGGACCTAAAACTCGATCAATCAACCTCTGCCAAGAAGCTGGTGCGTTAGCTAAACCAAACGGTAAACGCGTGAATTGGAATAACCCACGGTTCGGAACTGTAAAAGCGGTAAACTGCTTAGACTCTTCGCTTAAAGGAATCTGCCAATAAGCGGACTTAATATCGAGAGATGAAATAAACTTAGCGTCACGAAGACGATCTAAAATAGACGAAACGTAAGGTAAAGGATAAGCGTCCTTTTCGGTAACTTTGTTGACTTTTCTAAAGTCCACGCAAAAGCGATAAGAGTTGTCCTTCTTCTTCACCAATAAGATCGGGCTTGACCAAGCGCTGTTTGATTTTTCTACAACGCCTAACTTCAACATTTTCTCTAATTCCAGATCGATTTGTTTCTGGATAAACGGCGAAACTCGGTAATACCGTTGCTTAATTGGTTCGGAAGTAGTTTTGATCTGATGTTTGATCAAGTTGGTGCATCCAAAATTTTCATTCGAAGAAGAAAAGTGATTACTAACTAAATTGTCTAACTGATTGAGCTGTTCTGAGGAAAGATCGAGACGAGACTGAATAACGGAATCTTTATCTTCCAATTGTGAAATGGTGTCCATATTTTCGAAACGCCACTCACCTTTTCTAAGATCAGGAACGATACCTGCTTGTTTCCAAAAATCAACGCCTAAAATTAAATTATGCGGAACGTCAGGAACAACTAAAACTTCCAAAACAATAATTTTTCCTTTAATTTCGATTGGGACGAGAAGTGAACCTAAACTTTGTACTGATTTACCATTAGCTACAATACAATTAACTTTAACGGACTTATTTAATTTCAAACCTAACTGACTAAAAATTTCCCAACCCTTAGAACCAACAATAGTGCGAGAAGCGCCACTATCTAATAAACTTAAAATTTCGTGACCAAAACTTTAACGTAGACAAAGGTCTTTCGTCAGACTCAGCAGACTCTAAAACATAATCTAAAACGACTTTATTCTTATCAAAACTCTTTTCTTCGAAGAATGTAAACTATTAAAATATACAGCCGATTTAACTTTAACCTCTGACGTCACTAAACGGCTTCTTAGTACGTCCTTTACTCGTTTCCCGAACACTTAGAACAAGTGCGGACCGTAACGTTAGATTTTCCACAACGATAACAAAATAAACCTTTCTTAGGTTCTTTGCAAGAAGCAGCTCGATGGTTAGGCTTCCTACAATTCCAACATAATTGCGGACTACTTCGATTAGAAGAAGCAGGCGCATTAACGATAGCTAACCTTCGCGAAGAAGGTGCGATATTCGAAGACGGTAATCGTGAATGTTGTCTAACAGGTGGTGTAGATTTTTCA
The DNA here is from genome assembly GCA_035610365.1 of Aquatica leii. Lineage (NCBI taxonomy): Eukaryota > Metazoa > Arthropoda > Insecta > Coleoptera > Lampyridae > Aquatica > Aquatica leii. Next base: position 84,539,624 of record CM069434.1, read on the forward strand.
CCACTACTAACGTTATTTGAAGAACGAGAAACTACAATGTCCTTAACTTGAGATGTTACATAAGCTAGATCAGGCTCCATGTCCTGCTTTCTACGAGACGGAGGCGTGTAAGCTTCAATAGCTTGCATGCGGTCCTCGATAATACGACCAAATTTAATTAACTCCTCAATTGAAGTAACTGACGACAAACCAAGCTGAGTTTGATAAACGGGAGAAATATTTCTTAATAAAATCTTTAACTGCTTTTCTTCAGAAAAAGGCTCATCGAGACGTGAAAACATGTTGCGAATAATTGCAACGTAAATACCCATAGGTTCATCATTAGCTTGAGTGCGACGCTTAATTTCTTCAATAAGTCGTTCGTCATAATCGGTAGGCTGGAATTGTTCGCGTAAAAACTTAACTAAATCTTCCCAAGAATTAACTGAACTACGAATGGATCTAACAAAAATCAATGCATGACCTGTAAAAAGATCAGTACACTCCAAAAATAACTGATGACTTGAAACGTTACGTGATAATTGAAGTTCGGCAACTCGTTCTAAGAATGCATTCAATGAAATTGACTTTGCGTCACCAGAAAACTTTAAATTCCATTTAGAAACTGAAATACTCTTAACATGACTAATAAAATTTGGACTAACAGCAGAAGACGTCGGTAAAGCGTTATCAACTACAGAAGGTTGAACGACAGGTTCGATGACTTCATCGGCGGAAGTAGACGGATTAGAAACAACAATTTGTTTATCCAAAAGTTCATACTGCGAAATTAAAACAACTAAATCTTTTAAAAACTCATCTTTAACTTGAGAATCGTCACCTTGAATAGGAATTGAATTGCCAATACGGTTTAACAAATATTTAATTTTGGTTTCAATTGTAGAAGAAATTTTGTAGTCGGAGTAATTTTCAATGAATCTATTAATTTTCTAAGCTCATCGATACCTTCACGAATCGCTAACTTATCTGCATTAAAATCGAACGGATACACGGGACGAGATAATTTTCCGGTAGCTTCTTCAATAAGAAAATTCTTGAGTAAACCTCGTAATACGACAACACCTAAAGATGCATCACCGCCTCTAATCAAAATTTCATAACGTAATTCGTTATGCGATAAACGATCAACAATCAATTTGTAACCCATTTTAAAATGTAATTACAAAACGGTAAAGTCTTCCAAAATCACGAAACTTAACAGGCAAACTAAAATTCGAAAAAGGCCACACGCTGGAGACGCCAAATTATTTATGTTACATGCCAAAATTAACACAAAGTCACTGCCTGCAATGTGGTAACATAAACGGGGGGGTTGTGCCACTAGCTCAATGGAGAAGGGTGGGTTTTATTTAAAATTCCGTGAAAAATTGGAAACGCGATCGTCGTAAAAATGGAACTAGAACGGTAAAATAGTCAAATAATCGATAAGGGCGCCAATCAAGGATTTCTATAAGGGGAAGCTTTCAAACCCCTGATTACTTGAAAGCTCATCCGGTTGGTCATAACCACAGAACTTACCTTGGGTTATAACAATTCTGAAAAACACTTAAACAAAAATTTACGTATGCGGCGGCTAAATGAATAAAAGCTCTTTACATTTAACAATTTAACATTTATTGATTGAAAATTTAAAACAAAAACAAAATAAAATAACAAGTACTAAATGATATCAAATAAATTTGAATAAAAGAAATGAAATAATCTTAAGCAAACAAAAATGAATAATTTACACACAAAACATTACATTAAAATTTATATAAAAGAAATGCTACTACAATAGCGTTAATTCGACGTCAAATATAATTAAATCTCAAGATCTTGGCCGCATATTTATAACAAACAAATTATATAACACAAAAAAAAACAATACAGTTTATAACATAAATATGTCCGAACTTTAATTCGAACTAAACAAAATATAGTTTATAAGTCGTTACATTATCATATATTCGAAATACGAATCACTTCTCAACGCACAAAACAAAGTTAATTGATTTTAATTTTGCGCAAACACTATACGTGTTCATTGAAATAATTAAATTCAACGTTAGTCGTAATTTCAATTGACTTAAAAAAATTGAAAGCTTTACTGCATTTTTAATCGCGGGACACTGCACGATCAAACAACAAAATCGATAAATACCTTAATTCTTAGTTGGTGACACCGGCTGAACTTTGGTTCCCAGTGGATTTGAAAGCTAACACCTTGGATGGACTTTAGCTGCTTCCCAAACAATAGGTTACCAGTGGAAGATTTATTAATCCGCCCCAAAGGCGAAAGATATGAGATTGCGAAACAAACTCACGCACAAATTCACGTAACGAAACATACGATATTAATTTAGGTAAAACAGTGATCTTAATAAACCGTAATTACGAAAAGGAAAGTTTTCCACTTAAATTCACTGCACCATCTTCTTTTACTTCCACGGTAATTATTAGAACAGGTGAATTATCACCTTCGTTAACTACATTTTTTTCGGCCGTCAACCAACTAACTTCCCACTCTCACATTTTCCAAAAACACATCTATATATCAACTTTCGTCGACTGCCCTTTCCACAAAGGCTGCGTTCGAAACTTCAAACACCAAAATTCTCTCGCGCAAAGGTGCAATAAAGAGGCAAACAAACATATTACGTCATATTTATATAATTAGGACACAGCGTTTCGCTTGTACGTGAAACTGTCAATTTGACAAGATATTATATTACAAGAATTTAAACTGCCTAATAAATTAAGATAACGACTTAATTTTTCCACGTAATCTAAACGTTTGACATAAAGAAATTCAAGTACGAATGTACTCGAACAAAGAACTCATAAACCAACTTAAAATAAACAAACGGTGAAAATAGATTTAATTACGATTATATCTCAGAAGGAAAACATAAATCACAACTGGAATTTTTCAACAATCCAAGTGAAACATTCAATAAGCAAAATCGCGAAATCAGATGGTTTACCGCGTAACAAAATACAAAACTTTATCAACAATTACATTGTAACTTCGAATTTAAAATCGTAAAATAACTTATTAAACTCAATCTAAAATCACATTAACACAAATTCAAAATACATTAAATGAAAATCGTCAATCCAAATACTGTGTCCGTTATCAAACATTACTCAATCAACCAATCGATTCTAAACGATGGTTACAAAGTTGCTAAATTGTAATACCTAAACAAAAATAACTTCCTGTAGAGATTAAACGCCCACATCTAAATTTTGTTGATAAAGATATGTATGCAATAAAAAACTTATGCATTCGCGTTTGTTACTGTAAATGTAGATAAGATACCTACTTTGATTTCTGAGAATTGTGACGATATATGTACCGACTACCGAGTTTGATTCACCAGAAACGCTTCTAAGTACTTATACGGTTACGGCTATATGCAGTTTTACGTTTACGAAAGGAAGACGACTTCGGGCTTAGTCTATATTTGTAAATGTGTTCTTTTTTTGTGCTAAATTAAAGAAGAAAAAGCTATTAGAAGTTCTGCTGATTTAAGTAAAAGTAAGTACAAAAAGAAACAATTGACAACATATCTATTTTTGTACGATCAGCTTATCTACGTTTTAGCGCTTTATTGTTATTGTTTATTTTTTACTTGGCATCCAGTTATTTTTTTAGAACAGGGGTGGCCAACCTACGGACTTAAACTTAAAAAGCATTCTAATAAAAAATTTATTTTATTCATAAAAAGAAACATACGACTGATAATAAATAATAAAAAATAATTAATCGCATAATTTTGTTATAGAGTTAACCCAAAGTTGATTCAAAGGAGTTCCTATAGATGTTATTAATGAGAAGGTGTTCCAATGGCTACGTCATGGCAAAGCGAGATTAAAAAATGAAATAATTAGGATGATGCAGCAAACTACAAATTCGCAAACCATCGATTAAAAATTATTATAGTTTAAACAAAGATACTGTACAAATTTCTTAATAAAAAATGACTTAAAACTAATCATTTCATGCTTTTTGTGTTTCTTATGGTATGCTATTAAAACCCTGTAAAAGCATGCAAATCAATTACCTTTTAGTCGTTAACTTTGTCATGCTATTCTACAACATAGGAAAGTACTACATTGGCACTATTTTAAAGCATTCTAATGGAACGTGAAAACTTCTACCTTTGGCCTGCTTTTGTACAACGTCTAATAGGACTCTATAAGCACTAACTGTACAGCATTCTACTGGAGTGTCAAAACCTATCTCTAAACATAAACCATTCTACTGCTACAGGAAGGCTTTCAGTAATATCAATACTGCCTCTATGCTTCTAAAAGCATTATTATGGAACCTATTTGGTTTTGTGGGAAGCACCAAGTAACGATGAATATCTTTTTATTTATTACTGTTTATAGCTAAAATAGTTCTTTTTCCCATTTAAATTAAATTCATGTCCATATATTTATTATTGTAATAATTATTATAATTATTATTATCGTTCGATAAATAAATTATAATTAATTTATCGAAAAGTGGTAAAATTAGAGATTTGGGGCTCCCTCGAAAATGGTGAGTGATGGAAGAAAACAAAAGACATATTTGGATTCAGGACGTCATTTTACATAAGAATCACCCGGAATAGTGTCAGGGCTCGATAAAAAATATTTTTTTGCAGACCAGTGTAATTTGTGTTAATAAAAAATATACATTTTATTAAAATCAAAGTACAAAATTTTAGTCAAAATTAAAAGGTTTATTACATATAAACTGAAAGTATTTTGTATTTTGATATAACAAATTATTAATTATATTGCGTCAAATACACGTTAATTTTAAAATATAAAGTTTAACAAAGAACTTAGTTTTGTAGCTCTATACACAAGGCCAGTGTGACCTTTTGCTGGGCCGGGTTTAGAAATTTGGCGGGGCCTGAATACACATTTAAATTCTATACTTTTGTGGTTAAAGAATTTTAATTCAAGTTTAATTAATTTAAAAAAATTCACATTTGAATTTAATAATACTCGTAGACCACGGGGCTTGCCAAAATGCTGAACCGGGGCCGGCACCTGTCCATACAAACGCTTCAACATCTATCAATTCTCTTTCAAACTAAGACGCAGTACACGCTGAAGAAACATGTTTCATAAAACTGGTTTCATAAAATGGGGTTCAAGAAACCAGTATCATTGGAATATGCACACAGCAGCAACGATTTTCTATTAGTTTTGTAATGGATTCTGATTGTGGTTGTTATGAAATAAGAAAAGAAAATAAAAATATTAGGCTCACCCGTTGATCAGTGAGCGAGAAGACTTACGTTGTAGTTCGTGAACTGTAAATTGATCCTGAAAAATTAAAAACTTTTTTTTTTTGATGTTGTAGCCACTTTTTCATTGCTTCCAAAGGTTTTTTATTTGTCAACCAATATGAGAAAATATTAACAAAAAATTTAAGAGTAAAAAAGATAGTTGATCAATTGAGGTATGAACAATTAATAGATATAATAAAAAATGATTATAAAAAATTGAAAATAATTGTAAGGGTTCCTTTGTAAAAAAAGGTTTCAGTTCTGTATATAATTGATGACGTTGTGTTCTATTGAAGCTTTTACATAGTGGAAGCTGATTAGGAGTAAAAGTTGATAGTGAAAACTCGTGCGACTCTAAATGTATGAAAATTAGGCTAAGAGATAGCTGCTGTTGGTAACCAAACTGGAAGTGTTGGTTATGCTAGATCAACAATGAGATTAATTAGATTAACGAGCTTCTTCCGAAAATTTTTGAGTTTGATCATAGTCATTTCATCACCATTTGGAAACACGCTCAATAATAAAAAATCTTTCTAAGTTTATCACTTGATAATGGGTTTTTACCTGATGTAATGGATTTCTTTCTTTTTCTTGGGAGGAGGTCCCATTGGCCCAGTTTCATGTGAAGGTGAATTAATTGCCTCATTTCCTCTTTCCGTTGCTTTATTTTCTTCATAACTTTCATTGACTGTTAATGAGTTATCAGTCTCTAATGACAGAGAAAGTGGAGATGGAAGGTTCCCAGGTAGATCATTTTTTTTGTCAGTCACATAGAGAACATTTTTTTTACTATAAGTAGTGTACTTTAAGATTCCAAGTCCTTAAGTATCTGAGGTAAAAGAAAAGAAAAAAATAAAATTGTATTCAAAAGATTGATATTTTTGGTGTGAAGGAAATGGAGTCTTAGTTTCGGATACAGTGGTTGCTTAATTTCGGATACATAAAAATTTTAGGATAGCAATCTTCAAAATATAATAAAACTATGCAATATAAGAACTATTTATTTGTTGAAACTCATATGACATTTAAAAGACAAAAAATGACTTGAATGTTACGATACATAAAAAATTAAAATAAATTCTAAAATTACAAATAAAATTAAAAACGGCAATCTTTTCATTCTGCGCAAATAAAAATAGTCTTCTTTTTAAATCCTGTGCACTTTTCGTGACCCCACTTAAAACATTTACTACTTCTGCCCATACCTCGCCATGTGTGTCTGCTGAAAACAATCCTAAGCATATCATGCACTCGGCATCGTCAGCATCTATCATATGCTCATCTGATTCATCGGATAAAATGAGCTCTTCATCTGAAGAACTTAAAGAGCTGTCATAAAATATCTGCCTTTTCGCTGAGTTTGTCTTTTTTCTAATTATTTTTTTGACTGCCGATGTCGATGGTTGTGGTTCTTCGATTATCTTAGCTTTGTTTTTTTTAGAATTCTCTGATTTAATTTTAAAACGGGATTTTGCTTTTTTTCCAGAGATTCTTCAAGGGCTGTTTTGTAAAGAAATCTAGTGATTAGAACTGCTTTCCCCTTCTTACTTTCTTGAAAGTAGGCAAATGACTTAAATCGGTAGATGTGCTTGTCTTTAGAGACAGAGTCGATTGTTTCTGTTTGAGTTGATTGGATTTTGAGGGCTAAAAATACTTTCTGATTTTTCAGATAGCGTAGGTTCTAAGTCGCTTTCTGTCGTTCTTTCATCAGCATTTGGGCAGCTTTCTATGGCAAACTCATGTTCACCAAAGACGTTTCTATTACATGGAAAACCCATTAATAGCAGTCTGAATGGTTGCAACACAAGCATAGGCTCTACCAACTAGTTCAGCTATTTGATATGCGGTCACTATTCTTCCAGAATTGTTTTTTAACCATGTTTCTATTTCTTGCGCACAATAAGTTTTGAACCGGCTCATAAAAGCCACATCTAACGCTTGCATTTTGTAAGTTGAATGAGGGGGTAGGAAAAACAATCATGAGTTCATGTTTCTTCCAACAGTGATAACATCAATGTTACGTATGTGCAAATAATGGCCGTTGAGAACGAGGATCACAGGGTTTTCAACTGATGGTTTTGTAATAGCTACGAAATGATGTAACCGTTTTGTAAAACTATCTCCTTGTATCCATTTTAACACATGCAATGATGAGATAGATCCCGGAGGAGCTCTATTTATGAGCTTTGGTTTCATGTTCTTTCTGGGGAAAACGAACATAGGCGGGATACATGTACTAGCTGCGCTCATGCAAATAACAAGCGTTACCAGAGTTACCACGTTCGGCAGAGGAAATACTGACAATCTGTTTTTTTTCCTTTTAAACCAATAATCTTAGAGATTTTATGTTGTACAATGCTCGCTCCAGTCTCGTCAACATTAAAATTTTTTTGCGGACAAGATCCCACTTTTTTAAATTCTTTTTCATAAATATCAAAAAATTCGGCCACATTTTGTTTTGCCGTGGCTGCTGATATTGCATGAGAAGTTTGAAAGGATAATCTCAACCATTTAGTACCTGGTTGACCAGTAGTATCTCTAAATTGCTGGCGCAGGTTCTTTTGCAAAGCTAGTTGAAAAGCCGTTGTCTTATGTCTCGTACACGTAAACCAAAGAATTATTTCTTCATATCAAATAAATATTGAACTAGAAAACTCTTAAGTTCATAAAGAAATATGGGTTTTCTTCCAATTTTAGTGTTCAGAAGTCTTTTAATGTAGATTTAGGCACTCTAAACACTTTATGAGCTTTAAAATATCCCATTTTGTTATTTTGCACCGCTTCTACAGTTTTTGCATGTCTTCTGGGTTCCACTTTCTTCTCTTCTTGACCTTAACAGCAATAAAAATTGAAACAGGTAACTGTTCCAACGAATACAATACTCCAACTTGTATACCCTATTTTTGGATATCCGAAATTAGGCACTATTGACTATCCGGAATTAGGGCTTCACAAATAATTCTTTTCAATCCACATGTATAAAGTAATAACAAAACTATTCATTTAAAATCAAACTGACACTAAACTACACCTTACCACCTTCATATTAAACTTTATTACAACTTACCGCTTGCCCTGCAGCAGAGTTTAAAGTTGACATCTTCAAAAACTACACTTTTGCACGATTTTACATTAATTTTTTGTTTCGTACACGATATTTCAAAGGCCGCGGCGACAACACAGATTCGGTATGTTGCCGGTTGCTTCACTTGACTATTGTTAGCAGCGACATCTACCGCATAGATAATGAAAAATGACGGTATCCGAAGTTAAGGTATTATCCAAAATATAAAAACTTTTTTCTACGATTTCAGGAACATCATGGTTTACAGTAGGTGCTATATATTTTTTTTGACCTTGAAACAAGATAGTAATTTTTTAATCTTTCTTATAAACACCATTTTCAGATTTTTCTTTGCATTCTTTTACTGAAACAAAAAAAACAGAATTAAAAATTGTCATTTATTTTACTACATAAATGACTACTTTCCACTTTACGTATTTCGTGTAACTTTATTCACAGAATTTTTAATTTTTAGATATCTAGTCATTGGCAACTTGTTTAAATGTTTAGCTCAATATTTTATAAAAGGTAAATGAACTATTGGTTTGGTTGTAGTTGAGACAACGGATGCAATAAGAAAGTGTTTATAATCACTGTACATAAGTGTGGAGTGAAATTTTTTTTTCAAAATTGAAAACGCCTGTAGTGTCAAACGACGTGTCTTGAGGTAAAATGATTAAAATTTGAAACATTTCCAATATGATCTTGAGGTTCCTCTTCGCCCTTCTTTATCGAAGTATTAACTAGAACAGCAATTTTAGCCTAAAATCAGTGTAATAATATTTCAAATCATTGCGTCTGCGCAATTAGGGTGCAGTGCGCATGTCTTAATAATACAACGTCTCGGCTCAAGTCACTCGCATATTTCAGTGTCTGTTTAGTTCACTTTTGCGGTTGTCAGAACGTTTTTCGTAATATAGAAATGCCGAAAACACGTAAAGAATCGTTTTGTGAAGTGTTCGGTTTATTCAAGAAATTTGATGGCAATTCTTACAAACTCAGATGTTATGAGATATTATTTGTGGTGTAGGTTATTGTTAAAAGAGAACGCGAATGGAAAAGATCCGAGTGCGAGTGACATTTCCAGAGCTGTACTGGCGGATTTGAAAAATATATGGCAAAAAGAATCAATTCCAATAATTTCTGATCAAAGAATTTTGAGCTTAATAGCGAACCTTAATGAAAAATATAAGGCTATAAAAAGAACAAAAGAAATTTTAAGAAAAAGTGATAACATTCAGAGAGCTCAGTGAAATAACGCTATTTGATATATCCGTCTGCAAATGTAAAAACTTCTGTAATTATCAGTGCAAAATTAAAGTGACTAAACGAGAAAGAAATTTTCTAGTGGACCAACGAACAGCTCGTAAAATGGCAATTGGTAATATTGGTAAGAAAACCAGCCAAATTCTTCAAAAGAGTTTTGCAAGGAAAGCTAAAGGAGTATCTCGATTATTAGCATCTAAGGTTCCGGGCATTACAACAAAGACACTTAAAGAAACATTTACACCTGTAATCTCAGGTATTACAACTTCTGTAAAAGAATCTGCTACTTCAGAAATTTCAGAACCGTCAACATCATCTCAAACACAATTTTCTTCGGGTTTTGGAAAACGAATTAAATTACGCAATGTAGCCCAACTGTGCGATCGAACAAGGATATCGGATCGATCAGCCTCAATACTAGTAAGCGCCGTTCTCCAGGATTTTCAAGTTATATCAAAGGAAATTCGTCAAAAATAGTGGATAGAAGTAAAATAAGGAGAGAACGGAAGAAAAGACGGACAGAACTCCGAGAACAATCAGGAAAAAAATCATCAGCAGTTAAAGGACTTTATTTCGACGGTAGGAAAGACAAGACAATTCAGCAAGATAAAATAGGCACAACATATTACAAAAAAACTGTCACAGAAGAACATATTGTGTTAATTTCAGAGCCTAATTATAATACCTCGGCCACATCAAACCAACATCTGGAAGTGCTACAAATATCGCATTAAGTATCATGACATTCTTAAAGGATTTTCATGCAAATTGCAATGTGGATGAATTGCAAGCAGTTGGATGCGATGGTACTGTTATAAATACAGGTTTGAAAAATGATGTTATCCGACAACTAGAAAAGTCCATAGGTCGTTCATTACAATGGCAGGTATGTTTATTACACACTAATGAGTTACCTCTCCGCCACTTAATGCAACACCTAGATGGAAAGACAAATGATTCTAAAGGATTCTCTGGTGCAATTGTAAAGATGCTAGAAAATTGTGCAAAGTTGTCCGTCGTCGCATTTGAGCCAATTGAAGCGGAATTGCCGATTATTGATCCAAATGAACTGAGTACAAATCAGAAATATCTCTTCGATATATGTCTAGAGATGATATATCATCGTCTTTATCCCTGCGGGATCCTAGTAAAATGTCACACTCGCGCTGGTTGACAACCGCAAACCGAATTCTCAGCTTATGTAGCTACAATAGAACCATTAATGGAACTGAAAACTTTAGCTAAATATGTGATCAAGGTATACTCTTCTAGCTGGTTTGAGATTAAAACCAAATTTACTTGTAAGGACGGATCTAAACATTTTTTAGAATAATCAAGAAGTTTTATTACCTATCTGACGAACTTAAGAATATAGTGGATCCAATATTACAAAGAAATGCGTATTTTGGCCATCCTGAAAACATTCTGTTGGCGATGTTAGCTGATGAACGAAAATACGTTCGGGAATTAGGTTTACGGCGGATTCTCAAGTGTAGACGTAGAGCATCAAGTCGTAATCAGGGCACTATCCGGGTGTTTCAAGTGCCCAAACTTAATTTCAAAACCGATAAGTACATCGATATGATCGATTGGCAGTCCTCTGAAGCTACCGAACCACCATTAATAAGACATATTTTGACTGAGGATTTGGAAAATATGATTTTAGACGTTCCTGACAACATCAGAATTTTGAAGTTACCTTGCCACACTCAAGCGGTTGAACGATGCATAAAGCTGGTAACGGAAAAAACAATTCATTAATGTGTTGAAGTAATTACTACTCTGTACAAAAATGTGCCAAAGTTTTTAAATAAAGATTTGTGATTGCTAACAATTTTTCTAGTCATAATACTTACCACTATCTACCACAAATTCAAAGGTACCAAATTCTTTAAATATGAGATTTGTGATTTCTACATTTTTTTTCTATTATACACTATTATAGAACTATCTACTATGAATTCAAGTGGAGAGGAACTTCAAAATATTATTTCATAGAGCTCAAATTTTACACATCTCAGTGATAAAGCAAAAGGCACATTTTCCACCCCAAGACAAATATAAGACGAAAAATTTTTTTTCCTTATAGAATCGCTCCACACTACTGTACATACCAGTTTCTGATGAGAATATGTAAAAACACAACGCGCAGCGTTATCAGCAGCTTTGAAATTTTGCTTACTTCGTCAGTTCAATAGATGGCAAGCATGTCAGAATAAGATAACTTAAAAACACAGGATCAACAATTATAATTACAAAGGTTATAAGTTATAACCATATGCTGATGCAGATGGTTGTTTTGCAACCATTGATGTGGAGGATCTTAGAAGAAACAGCGATAGGGATGTATCTCGTTCATCACGTTTAAGTTGCTAGTTCTATGAGGACAGTTGAATTTATTGCGACTACAACTCTTACTATTGGACGCTGTTCAAGTTTCATTTTCATTTTTCTTTGTTGGCAAAGAGACTTTTCTTCTTAAAGCTTATCTTATGTGGCTTTACCCGAGAGCTACTTTGAGAGACAAAAAACGAATTTCTAATTTGCGATTGAATTTAAGTCTAAAGACAGTAGAAAGCGTGTCTAGAATGTTCATGTTGATGTTCCGTGTATTTCATGTACAGAAAATTGGTCAAACCGTTTACGGCGGTTACGGTAAGAATTATGGGTAATTAAATTTAAATGGAGCGATGGCCGCAGTAGCTCGGTTCTTGTAGGCAAAATGGGGTGGGTTAGAAATTGTGAGGGGAATATTTAAATCAAAGATGTCGTGGTAGATAAAATTAGTTAAATAGTGATTAGAAATTGTTAGAAATGGGCGCCACACAATTTGTTTAGTTACGGTCCTGTTAAGTAAATTGTAAAAGTTTAACAGGGCTCTAGTAGTAGCGAAGGGTTGCTGAAAGAAAAAAAACGGAGAAGGTTAAGCAATAAATAGCAATCAGTAAATTTGATGTAAATATAATAAATTTAGAATAAATAGCAATTTACAAAATAATCAATAAAATATTCAATTTTGAATTATGCAAACAAAATATGCGTGAAGTTGAGTAAAACAATCGATAATGGATTTCAAATATTACAAAAATACAGGATCTAAATTACCTTGTGTTAAAACAAAAGTAGTAAAACTAATTTAATTACGTTAGGTTGGCAAAACAAACAACAACAAAAAATTTAATTTGGAGCAGCGATCGTTATTCGACAAGACTGTAATTTCAAATTTAAAATACAAAAAAAAATCTTACTTTATTACTTCGCTGATGGAACTCCGCGCACGGTATTTCCAGTCGAAGTTTCCTTAAATAAAATATTTAAAACAAACAATTGGCCGTCGGCAAATAACAGCCGAGAATTAGAGTTAGGTTCAAGTTTACTATCTCGTAGATCAGGAGATGCGCGACCAAATTTATGTAGGTTAATAGGTCAGTTACAATTACGTTATAAGTCAACAAATTTTAAGGTAAATCAGATAACAACTTCTTATAGAAACAAAGAGAAATTAAATTAAGTAAATTAAGCCAAAGTTTAAATAACAAAAGTGAATTTTAAATAGCAAAAAAAATTGTAAAATTTTAAAGTATAAGGAAAAGTTCTTGAATTTCTAAAGTTGATTAAGCAAGTAGGATTTTGATTAAAAGTTCAATGTAGAAAATCAAATCTTTGAGATTTGCACAAATATGAATTAATTCACAATAAAACGAAGGTTAACGGTTGGTTTTTTTTTCACTTAGCGTCAGTTGGTGCAATCGAAGTTGACTTCTCAGTGTAGCGTTAGTAGAGTTTACAGATGAACGGAGTATTTTGGTAGTTGAAGGAACTTTCACACGTGGGGAACCGATCCGTTGGAAGAGACGTTCATATGAATTAGAACAATTTCGTCGGAAGAAAAACCGCTATAAAGAGGAAGGGAGAGAAGCGAAGTTAGATTAACTAAATAAAACAAAAACTAAGTACTTTACCTGGGTATAATAATCCAGCGTTAAGAAAACTAAGTACACTTTTAAAATTTAAATATACGAATTTTTAGTAATTTTAGGAAAGAAACAGGTTCCGTAGATATACTAAAAGTTAGGAAGGTTTCACCGTAATATCCGGTAAAATCACCGTATTTAAGTAAACGTTAGTACTTCCAAGGTACAGTAAATTTTTGAAGTGATCTCAACAAGAGTTTGTCAGGAACTGATTAAAGAAGGAAACGAAGTACCTAAGGTTATAATGACTCTCAGAAGATAACAAAATAAATTTGTCAGCAAACTCGTGAGAACGCTCGGTTGTGGAAAAAGGAATACTCATTGCTCTTAGTCATAAGAATTAAAAGAAACTAGCGCGAAATGACCTTAGGAGCGACACACAGATGTTCATTAGTAAGAATAGTAGAAAAGAAATCATATTTTCTGATTATTTAAAAAACAGATTACTTCTCTCATTTACAAAAAATAATATGGTTTTACCTAAAATATTTACTTTTACTTTAATGAAATGTATAATAAGGTGATTCCTTTTTAGTCCGTTTAGTACTGCCAATATCGTAGAACTTTCTTTTTAAATGTCGAATATAACTATTCGAAACTGCCCACAAGTAAGGTGCTTAGTAATTGCTCTGATATTGGAAAGAGATTTTGATGAATTTATAAATTACATTGAAGATAATCCATACCCTCGTATCCCTAGAGTGATATTGCAAGATCAGCCAAATATTTTTAAAATCTTAAGTTAAGTAAGTCCATTGAATTTTTAAAAAAGTATCATTTTAACAAGGAAACCGTAGTCAATATAATTAATTATGTCAATCATTTTAAGTGACAATGAAATACAATCTAATCGAGGCAACCTCTTCCACTCTTAGTGGTATTATTGACGAAACTCATATTCCCATTAAAAGTTTTGGTGGTCATAATGCCGAAATTTATCGCAACAGGAAATCTTGGTTCTCTTTAAACGTTGAGGTTGTAGCAGGTCCAAATTTAAAAATTTTTGATATTGTAGGTGGCCTGGATCGGTTCACGATTTAAGAATGGTTGACAATAGTGCTATTAAGATGAGGTTTCCGAATGGTTCCGTTACCGGCGTTTTTTAAGAGATCCTGGTAACCCTCAATGAAGGTATATTTATACACCAATTCTTCAACCGTCTACACCTACAAAAAAAACCAATATAACAGAGTAGACATTAGTACAAGAAACGTTAGTGAAAGAGCTCTTGGTGTGTGAAAAAGAAAATTTTCATGTATAACCAGAGAAATAGCAACTAAGTTATCCACTACTCAAAAAATTATTGTGGCAACTGCAATGTTACACAATATAACAAGAAGTGAAAATTTTGGAGAACAAAACCCATAAATTTTGCCATCACAAGTTCCTCGTCGATTGATATATGTGTGTGAAAGAGGAAATTTAATACATCAACGCATTTATTCAAAGAAATTTTCAATGAAATATATTAACGGTTTAATAATATACAAATAATAATAAATGAAGTATGTTTAAGTTACTGGGGTTTATTAAGGTCCAGTTGCGTTTTTCTTCATTTCGGCTTTTGCTTTTTTAGCAAGATATAAGGTTCTTCTTCATGCTACATTCGACGTAGGTGTATTTGATGGTCTAGTCTTTTTCGACATGCGTGCGCTTCTTCCATCTGCATACGTCGAACGTGCAATTGCTTTTCCATTTCTAACATCTTATTTACTTTTTTATCCGGATTGGTAGTTCATTTTCAATCGATCGTCCAAAACGGTATAAGAATTTTGATTAATTTCAGGTGCTTCGTCAGTAAATTTATATGTTAATGGAATCAAAGGTGAATATTTATCTAACTGAGTTGATGATGATTCAAATGAATCGCAATCAATTGCATCTTTTGTTTTCACATTCATGTTATCGTTCATTAATATTTCTAAATCTGTATTAGGATCTGTTATTGTAGTTTTATAGCTTCCACCTTCAATTTTTATTTTTTCCATTTTTTCTTTTGTAATAGCCTTTTTCTTCAAAGACTATATTTTTCCAGCTTTTTTTAAACTAATTTCAACTCTTTATTAATTCCAGGAAACAATTGGAATTAATAAAAACATTACTATTTATTTACATTTACCTGTGTTACATGAGGTAGACTATTACTCTAGTGCTAATGCTTTCCAGGTTTGTTTTTTTTTTAAACTGAAACAATATTTTTTTATTTTTCAAAATGTGTTTATATTTCAGTATAAGTTCTTGCAAGGAGAGTTTTTTGTTATGTGTAAATATTTTTCTTTTTTCAGACATGCTAAAAGTTGTACAAGTACATAAATTAGAATGCGCTTATATTCACAATTAAAATAAAATACTGCATCTATTTCAGTATCTTGTTAAAAGTGTATTGCATTGGCTTACCTGTAAATTTTAATTTAGCGTATCTTATATGTATAAATTTTTGAGGTACCCACACAAAAGAGATAGTGCAGCGTAACTGATGTTTTTAGAGCGAATGTCACTATTTATTTTCGATATTAGAATAGATTGCTATGATTTTAAATATTTATTCTTTAGTCTATTTAATTGTATATATTTTTTTTTTTGGATAATTTTACGTTTCTGAATCAGAAAAATTTTGGATATCTGTGTGTGTCTGTGTGTGTAACGATGTACCGACAATAACTCTCGAACCAAAAGTCCTAGTAACTTGAAATTGGGTACGGAGCGGGCTTTTCATATTCTCTCGGTTATATAAAAAGATGGGTTTCATAAAGAAACCGGAAGTGGGTGTATCCACCATTTTAACAGTTTTTCTTATATAATTTTGTACGTATGTAAATTATTCAAATTATTTTTACAGTTTCTTATAGAGATTATTCTTCCTAACAATTTATTCAAATAAAAAATTTCTAAGATTAACAGTTTATTAGATGTTTTCTTTATAAATTAAAATGAATGCACAAATATAATCTAGGTTCGAATCCTGCCTGCGATGATTTTTTTATGAAAAAAAAACCATATCTTAAAGGTAAAGCAGGATACGTAAAAATATAAATTGTCCCTGATTTACTAAAAGGAAAAGCAATATTAAGGCGCACAAATATAGGGGTTAGTCGATATGACATCATAAACTCGATTTGCCATATATCTATCTACAAAAATTTCAAAAAAATTAAAGCATGCTAGGAAGTCAATACAAACGTGTACCTATCACTTTAAATTGGTTTTATGACAACATAAATTTAAAAAAATATGTAGAGATTCCTTCATCATTCCTTATAGAAAAGTCGTGTGGTGACCATACCAGTTTTTTTAAATAGTTTATTAATTTGTGCGCTACCGATTGCCAATGTATTGCATTGGTGGATGCTACTAAATTGTGTCGCAATGCAATTCCGAATGGTATAATTAAATACATGCTTTATTTACTATGCATAACTATTTACTTTAAACAGGTTCATGTGAAGAGAGTGGACAAACTCGAGTTGGTACTCCACGTTCAAATGTTGCAGTACTACACAAAAACTTCTAGCAAAATTGTCCCTTCTGCTGAGTGTGCTGCAAGGCTTCTGCGAACCAAAACAGCTACCAATAAAGTAGCAGGCACTTCACAGCAATCAAGTAAGTAATGACATTGTAGATATAACAGATTTATTACTTTTGTAATTTGTAGAAATCGATATCAACATTCGTCAAGTGAGTGAAAAACAAGAAAATTACAAAATATTATTGGGAAACAGAAAAGGGTAATTTATGAATTTGGATATAATTTGATATAAGAACTTGTCTTGGTAATTGTATTGCGTTAATTGATGACAACTGATCATAAAATTTTAACCACAATGTATACACATTTTGGGGAATTGACTCGTCCCATCCGATTTTAAGTTTCCATAATTGTTGTAACATGATTTTAGCTGTGATGATTAGTGGACCGATTAACCCTAACGGATCAAATATTTTTGAAATTACAGATAAAATTATTCGTTTTGTTATCTTGGTTGTTGACTTATCGTTATTAAAGGAGTACTGTAATATGTCTGCTTTTGAATTCCATAAAACTCCTAATGTTTTTACTGTTTTGTCGTCTGTTAAATAATAATGCTGGATTTTGTTGTTAATTTGCGATCCGCTTAAGATGCTTGGGTGATTCGACAACCACTGCCTTAACTCAAATCCGTAGCTGTTTAACCCTTTTACTCGGTTTTTAAAATTACCAGAAATTACATCATCCATGTAAAAATCTTCTATTATTGTTTGACACGTTTGTGGATAATAAATTATCTTGATTTTCTAATGCGATTTGTTTTAAGCATCTTGTAGCTATGAATGATGCTGGACCCGTACCGTAGGTAACCGTGTTTAATTGATAATGCGAGATTTCATCATTAGGATTGTTTCGCCACACGATTCTTTGTAGATCGCGTTGATATTTGTTAACAAAAATTTGACGATACATTTTTGTTATATCTGCGATTATTACATAATTATGTTTCCTAAACCGATTGATTATAGAAAATATTGTTACGCCCAGAGCAAATTTTCCTAAATCCGGTACTGTTTGATTCATTTAAGTTAGACGTGTGGGAATCTGCTGTTGTTACTAATGTCACGTTTTATTTCGTTACATTTTAAAGTTGATAAATTGTAATTTATTATTAATTAAGAGCGTATTATCTTCGCTTAATACGTGATTAAATGCTGCTTTTCTACAAGTCCTTACAAATATTTTTGTTTAAAATATCATTTACTCGAGCGTTCTCACGAGTTCGCTGACGAATTTATTTTGTTATCGTGTGACGTCATTATGACCTAGATTCTTTCGTTTCCTTCTTTAATCAGTTCCTGACAAACTCTTGTTGAGATCACTTCAAAAATTTACTGTACCTTGGAAGTACTAACGTTTACTTAAACACGGTGATTTTACCGGATATTACGTTGAAACCTTCCTAACTTTTACTATATCTGCGGAACCTCTTTCTTTCCTAAAATTACTAAAAATCGTATATTTACGGCTATAAGTTACTTTAAATTTTAAAAGTGTACTTAGCTTTCTTAACGCCGCTGGATTATTATACCCAGGTAAAGTACTTAGTTTTTGCTTTATTTAGTTAATCTAACTTTGCTTCTCTCCCTTCCTCTTTATAGCGGTTTTTCTTCCGACGAAATTGTTCCAATTTCTATGAACGTCTTCTCCGACGGATTGCTTCCTCCACGTATGAGAGTTCCTTCAAGTACCAAAATACTCCGTTCATCTGTAAACTTCACTAACGCTACGCTGAGAAGTCTACTTCGATTGCAACAACTGGCTAAGTGAAAAACCAACCGTTAACCTTCGTTTTATTGTGATTTAATTCATATTTGTGCAAATCTCAAAGATTTGATTTTCTACATTAAACTTTTAATCAAAATCCTACTTGCTTAATCAACTTTAGAAATTCAAAAACTTTTTCTTATACCTTAGAATTTCACAATTTTTTTTTTGCTATTTAAAATTCACTTTTGTTATTAAATTTTGGCTCAATTTACTTAATTTAATTTCTCTTTGTTTATATAAGAATTTGTTATCTGATTTACCTTGAATTTTGTTGACTTATAACGTAATTGTAACTGACCTATTAACCTACATAAATTTGGTTACGCATTTCCTGATCTACGAGATAGTAAACTTGAAGCTAACTCTAATTCTCGGCTGTTATTTGCCGACGGCCAATTGTTTGTTTTAAATATTTTATTTAAGGAAACTTCGACTGGAAATACCGTGCACGGAGTTTCATCAGCGAAGTAATAAAAGTAAGATTTTTTTTTGTTTTGTATTTCAAATTTGCAATTACTGTCTTGTCGAATCCCGATCGCTGCCCCAAATTTAATTTTTTTTTGTTTGTTTTGCGAACCTAACTAAATTAAATTAGTTTTACTACTTTTGTTTTAACAAAAGGTAATTTAGATCCTGTAATTTTTTTGTAATATTTGAAATCCATTATTGATTGTTTTACTCAACTTCACGCATATTTTGTTTGCATAATTCAAAATTGAATATTTTATTGATTATTTTGTAAATTGCCATTTATTCTAAATTCATTATATTTACATGAAATTTACTGATTGCTATTTATTGCTTAACCTTCCTCGTTTTTCTTTCAGCAACCTTTCGCAACTACTAGAGCCCTGTTAAACTTTTACAATTTACTTAACAGGACCGTAACTAAACAAATTGTGTGGCGCCCATTTCTAACAATTTCTAATCACTATTTGACTAATTTTATCTACCACGACATCTTTGATTTAAATATTCCCCTCACAATTTCTAATCCACCCCATTATGCCTACAAGAACCGAGCTACCGCGGTCATCGCTCTATTTAAATTTAGTTACCCCTAATTCTTACCGTAACAATATATCATCTTGAAGTGAGACGCCTACTAGCAAGACGTCGTTTAACGATTTACCTTGAGTATCCGATTGAGACGCGTTAAAAACAACCCGAAGTTTTGTTGTTCGGCTTGACTGTTTCAACATCCCGTGGTGAGGCATGTAATACGTTATGTTGTTTGTTTTTCTGTTAGGTGGTTCGATTTTGGTCATGTGATTTAATGAAATATATTCGTTCATAAAGTTACAGTAATGTTGTTTTAATTTAGGATTCGTATTGAACTTTTTTTCCAAGGACAAAAGACGTTTTTTCGCAATATCTTTAGTGTCGATAAAGTTGAAATTATATTTTAATGGTAAACTTACAACAAAACGACCGGATTTGTTACGTGTTACAGTTTTGGTAAAGTGTTCTTCGCATCTCGATTCTTCGCGAGTGAATATTTTAGATTTAACATGATTGTCTTCGATTTGCCAAAACTTCTCTAATTGATAATTTAGATCGTTTGTAGACTGTAAACTTAATTGTTGCGGTATGTTATGAATAGTTGTCAATTGACCAGATATAATCCAACCTAGCATTGTTTTCTGATAAACGGGTTGATTTTTGTTAATTCTAATTTGCCCGACACACATAAGTTCTTGAAAAATTTGAGCTCCGATTAGCATATCTACGTGAGAAGATTTGTTAAATTGTGGATCAGCTAATTGGATAGCTGTCGGTATAGTCAATTTTGAAATCGGTATGTCAAACTGAGGTATATTGACAGTAATGTTATCTAATACTAAAAATGGTATTTTAGTTGAATATGACGTTTACAACGATTTAATTTTAGCTGCCGTTCCTACACGTGAACACAAAGCCGAATTGTTAATTCCAAATAGGGGTAAATTAATTTGTTGAACTGGTAATTTTAATTTGGAAAGTAAGTTTTTTGTTATAAAATTGAACATCGATCCTGAGTCTAAAAGCGCAAGGCATTTAATAGGAAAATTATTATTATCGTAGATTTCTATGATTGCTGTTGAAAGTAAAACAGTGTTATAACTGCAATTGTTATTAGACGAATTTGATGAACACAAAACGTTTGTTTCGTTTTCTAAGTGATTATCGTTTGATGGCGAACCTTGAACTATTTCGAGGTCCCTTGTATTTACGATGTTAGGAATGCTATTATTATTATTAGTATCTAAATGCGAAAGAGTGTTGTGTTTGCGATTACAACGTTTACAGCCAACTGATACGCATTCTGACGTTTTATGATTTGACCGAAAACAATTTGTACATAATTTTAATTTATCTACAGGTTCACCTAAATTTTGCAAAGCACGTATGTTTTTTAAAAAGTCGTCAAGAAATTTGCGTAAATCTTTCGCGGATTTTTTTAACAAAATTGGTAAATCAAATAACTTTTTTACTGCCAGTTTATTATTATACGTTTTTTCATAGCGTTCCTTTAAAAGCGACCATGCAATATTGTAATTTGCATCGGTGACTTCTAATGATTGCACCACCTGCAACGCGTAACATTTTAGACAAGATTTTAAGTAATAAAATCTTTGAACGTTTGTTAATTTAGAATTATTGTTTACTAATGCATTAAACGAATCATAAAATTGCATATAGTCGCTGTACAAGCCGGTAAATTTTTTTTAACGTTGGCAATTTAACTTTAGTTAAACTATTATTTGAGCTCGAAGAGGATGATTGCGAATTAGATAAATATTCCTTTGCCCTAGCCACGATTTTATAAAACTTATTTTCAAAGGTATCTCTATAATTTAATTGCTCTTCGCTACTGTCGATTAATTCAATATCTGACTGACATTGTGCGAATTCGGACCATACGGTTTCTATTTTTCTAATCGCGTAGATACTTCATATCGAGACGTCGAGGGATTAATTCCGTTAACAAATGTTTCGAATCTTTTTAATTGTGAACTAAGTTGACCGCGTTTTTGATTTAATTGTTTTATATCTGACATTTTGATTGAAATGTTTTTTATTAGTAACAAAATAATTATTGACACGTAAATTACAGCACCTTTACAAATTAACACACAAGCGGAAAAATATAAAGGAACGAGTAAATGGAAAGGACTTATTTGCTTCTGACACAGTATGCTTTCCATAGTTGATGATGACTGATTGATTAATATGTGGATATCACTGCTTATCCGACTCGATAGGACCATGTAATTCTTCGTTATATTTTATTTAATTGAATAACTTGATTCAAAATAACATACGTTTATTTAACTTGATAAAACATACGATGTTGAAAATGCAATAATAATACGTTTACAATTTTTATCTACAATCACAACAACACTTATCAATCCAAACCAGGAATCCCAAATTGAATCGCAACGAATACGCAACACACTGGGCTTTTGTAGTTAACGGTCTGTTGCCATTTGATGTAAAATAAGAAATTCTTTATTAATATTTAAAATATCACCAATTATTTCAAGAAAAATATGTCTTATATTAGCGCACGGGATCCTAGTTTGTCTAAAGATTACAGCTACACCAAAGTACGAAAAAATTTAGCTAAACACTACGACACCTGTGAAGGTACATCTAAAGATATATCTGAAGAAACTGTTAATAATGCAAGTGAAAATAACATTGTTTTAAAAAAGTAATGTCATAAAGCACTTATTTTAGATTGATCACTATCAGGTTTATTTAAGAATTAAAGGCGTGGAAAATCTTGGAGAATTATATGAAATCGAAAATGACAAAACACTACTCTGCCGAGTACCAATTGAACTTCAACATGCTAGAAATGTACATGAAAATGAATCAATCACCAGAACATTTAAATTTTCGAAAATTATTGGCCCAAATAGTAATCAAACTAAACTATTTGACGAAGTTGTTAAAGGGAAAGTTCTGGAATTTATAAATGGAAGTAATTGTACTTTGATGTCATATGGTGCTTCAGGCTCAGGTAAATTTACCTTAAATATTTGTTGATTGAAAATATCTTTTAATTGTTTGCAGGAAAAACATTTACTATTGTTGGCACTAGCGAAGAACCTGGAATTATACCTAGATCACTTGAATATTTGTTTCGAACTTTGCCAACCTTACCAGAAGTACCTCTAATTAAACCTAATGCTTCTGGTGGAATTTCTTATATGACTGAGGCTAAGTGCCTTAAAGATAAAATGGATCGGCAAATACTTCTTTCAAAACATACAAATATGGATTGTGCATTACATAAACAAACTTATAAGTAAGTTTACGATGAACTGTTTACTAAGTTCTACTATTATGTGATAAAATCAACAATATTCTGATTTTAAATAACTTGTTTCATAAAAAGCAAGAATAACAATATCACAAACTGTGAAACTTTCCTATTTATTGTTAACTTGTCATCACAGTTGCCTAAAGCCCCTTTAAATTAATATCAGTAATGTGCCTGGCAAATCAGCACACAACCAGGTTTTCTGATTTCTAAATCTAATTATTTTTTTATTTTTACTTTGATTATAACTGTCTATTTTTAGTATGTTTTGTAGTCTTCTTTATTTGTACACTCGTGTGACAATCACTTGGTTCGAAACTGATATGCTAAATTTCTTTCTAAATTGCAGTAAACACAGGAGGGTTTTTTGAGCAGTCGATCATGCACAGCTTGGATCTGTGAATAAATTATATAATATTTAGGAATTTTGGAACATAGTTTTGCTTAATCATTTTAAATATCTTTTCGACAGATGCATTAGAAAAGTGTTATGCCAATAAAAATTCAGGTGTAAGGAAAACAGTTGTTTACTTGCAGAAATTGATGAAATTGTACTCAAGACAAGAAAATGTGATTGAAGCGAAGTTCAAATTTGCAGCATATTTTTACGTAAACGCCTTCCTTCAATAACTTTTAACTGTAATGACGAACTCAAACTATATTAACGAAAATTCAAAGTGCAATTATTTCTCTACTACTATAATTTTTTTCATCCTTATTAGATTCGAATTTTACACCTTAAGAGTCTAGGCTACTCTCGTTGCCAATGTGTAAAAAAGCAGCTACGCGCGTGGAAATTGAAATTCAGGGCATTGTAATAATTAATAATTACGTTACTAGTGTATAATGGCGAAAATGCATATGTCATTTTACAGAACTTCAAAATACTAATTTAAAGGTCGCTTTCAATTTGCTTTATAACTTCGACTAAAATAAAAATGTAAAATCTAATTCTATGGACGAGTGTTCTATTCTTTGTTTCTTTCCAAAATATACTTTTTTTGTTTAAAATTTTATATTTTTGTGTTAAAAAACAGCAACGACCTTACACTCTGTAAATGCAAATATTGTACTTTCTTTAAATATAGAAAGTGACGCCGTGTAGTTCGAATACTCGGAAAGTCACCAACCACTTTAAGAAGGGATCAAATGCAAAATTGAATCTAAAGTATGCTATTATTATGCATCATTTAAGTTAGTCAAGAAACGCTATTCTGTGTCTGTCAATTACTTGAATACGGCCTACGGGAACAGGGAACAAATAAACAATTTAGTTTATTAAAAAAAAGGGATATATAAATTAACTTTTTTGTGTTTTAAATATTCGTAGTTTGGTATTTTCGTGAGACTAGAAGAACAACCTAGTTGTAGAAAAATTATGCTATTTTTTTCTTTTTACAAATCTTTCTAGCACTCAAATCCGCTTTACTTTGGTTAATCACATTTTCAACATATGACGGTTCTCTAATGGCCATATTTATGTCTAGCCTACTATCAATCAACTCAGGAAGCATGCAGTTCATATAAAAGGATTGAAGATTGTTTAACATTCGATTGTTTCCATTTTAAGACCCAGTGGCGTCCAAACAGCAAAATAACAGTACAATCTTTTAGTAATATGGAATTTGAAAAAACCATTTATAATTTTTATTGATGGTTCCATTTTTTCCAAAATAATATTTTTCTGCTTTCAGTGCCTTCCTGTGGTGACATATTTCCGGATGAATACGGACAGTTCAACTTTGCCAGCTACTCCATCAGGAGTAGCTGATAAGAATTGTAATTCTTGATCTATAAAAAATCCACATTTGATAATCTCTTTTCCAATTTTTTGGTTAAAGAGCCAAACACATGCACATAGGGTGATCACTTAAAAGTGAACTGATGCTTACACTATTAAAGATACATATCAATTTGAAAGCAAATGTGAGATTACTCATCACTTGAACGATTAAGTTTCACTCGGTGAATCTTTTCTTGATCTGCTCAAAAATTGATCAACTGGTCAAGGCGCGTTCTCACGGGACAAGTTTAATTGGACAAATATAGTTTATCAACAAAATAAATGAAAACTGTAGTAAGAATTTCCAATTAGTACGAAAGTTTGTGTGCTTATTTTATTCTCTGTACACGTTTAAATCGAAGTTTTAATTTTTTTTAAGGTTGTCAATTGGCTTTTCTTGGTGGGTGGCCAACGACTTTTCCACTATATAGCTGTATCTGCCTAAATTTTTTGCCCCTGTTCGCTACTTTCTTTCTCTCTGCACATGTTTTTTATATCTATTTCTATGCTCACTACATGTTTATACACTGTAGCACAATAATCTAATAAAAACACAATACCAGTATAATATCTACAAATGTATGTCTTTATACAGTTTTCGATAATTAGTTTGTTCTTGTTGAGTTGCACTGTTTGATAATAGTTTTCATATTTATGAGTACTGGTATATCGTATAGGTTGTAATCATTTATTTCGTTGCAGAGCGATGCAAGAAAGATTGAGCAACGAACTCGTAGGACTAATAGATCAAGCTTTAGGACCTGATGTAATGTTAAACGTATGGGTTTCTGTTTGCAGAAATATATAATGAAAACATATACGACTTACTAAAACCACACCCATGCAAAGGCCAATCACGTCAAAAATTATGCTTGGGAAACGTAAATGGTGATACATATATTAAAGGTTTAACATCTATAAGCGTGTCATCTGGGTTAGAGGCGTATTTAATACTTCAATATGGTTTACATAATACAAAGTATGCTGCCACATCTGTAAACAGTCAGTCGAGCCGTTCGCATTGTGTATTTACCTTAAAAATAGCTCAAGCGTCTACTACGAACAAAGAAGAGTTCGTTAGTGTATTTAATTTTTGTGATCTAGCTGGTTCTGAACGTATAAAGAAAACCCAGAATGTCGGGGACAGGCTAAAAGAATCAAACAGCATTAACACGTCTCTTCTAGTTTTAGGACGTTGCATAAAATTAATAAGAGACAATCAAAATTAAAAACTAGTAAAGTAATTCCATTTCGAGAATCGAAATTAACACAATTATTACAAAAGGCGCTTTTGGGATACGAATCAGTGTGGATGATCGTTAATATTAATACTTGTCGCGAAATGTTTGAAGAAACGCAACATGTTTTGCAATTTTCAGCAATTGCAAAAGATGTTATAGTTGAACAACAAATGTTAACACCTTGCAGAACGAAAAGAGTTTCTGAACTTCTTGATACACAAATCGATAAAATGAATGTCAAGGAGCTACAGGAGCAAATTGCATTTTGTCAGACGAGTTAGAACAACAACGATTGGACAACGAAAAAGATCGAGAACACGTCATTAGGTCATATAAAGCCATCTTAGAGGATACCAATAAATATTGGGAAAAAAAAATCGACGAATTACAATGTACGTTAGCAGAAACTTTGGGAGACGTTAAACATGATATTAAAACACCCGAAATGTCAGTTATTGTTTTAAATAGCTCTTCCGAAGAGAATGACAATGAAGATGAGAAGAATGAAGGTAACGTAGAAGATAGATTAAAGGATGAGATACAGCAACTTCAATTAAAATTGAAAATTCAGCAGGATGCGATGGACAAAGCAGAGGCAGAAAGTTTAGATTTAGACAAGATATTAAACGAACAGAAGAAATCTTATTTGGAATTAAAATTGAAACACGAAGCTAATGTTAACCTATTAAAAAGTAAAATTATTGCTAACGATGAAAAAATTAAGGACTTAAAAAAAAATACCTAGCTACACTCATTTAGACAATTTTAATTTTAAAAATGTTTTTATATTTGGATATCAATGAATTAATTGTTACTATCTATGTATTTATTTATTTTTAGAAATACATTGTTTTGATATGAAACCTAAATTTTTTGTCGGAAATCACATCTATTGACTTTTTTAAAGAACTTCGAACTAGTACGTATTCCCTTTAAGCAAAGCGAGTTACTTGATTTGGAACACTTGGCCAATGAAATGTTATTTTTTTTTGAGTTTAATAAAATACTATAATAAATAATTATTTTCAGGGTATTTGATACAAAAAAGTTATTAAAGAATTTGTTTCTAAAAACTATTAGGCAATGACTCTTATCTGAAAGACATCTACTTTGTCGCTGAATGGTGTACTATACTTGAAATCGCCGATCTTCAGAGTATAGCATTACAACAAGTAACGGTTGGTTGACATTGTAAGTGATTTTGAACACTTAAGTAATGCAGTGGCTGAATCAGGCATAGTCCCACTACAGAATGAACTAGTTACACAAAATACTGAAAACCAGAATGCACGATGGAAAATTTTTTTTAGTATTCACTCAATTTTGCCACATTAAAACACAATACAACAAAATACAACGATTTGTATAATATATAATACAATGTAATGCCAGAAAAACAATACAAAAAATTCAAATTTTTAAAAATTGATTACACATTTCATGAAATAATTTATAAACAATACAAAAACAAAACTTAATAATTACTTAAAAAATGTTTTAAAAGTAAAATAAGAACATACACAATAATATAAAAAAAAACTTATATTCCTCATTTAAAAATGAGTAATAAAATAATTGAATTGTTACCCCAAAATAATCTTGTAGCTCTTATTCTGATTCTTCCATTTATTTCGCCGCTCTTACAGCTGAATTCCTGAAGCACGACTTAATCTCGTCTTCTACTCCTACGTTGGTTGGTTGAATTTGTTGGTAATAGATTTCACCAAACACTTTTAAATTATACTAATAATTTGAAAATATGTCTTATCCAAATTTGTATTTATAAAAACTAACTACAATTATTGTTTCGACTGTAGGGGAAACTGTCCTAAAATGACATACTCCGGTAAAATGACATAGTCCGCTTATTTCTTATATTCACCGTAAGATGTGGCAAGCCAGTCGTCTGTCGTGTTTCTGCAATTCCATAGCACATATATTTCTAACGGCTGTTGATTTAAATCACATTTAGTACTGTGAGTAGAGGGTTCTTGTAAACAAGCGCCTAAAAGTTTTCTGCGGCAGAAAAATTATCGTTGGTTTTCTTGTGAATCCTAAAGTTAATCTTAACAACAGAAACACCAACAGTAAGTATATATTTATGCTATATTATCTACGATGCATTTTTTGTTTTCATTAAGTAATTAAAATTTATCAGTACTACTAACCTCATCGCGTAAATACCGGTAAAATGACACACATCTCACTACGATAAAATGACATACTGTCATTTTACCCGAGCATCATTGGCTACCAATCAACATGCTTTAAGCGGCTTTCGAAACACAGGAATCTGGCCTTACAATCCAGAAATATTTCCTGACCATTTATTTTCCCCTGCACAGACTACTGACAGAGTCATTGACGGAGTCGATGAAAACAGTCCCAGAGTCATTGAGAATACAGTGAATACTACGAGTAAAGATGATACTGTCCCAACTCAAGCTCAAATAATTGTAAGGCCAATTGGCTTATCACCAGTGTCATGTGCTTCTCAGTCCCGGCAAAGAAAAAGAAATCATGAGGGTTCTCAATTACTCAAAAGCAGTCCTTATTTAGAAGAACTTAAAGTCAAGGCAGCGGAAAAAAAGAAAGTCGAAGAGCGTCGTGCTGCAAAACGGGCTAAAAAGTATTTATATTTGGGTGATGATGCAAGTGATGAAGAACCTTATGCAGTTAAGAATGATCATGATCAAGTTGCAGCTTGTCTATATTGCAATGGACTCTACAGTCAATCTAGGTCAAGGGAACTGTGGATGAGGTGCATGCAGTGCTCTTTGTGGGCACATGGCGAGTGTGCAGGACTATCTGCCAGAGCAAAAACCTTTGTGTGCGAAGTTTGCCAATAGAAAATGTGGATATGTCATTTTATCCACAGTAACTAGGATAAAATGACACAACAAACCTTTTGTTTAAAATTAAAAAATAATTATTATTAATAATGTTTTTCGCAATGTGTTTGCAATAGTGGATATGTAAACCTTTTGTAATAAAATATTATGTTTCAAGAATTTTATTTAATAAAAATTAACCACGTTAAAACATTTTTTGTTTAGGGTATGTCATTTTAGGACAGGTTCCCCTATAATCTTAATTGGCAGTCGGCATCAGGTGATAAATTGCAACCAAAATCTACCTTAAAACTTTTAAATTAATTATTGTTATAATCAGAATATAGTTTTTGTAATAAATTGAAAAAAATGCAACTAATCTCTATTGAATCTTAATAGTGACGCTTCTGACTTTATTATTTATTATTATTATGATTATAACTACTTTTCTAGGTTCAATCGAAATTTAAGTGCGAATGTGAATATTAGATATAGTATTATTAGTGGGTAATAGACCTTCGCTAAAAAAAATTTGTTCTTACCTATAGTGTTAATTTCACAGCGTCTTCCGACTCCACAAATTTAATGTCTAAAGAGTTCTTTTCCTTGTATCATTAAACTCCTTTCTGCAACTTATTTAAAAAAATGCCCTGTTTACAAGAAATTACATGTTAAATATGAAAAAATAGTCAGGGAGAGTGCAAAAAAACTGTTCAGTTAAGTTACCTCTAATAGCGAGGTTAACGGAACAAGAAACAATTTTTATGCAATTGTGCTTATAATTAAAGAGCGGAAGTTGTGGCATTTGCAATTTTCTGCAATTTTTGGTGTTATTGCAATTTTTCAGCAATTTTCAACAATAATGCAAATTTTCTTGCAATTTAATAAAAAAAATTAAAAATCAAGTAAATTCTACATTTAAACGTATTTTAACTTGACGCTTTTCCCCGTTTTTCTTAATAACAACAGTAACAAATAGCACATTTCTTGACTTCCATTGTCTTTATTTTTTTTAATAACTTAATATACAGTATACAATACGTTTCGATTGCTTGAATATCTGCAATCGTCATCATATGAATACTACTGTTTCTTAACAATAAATAAATATATACTACGTTTTGATTGCAGATAGCAATCAAAACGTAGGTAGTGCATATTAATTTATTTTTAAGAAATAAATAAAGACAATTGAAGTCCAGAATTGTGCTAATTTGTCAAGTGCAACATTGTCTACCACATTCAAACGAACCGTAATAATATCATAATCACCTTATCTTAAAGTTTTGTTATGTCTTTAAAGCGTTTTACCTAATCATAACTTACGAATGAGATATTATGTTACTTACCGACATTTTTATTGTTTTTAATTCTATAAAGTTTTTGATAGTTTTAGACGTTTTGCACTAATTAGTTCAAGCAACGGTTCAACTAAATACGCAAATTAAAACGTATAGCACTAATCGTGAAATTTATGTGGTGATGAGAAAATAATTTTTTGTGAAAAACTTGTCTATACGAGTACAGACACATACCGCAACTAATTGTATTTTATTCTCTTTTATACTGCAATTTTGCTAGTTTTTAATGCGATTTTTGAAAATTTTATATGCAATTTATGGCGCAATTTTTGAAGATTTTTACTGCCACAACTTCCGCTCTTTTTACTTATAATTTACCACTAACATATAAACATGACAATGATATTTATCTGTCATCGAATATACTGCTGACAATTACGACAAAGCTCTGTTTGTGTAATGGTTTTGCATGTACTTTCTGTATTTCGATGAGATGGTATCTTTTATTTAGCGAGCAAGCATATGATTAAGCTGCTTTCGAATTACATATTAAAGTGCTCTGAAGTGCCTCAGAGAACGGTCAAACCCATAATCACAACTACATCCGGAAATCTAAAAGTGTTCAATACACAACTAACAACACGTATTGATGCAATCACAAATTTTATATCAGCAAAGGCTTTAGGGATACAAAATATTTTTTGATTTTCGTCATAGCAATTCTGTCACAATGGCAGCTGATTCAATTAACTTATTTATTGCATTTAATTCAAAGTAATTCACTTTTTTTCTTATTCAATCAATCCATTGCTTTGGATGTAGAAAGTAGTTATAGGAATGTAACTAGGCATAGACATTATACATTATTGTAGTTGATATCATATAATGTTTATCTGTGTTGTACTACTTAAAAATGTAATAAATACTTATAAGTACCTAAATTTTCCACTTCTTTTGTCACAGCTTCCTACGCATGTTGAACTTTTTCTCTGTTGCTGTACTCTTTCAGATAGAAATTATACAGACATGGATGTTTTTCGATTACTTCTACCAACTACAACAAATAAAATGTCTGCCATCAAAAGCATGTTACATGCCAAAGTTAACACAAAATTACTGCCTGAAATGTAGTAACATAAACGGGGTTGTGCCACTAGCTCAATGGAGAAGGGGGTGGGTTGTAATTTAAAATTCCGTGAAAAATTGGAAACGCGATCGACGTAAAATTGAACTAAAATGGTAAAATAGTCAAAAATCGGTAAGGGCGCCAATCAAGGTCACGATGAGGGTAGCTTTCAAACCCCTGATTATCCGAAAGCTCATCTGGTTGGTTACAACCCCGGAACTTACCTTGAGTTGTAACTATTCTGAAATACACTTAAAAACAAAATAAAATAACAAGTACTAATTAATCTCAAATAAATTTGAATAAAAGAAATGGGTAAATGAAATAATCATAAGTAAGTAAAACAAACAAAAACGAACAATCTAAGCACTAAAATTTTAAAATATATAAACAGAAAATACCACTATAAAAGCGTTAACTCTACTTTCTTTTACAACTAAATTTCAAGGCCTTGACCGCATATTTATAACAAACAATTTAAATAACTAAAAAAAAACAATACAGGTTATAAAATATATGTCCGAACTTTAATTCGAACTAAACAAAATATAGTTTATAAGTCGTTACATTATCTTATATTCGGGAATACGATTTACTTTTCAAACGCACCAAAACAAAGTTAATTTATTTTAACTTCGCGCAAACACTTTAAGTGTTCATTGAAATAATTAAATTTAACGTTAGTCGTAATTTCAATTGGTTCAAATTCAAAGCTTTTACTGCATTTCAATCGCGGGTCACTACACGATAATAACCAAAATCGATAAGTACCTTTTTACTTAATTGGAGATACCAGGTAAGCTGCGGGTCACAGTGGTTTTCAAAGCTACAACCTCAGATGGACTTCGGTCGCTCCCCAAAAGTATCGTAGTCGAATGTGGGATCCGTGGAACCCCCAAACAATAGGTCACCAGCGGAAGATTTATTTCACAATTTAAACCGCACAATAGCGAAGAAAAGGGATTTTTCTACTCAAAACATCGAAACTAAATCCCTCAAACGTGAGTGTTTATTTTTGGAAACCGTGACGTCTATATAATCCGTACATTACGAAATTTGAAAATTAACATTTTCATCACCACACTTAATTTTCACGGTACCAATTTCCGCGGTAACTACTAGAAAAGGTGAATTATCACCCGCGATAACTACATTCTGACGACTGTCAACCAACTAATTTCGGACTCTCTTCATTTACCAAAATCACATCTATATATCAACTTTTTTCGAATACCCTTTCCACAAAGGCTGTGTTCGAAATTTCAAGAACGAAAATACTCTCATTAAGAAGTGTGATAAAGAGACAATCAGTCCCCATTACGTCATATTCATAGCATTTGGACACGGCATTTCGCTTGTACGTGAAAATGTCAAATTGACAAAATATTATATTACAAGAATTTAAACTGCCTAATAAATTAAGATAATGACTTAATTTTTCCACGTAATCTAAACGATTGACACAAAGAAATCAAAGTACGACTGTACTTGAACAAAGAACTTTTGAACCATCTTAAAATAAACCAACGGCGAAAATATAATTAATTACGATTATATCTCAGAAGGGAAACATAAATTGCAACTGGAATTTTCAACAAACCAAGTGAAATATTCAATAAGCAAAATCGCGAAATCAGATGGTTTACGGCGTAACATAATACAAAACTTTATCAACAATTTACATTGTAACTTTGAATTTAAAAACGTAAAATAACTTATTAAACTCAATCTTAAATCACATTAAAACAAATTCAGAATACTGTGTCCATTACCAAAGATTACTTAAACAACCAATCGATTTTAAACGATGGTTACACCGAGCTAACAAATCGAGAAAGAAAAAAAAACGCAAATTCAGCCAGCTGAATCTATTTATGGGGTCTGTCATAAAAAAAAACTGCTGAATTTCAAACGCAGGTCACAAGCAATACAAAAAGCCCGGCTGGAGAGAATAAATAAAATTACACTAAAAATTAGTGAACGCTTAATTACTTGAAACGCAACTAAAGTTTTATAAAACACAGTGTACATAGCCCTGTGTTAATCTTATTAATCAACTTCAGTTTCACGTTTTATAAAACCAGTTTTAGGAAACAGGTTTCTTCAGTGTGAACCGCGCCTTAAACACAGAAAAGTTTGAAAAATTTTTGGACTTCGAGATTGAACCATTTTAGTAAAACCCATAATTTTAACGTCTTTCTTACGTCTAAATAGTAAACGTGTAGGTAAAACTAACCACGTTTTTGAGGCTCCTAACTAAGCTTATAAAATTGTTTAGTTTTTTTAATTAAGTGAGTACCGTTTTTATTCTCTTTTAAGTAATGTTATTATGACTCTAACGTATTGTTACCGAGTTTAAAACGTTTCGTTTTTGCCTTAAATTTATAAAACATGTAACCTGTCAATTATTTTTAAAATTTAAAATTTGTTTTAACTAGAACATGTTTTTTTTGTTATCCTGTTTAGATGAGATTAATATTGCGTTTGATTTTAACGTATTAAACGCGTGTTAATAAACCTAAATTGTACTAATTGAAAAAAATGTAACAACTTTGACTTATTATGAATGTGTAATTAACTTTTAACTTTTACTTTAATTGTATAACACATTTTAACAAATATTTTACATATTTTCAAAAACCAATTTTAACCGATGTGCATTCAAAGGCTTTTTTCTTTATTTTAACATTTTTATTTTTATAATCTATAAATATTTATTCAAAACATTTTTTACATAATGTTACAGAATGTTCTTTGCATACATATTGATTACATTTATAACACGTTGTTTTAGTTTTTCGATCTTGTTTAGCTGTGCATATGCCACAACTTTTTTTCTTTTTTGGAGGTTCGGATGCTGTGCTGGTGCTAAGTACCGGTTCTTTAAACTTTTTGTTATACTGTGCTAGCTGTTTTCCCAATTCTATAATAAAGTTTCTTCTCTTACGCAACTTTTTGTCACAACTTCCATTGAGACATGACCACACTATGAATGCATTCATAACACTAATATCAATCATATTGTTAAAAACCGTCAGGGGGCATCTTCTTGTTCTCCTTTTCACACTGTATGTTTTTGTCATTTGGCTCATAGTGTCGACTCCGGCTTTAGTTTTGTTATAGTCTACAATTATTTTAGGTTTCTTCTTGGATCCATTATCGATTTTCTTGTCATTATGTAAGGTACTAAGTAATGTCACAATTTTCTCTTTTTTGGGGCAGTAGGAAATTATCATTTTATCACTTTGAAAAGCAAACAATGTAGAAAAGATTTCACGCTTCTTGGTATCTGTAAAGGTATATATTACCGAAATGAGCATCTTCCTCTATATGTTACAAATTGTTCATCTACGGTCATACTCCAACCTGGAATAAATCCGTCTTGTAAGTAATCGTTCCACATTTCGAAACACTCGCGAATCGGTTGTAGTTTGTCAGTAGATCTTCCTTTCCTTCTTGCAGCTGCATTATTAAATCTAATTACTCGAAGTATAGTTTGAAACGTAGTACGGCTCATAATATCGTTAAAATTTTTTCGTACATCTTTGTTACTCCACAATTGGGATATCTCTTTTTTGATTTGTAAACTCTAATAAGTATCAGTACTCCAATAAATTTTTGCAATCCATTTCGATTCAGTGGTTTTCATTTATTTACAAAACTCAACGTAGTACTGAATAGAGTATTCATTTCTTGCCTCTACACAAAGCACTGGGAAATTCCACAAGGGTCCATTGGACCCAGATGGTAGTTCTCGATAGAAAATGTATATATATATACAAAACAAATTATTCTTATAAATTAACCCCATCAAAAATTTACAAAAGACATGTAAATAAACAAAGTCAAGCAGGTACAGATTTCATAAGCATGAAATATTGATATAAGGACACAATAAAATTTCATTCGGGTTCATTGGATCCGCTTCGTAGACAAAGGGTTAAAACAAACACGTTTTTGTTAAAAAGTACTTTGAGTCTTTGGTGTAATTTATGTTTGAAATCACGTAATTAATACGTTAAAATCAAACGCTATATTGACGAAATTAAAAAAGAATAAAAAACGTACATAATAAAAATTGAACATTTTCCATGTTTAAAACTTGTTGCTGACAGTTAATGATATTTTTAAAGTTAATTAGATTTTTAATTCCTTTTTATTGGCCTTTTGATATCTACTCTATAATATATGCATTCTCTCTACTTCCCACTCATCTCTGTACAGTGCTCTTTAATACCAGTTTTGACCTACTACCGCTGTAATGTCGCGACATCTATATTTTGAGAAATTGCCGAATGCTCTTCTTATGCAGTCTTGGTCTCCACTGCATATTATCTTTTGTCCATCGTGTCTTATCCTGTTTAGTCATAAACCTAGCTCACTACCGTTTTATCACATCTTCTACATTCGTTTATCGTCTAATTTTCTTATTTGTGATCTTGAAGATAAACGCTCAACACAAGTTTTTTTATTGGATGTTGTGTTATGCAAAGTTTGTTCACAGTTTTGTTTGCTAAAATTGTTGTTTGTAATCCATACGTAAAAGCCAGGAGAATGCAAGT
This sequence comes from Aquatica leii, assembly GCA_035610365.1. Taxonomy (NCBI): domain Eukaryota; kingdom Metazoa; phylum Arthropoda; class Insecta; order Coleoptera; family Lampyridae; genus Aquatica; species Aquatica leii. Next base: position 84,575,659 of record CM069434.1, read on the forward strand.
GTTAAGACCCTTAGTTTTTAAGTTAATAGAAATTTAACTTGCTAAAAAACCCCATGATTTTTTTCAATATTTTTTCAAGGTTATCTGATATAATTTCTCTGATGTCTTTTAAATTGTTGCTAATTAACACGATGTCATCCGCAAAACTAAGTGATTTAGGTATCGACCATCGATATTCATTCCTTTGTAATTCCAATTGAGTTGCTTAAAAACATCTTTCAGTAATTGTGTAGAGTGTCGGAGAAATTGTATATGCCTCGCTTCTCGCACCACATCTTGTGAGTACGGGCGTAGCAAATCCAAGGTGTTTTTGCTGGATGCTTACTTTACTTCAACTTGTTTTGAATAAAATCCTTTCTTTTTTTTTCTCTTTCCTTGATCAATTGTTGTTCTTTTCCGACCCCTACGCTATTAGACTAGTTGCGGGCTGGAAGTTTCTTTTTACGTTCTCACCCGCTTAGATTATGGCTATAATAATCTCAGTTGGAAAATATCAAAATAAATAAAATAATATTTTAGCTGAGTAGGAATGAATGCTTCAAATCCGATACTTCTATAGTCTGCCTTGCAAATTGTGGAGGAAGCAACAAATTGCAATAGAACTGGTCAACCAAAATGACATTGTTCGTTGCATAGTTTAATAGACGGACTATACAATCCAACTATAAGCTAAACAAATTACAAGAAAAGTTACTGAATTTATTTAAAGTTATTAGTAAAATAAGAAGTTTCATTAAAAAATGTTGTTAATAGTTGGTAACAAAGAACAGGATCCAGCACATTTCATTTTCAACAAGTTTTCTATCACAATTTAATTTAATGTCAACAAAAGTTTAGTAACGAAATTGTATAAGAATAAAAAACACGTTTAAGATGTACAATTTTCATCGCAATGCAGACAAATGCACATAGATAATAGGGTGGAACGAAAATATTGCGTTTTTAATTTTTTTCTAAATTTGACAAGACTTGGGTGGTCAAAAGTTCTTATCTGGTATACTGTTTTTAACCTTTGAATTTAAAATAAATCAAATTATATCTTGAGGTGCCACGGCGACTTTGAAAGTTGTAAAAAAAATCAAAATTACGCAAAAATCAATGCTTGTTTAATTTTCGTTTTGTTCAAAATATAGTAACTTAAGACAAAAATTAAAAATTTATGTTATCAGTAACGCCCTAAAAATTATGGTAACTTCAAACAGATTCGTTGAGGTGCCACAATATTACTGAATGTCGAAGAATTACGGCTAATATCACACACATTTTCCAGTTTTATCTTTTATTTATAAATGAAATGCTTAGCCACAAAAACTGATTTTATAACTATATTTCTTTTGTTTTTAGATTACAGCAAGTAATAAACAAAAAATGACAACTTTAACACGTGCAAAAGACATTAGTTGTCCGCTATTTGGAGTTGGAGTACCATTTAATGAAAATGTTTTACCCACATATGATGATATATTGCGACAGTATATATTTACTCGTAACAATTTTTAAATGGGAAAGTCAGTTAAAAGAGCCAAAGTTTTTCAGAAGTCGTAAAAATTATCGCACCTTCTCCCGAGACACTTTGGAGGAAAGCGTCAATACCTATAATATCTACTGAACGTATTATTGAAAGGATCCGTGATTACCACTGTAAATACAGAAATCTCATAAAACCCTTCAAACAACGATCCAATGTTTCCAGCTTTATAAAGAAAATCGAAGAGTTTAAAGATAAATCGAAAGTTTTGTTTGACATTGCATCTTGAAAATGTAAAACTTACGAAAAATGCATTTGCGAAAAAAACAAAAAAGTTCCTATAATGGAGAGAGTATTTCTAACTGAATGTAGTTTAATCTTACTATTTTAAAAATTTTGAGTGATAATATTAGGTTTTTTTAAATTTGTTTTTCTTTAATTTAACTTATACATGTTATTTGTGTACGCCACTGTCGTAAAATAAAAATATTTTTAGTTTAAAATAGTTCTAAATAAAATATATAAAATAATACTAATTTGTAAAACTAAAAAAGACTAGCTTACCTTATGTAGAAGAAAATTAAATTTATTTTAATTTAATGTGTTTTCCTTATTTTTAATTTTTTTTGTGTTCCTTTTCATACCTTTGAGTACTTATTTTGGCTCAAGTTAAACTAAATATCAACAACTATTTAAAAAAACATTAATTCATTAAATCGATTATCCTCATTAGAAAACATTCTAGGTCGTTGTGGCACCGTTAAAAATCGACAAAGTTGAAAAAAAATTAATGGCAATCTACTGGTATAAGTAACAACTTTTGCACTCCCAAGCTTATTGATATAAAAAAATATTTTTTTTCGCTCTACACTAATAGATGTACTAAATAAAAAAAATAAAAACAACAGATGTTAAATTTTACAGTAATAAACATAATCTATTCCGTGTCACACCGAATCTTTTTTAAGGAGTAACGTGACGTGCTAGTGAGGACATTTTTTTGCACACTGGTGTTTGAAAAAACACTTTTTTATTAAAAAAAAATTTTTTTTAGATTACGCTTGAGTTATACAAACGCTAAGGTAATAGGAATTCAGCAAGAAAATTTACTTAAAAGTCAGAAATGGTGTAGAAACCAGAACGGTAATTAATTGCATCTGGTTGTCGTCCCACTCATTACCAAACCTTTAATAACTGGTTTAGGCAAGCATGACTAAATATTAAAGTTAGTACAAAACTTTGTAACGTGATACTTGGTGATTTAATATTGACTTTTACGATCAAAGTCTGCTCCAAAATGAGAACACCTATAGTAATTATATAATGTTGATTTTTGTAATTTTGTTTTGAAGTTTTAAGTATACCTCTGAGCAAAACCGTTATAACTATGACTCAAACTCAAAAAATGTATACCGAAACTACAGTTTCTAAAATTTTTTTGTAGAATTATTCTTTGTATATAGTGAATGAATATGTTTACACCATGTACCCAAAAAAAAACAGTTTATTTTAAAATAAATAACATTAGTAATATTTCACAGATTTTCATGGTAATGCAAAATTATACTGAAAAACGAATTAACACATATTTATAAAACCGATTTGGGTTTACAGCTTTCCAAGTGATTTTAGGTATTCCAAAGATTTTTGAATTTCGATTGGTATTGGAGGTGGTGTAGGAAGGTGATTGCCTACAGCTCTAAATCCATTTTCATCGGCAGTATAACCAATAGAGTATACAGTTTGATCAGGACCCGTATACTGAAAGAACCTTCCTGCTTGCATCCTTTCTTCATCCGTTCCTTTATCCGCTAACTTGCCAGATTCTTCTGCTTTTATACCGTTCTCCGTTTCGTACCTATAAACCAAATGTTATACGATGCCAATAATAAAAAAACTTACTCCCAATGATATCCGTCAGTGTCGATATCTTCTGCTTGTTTAATAATCTTCCAATGACCATCGACGTATCGTCCCGGTTCGTATTTTACGTTTGTAACTGACGGTATCGGACTAGCTGCGGAGGCCACGTTTCCGAAAAATTGTTTTTCATTCGTCAAAGATTTGGCTGGTTTTACGTATTGTGTGTTGACTGTAGATCCAGACCCGAGTAAATTTATGGAACCAATTTGTCTATCTCGTTTTAAACTTTCAGTGTTGGCAAAGTTTATTCGTTTTTGATTATCGATTGGTAAAAATCTAGAATATAATTTTTGGTTTAAACGGTTGAGTTAGCATTTACTAACCTTGTTTTTGAAAACTTCTATCGTTTTGACGTAATCCGTTAGCATCTCCTCTGTATAAACCGCTGTTGTCGTTTAGGTAACCACCCTGTCCGTCAGGTAGGTAATCACCACTGTGATCATGAATGTAGCGCCCACTGTCATCATGTACGTATTGTCCGCTAATATCGTGTATATATTGACCATTTTCGTCATTGGAAGGTCCTTGGCAATTTAGGCTTGCAATTGTGGAAAATACGACAATAATTGCGCACTAAAAAATAAGAGTTATGTAGCAGAAAATTATACCGCCAATTTTAAAGATGATTTATAAATGACATTTATATGGATTGGGAAATGACCTTGTTTTTAAAGGCAGATTTCATGCATATTAATTGAAGGCGTCGTTTGTACATAATTCTTCACGATGAATGATATCTTATGATCTCGAAAAAATATTTTTGTTTTGTAATTAATAGTTCTTAAACGTATGTGTTAAGGAAATTGTTTATTTTTTATTGCGAAACTTTAAAATTGTATTTAGTTTTTAATAAATTTTTGATAGTTTGTACCCGAATTATTTATTGCTAAAATTCATTCAACTGTCAATTGCAACAATTATATGGTATTGATGTAGATTTTCAAGTATATGAATGCGTAGAGAAAATAAATTTAAATGTTAATGTCACAAAGTCATAACCTTTCTTTAAAAATAAATATTAGTTTCTCTTATGCATAATTTTGCAAATTTTCTATTTATTAGTCATTTACTTTTACGTCCATTTATTTTTTTAATTTTTTGTTTTTTGGACACTCGAATAATTGGTTACAATAATTTATTTTAACAACACTATAAATTAAATTGTTTGCTCTAATTATTTTAATGTATTAATAAAAAAAAGTTTTTATTTTTGATTAATACAATAAATAGTGCTCCAAGACGATAAATCATAGATTAATTAGACTAAAATTTATGAACTAAATTAGTAATTTTAAACGTTTCGTCTCACTTACCAACACTTTCATTTTGATGCCGCGTTAACATTCAAATCTTTGTTAATACTGCGTCACTTTTAAAGAACGTCTTCATTTATACTTTTTCTAGGGTGTGAGTTAGGGAATAGCGATGTCCGCCCATACAATGTCAAATTGCATAATTACAAACAGACTAATGTATCAGTGTTTTCTTCTCACTTTTACTTACAAATTCCAGCGAGTTCGTAGTTTAAAAAAAGATGTTTCGTTTCTTGCACACTGAGTATCTAGGCGCACTACAATTACTTAATAAATATGCGACAATAGGTTAAAAAATATTGGTGTTTAAGCATCATCGGTTAAGAATCTGTAAGGATGCAGTCACAATCCTTCATGTAAATGTCGCAGATACAAAATAACTAAGAGAATATGTAGTTTTTAAGTTTAAAATATTTTGGAATTGTTTTCCTTATCTGATTAACCTTTTTAATCAAATTTGTATAATTATTAATTGTAGTAACATAAACTTTTGGTTTTTAAACCAATACACTAAAGTAATAGATGGGTAGTGTGTTTTGTATGATTGTGTTCCATTCTTAAAAAGAAAGTTGCAAAAAAATAAAAATTTTAAAATGAAATTATATTTATTGCTTTTTATTAAAACTAGAAATTTATTAGAAATATAATCATATATTTTTGAATACTTCAAATAGAACGAATATGTAAATACATAGTACTACTAATCACATCCCGTTTAAGAAAAACAATTTAATGAATTGATGATTTTTATGTAAAAATTAAAAGATAGAATTAGATCAATTATAGACAATAACATAGCAATTTTTATTCAAAAACATGGTTTCTAATTTATATATTTGAAACCACACATTGCAAATCCAAAAATAACAAATTATTCAAAAGTAATCAAACTTGAACATTTCAAATTTGGATCGGGAAGTAATCAAACTTGAACATTTCAAATTTGGATCGGGAAGTAAAAAAATGGTAAGTGGAACATTTTCATTTTCATTTTCAATAAAAAAGCATCAAATTGACTTTGTTCAAAAATATTCAACGCAAACAAACTCGAATAAAATTAAATTTTTTTAAACCTTTTCTGTTCATATAGAATTAATCAACATTTTTTTGACATTTATTTATTATTGTCATTGCAAATGCCATAATAATTTTTTGAACAATAATCAAAATTTGAACACAAATTGTAAATTGAGAAATAAAAATAAGTGGTTTAATTTGTTTTCAATGCAAACAAACTCGAATAACATTTTTTAAAACTGTTTCTGTTCACATAGAGTTAATTAATATTTTTTCACATTTATTTATCATTGTGATTGCAAATGCCAATATAATAAATTATTAAAAAATAATGCAAATTTTTACATTTAAATTTTAAACTGCGATATAAAAATATGGTAAGTGGAACAACTTTTTACGAAAAAACGTCAACTGGATTTTTTTAACTTGTATTTAATCAAGTAAATTCAAATAATATTTTCAAAAAAATATTTAAGTCTTTTTTGTTCACACAGTTAATCAATATTTCTTCACATTTATTTCGGATTTTAACGGTTTCATTGTTGTTTACAATAGAAGAATTATTACCTTAAAACGTGAGTAACTACGGACACTTTTTCAAGTTTTTGATCGTACACTAAACACCAAGACATCTAAATTTAAGCAATTTTTGACTAAGATACCCTTAACATCATAAAATTTTGGCCGTCTTAAATGTTTAATATTTGATTTTAAGATTTTTTTTACAAACTGTCTAAAGTCACCCTTTAAAGTGGGACGACTTTAGACAGTAGTGTAAAACTACCTAAAACCAATGTGTGTAGGGATAATTTTAGACAAAAATTTTCTTTATCTAAGTGCAAAAGTTGCAAAATTGTTGGTTATAACAAAAACATTATTTTATCATAAAAGAAATTGACGGCCCGAGCAGAGACTTTAAAACTGTGATCCAAAAATGAGTACATATCAATTAATAATTAACGATTTGATTGGCGCTTGAGAAATCCAAACCAAAAATCTAAGATGTCTGATCCTGTTGAATCACCAGAAGATATCTCAGAAACAGATGCGCGAGTAAATTGGATTTGAAACTGCGAAAAGAAGAATTGATCCAAAACCTGAAAGTACATCGATCAGAAACAACCAGCAACGTTGACGAATTAAAAGCACGTATGCTTCATACAAACCGGAAAACATCCAGCAAGTACGCTCACGTATCCTAAAAGCCAAAGTACTTCCCGGCCAACATCCCCGAACCCTATATCATCGCATCGCACAGGTATGCAAATGTTTGCGTAAATAGGAAATAAAGTTTAATGAAAAAGTTGACCCCATCTCGTTCCTGAACCGAATCGAATACCAGAAAGTTAGTTATGGTACACCGGGTACTGTGTTACTACAGGCACCTCTAAAAGTCTTGAAAAATAACGTATTTTTGGGGTATCAAATAGAGAAACAGAGACCTATGGAGGCGTTGAGAAGATTTTACTACTCAACGTTATTTAATTTCTAGGTACCAATTGCACCTAGAAGAACCTATTTAAAGTTGACTTTAAAAAAAAGGGAGAAAACCCGGCGTCTACATCCATGCACTCTAGACGCTAATAACACGACAGGGCCAGATGTCTCCCGAAGTGCAACTAAAAAAGGTTTATAAAGATTTAGTATACTCATACAAACGGTATATTAATCTATTCATGGCCACATTTTTATTTTTTGCATAAAGTCGGTTTTCTGAAGGGTATCATTGATAAAAGTCAAGAAAAAATTCTATCTTACCAATAATTTGTTTAACAGAATTGAGAAAAAAAGTTCCATTATTAGAACATGGTCATTTGAAAGTGCAGTTATTTTAAAAAATACAAACACTATCGAACAAAGTCATATATTCATTTTAAGACTAATTACACTGATCTGCAAAAAAATATTTTTTATCGAGCCCTGACACTATTCCGGGTGATTCTTATGTAAAATGACGTCCTGAATCCAAATATGTTTTTCGTTTTCTTCCATCACTCACCATTTTCGAGGGAGCCCCAAATCTCTAATTTTACCACTTTTCGATAAATTAATTATAATTTATTTATCGAACGATAATAATAATTATAATAATTATTATAATAATAAATATATGGACATGAATTTAATTTAAATAAAAAAAAGAACTATTTTAGCTATAAACAGTAATAAATAAAAAGATATTCATCGTTACTTGGTGCTTGCTTTCCTAGTAATAAATACCCTGAGGTACAGCTCTCTCGTTTCAAAAACCAGCAGTACTCCGCCAACATGCTTGCATTCCACTTCCCTGAAAATCATTTCTCTAGCTTAGCGACGTATTGATGGGACCGTTCCCCGTGTTCATCCGAGACTGCTCCTAAATTTTTAGAGAAAAAGTCCAGATGCGAATGAAGGAAGTTAACTTTAACAGACATGTTACATCCTATGTCCTTGTACGCTAAAAGCAGTTCCTCGACGTGAGCGACATAATCTTCACTTTTGTGGTTACCCAGGAAGATTTTCTCGCAGAGGTCAGTCCCATACGATGTAATGTTTATCTCGGGCCTGGCTATCCCATTCACAAAGAAAGCAGCAATATTTTGTGAATCCTGATTGCAGGCCCGTGAGTAGAGGCACAACTTTTAAGTCAACGCAAAGTTTCCACTTATAATCATGATAACTTATTTTAATAAGGATTCTGAAGATGTTTTCGTACGTTTCCTTCATATCAACAGAGTATGCAACTGGAACTGATGGGAAGTCATTCCCATTTGCCAACAGGACAACTTTTAAGCTTGTTTTTGATGATTCTATAAACAGTCTCCATTTGTCTGGGTCACATGGCATCTGCAGCTCTGTCATCAATAAATTTGCATTAGGGCAGAACACTAAATATTTATTTTTTGAGAAAAGACATTTCAGGGTTGCTTGTCTGGTCCTGTAAGAAGATGTTTTTACTCCCTTTTTTTAAGAGCTGAGATTTAGTCTTGGGTAACTGCAAATTCCTGACAAGATCATTTAATTCCGATTGAGTGAGGAGGTGAGGTTGCCGAGAAACTAAATTTGCGGAATACTCTTCATCATTATTGAACGTATCATTCGAAGCCCCAGGTTCTGGCTCAGAGTCTTTTAAATCAATTTTCGGCTCTAGAGTATAAGTGTTTGGGGGCTCTGGGATTGGCAAAGTATCGTTATGAGGAACAGGTTTTAGAGCTGACGGAATATTGGGATACTGAAATGTATGCTTACTTTTGCTCGAAAACCCAACGGTGGAAGTCATACAAAAGTAACAATCTGTAAGATGACAGCGAGGTTCACGCCAAACCATGGGCACAGCAAATGGCATTGATTTACGGGTACCTTTAAGTCATTTGGTCAAACTACTGTAACAAGTCGTACAGCAAACTGATAGAGCCCAAGTCTTGTCCTGGTCGCCAACTTGACAATCAAAGTACAATTTATAAGCTGTTTTAACAAGCGGAGAAAGGGGTTTTGGTTGCGTTTTTAACCTATCGGAATGATTTTAACACTCGCGTGACATAATTAAATAGTAATTCAACGCCCGATATTAACCACAAATCAAACTTAGTCACTTGAAAAAATCCGGAGTAAAAGTAGTTTTACTGTTTTACACAAATGAACAAAAATGAACACAAAATCCAGCACGTTTAAAACGTCGACAAGTTAACTCTGCAACAGTTATAGATGTACTGATCGAAGCAGTTAAGCAAACAATGTAATATACTTTAATGAAAAGAGTAATGCAGTTCAAGCCTGTCGAAAATTCCTGTTCAAACCTGCATGTGGTACTGAGATCGCAAGCGTCGTGCACTGAATCTTCCTAACTGTTTATTGATATTTTTTTTACTGTTCTTATATATTTGTATTTTATTGTTGTTTCTATATACATTTTATAGCAAAACTTTTGCCATATATTTTGGTAAAATTTTATTACCTGCTTTGGGATGTTTAACGGCTATAAGTTAAAATTCTAAAAAAATGCAAAAACAAAATAAAAATGGGGTCCCCAAAATAAGTGGGTGATGAATAAAAACGGAGCTCGTTTTTGGATTCAGGAGGTCATTTTACATAAGAATCGTCAAGAATGGTATCAGAGTCAATTTTCATGCAGACCTGTGTTATTTCTGTTGGTCATGAAAAGCTTTAGAACAGTTCAAAGGATGGATATTGACACGACACACATTACAACCAAAAGTGGTATTTTTTTACAAACTTTACATCGGTTTAATTCGAGGGTTTCTGGATAATGCAACACATTCAAATTGTTAGAGACAGCTGCAGGAACATTTCTAGTTAATACATGTCTGAACCTTGGTCGAATAGCTGAATGAACGATTTGTATGTAAATGTAAATAAGTAGACGCAATATCTCTTATAAAACCTAAAAGTTTAGGGCGGGTTCGATTTTTTAAAAATTATCTTCCGTCGTTTCTAAAAACTTTTTTTTAACTTCAATCTCTATTCTGTGTAAAGTCTAAGCATTTAAGAGCGTTGTTAAAAATAGATGACTAAATGGAGACCAGTACCACTTGTTGTTTTGCAATTTTATTCTGTAGTTAAAAATATTCCTGTCCATTAAATCTGTATCTCCAATTTGGGTATTGTAAAGATTTATCGCATTTGGCATGTGCACAGTTGTATGTTTCTTTTCTGTCGCAAAATATACTTTAGCAGACTTTGTTGGTACTACACCATAAATATTCAATGCAACCTGAACTATAGAATTATCAATCCATTGCATCACTATTATGCTTTTATCCTTGTTTACACAGGAGGTGATAAAACCATTTTTTTTTTCTTTGCTTCTTTTTTTAGTTCGATTCTGACGTATTGTACTCGTACAACCATATCCAAGTTTAGTCATTTTTCTAAGAAGCGGCAAACCAGTAAAAAATCTATCAATAAAAAAGTTGTAATGAAAGGTGGTTACCACTGATGCTCCAAGACCAAACTCCAAATTCTGAAGATACGTTCCTTTTCCCTGATAAGGCTCTGTGCCTATCAAATATCTATTTGAACTGTTGATCGACTAAAATTTTAAAGCCGTATCTTATTGGTTTGCCTAAAATTCTTTGCTTATATCTGTGGTGACTGCAGTATGAAACCATTGACTCGTCAACATCAATATTTTCTGTTTTGGGCAAAATATCTAAAAATTTTTGGTTTAGGTGGTTAATCAATGGACAAATTTTGCCAAATTTGTCATCTTGAGTTAGGTGTGTATTATCTGCAAAGTTTAGGTTTCTTGAAATTTTTCTAAATCGTGTGTGAGACATAGCATCAGCGATGGCTTGATTTCTTAGATTTGCATCTAAACTCCAATACATATCTCGGCTTGGTGTGGCATTGTATCTAGATATCATAAGGATGGCCAAAAAAAGCTTTTATGTATGTTACAGATAAGTCAAACGCACTATGTGCATTCTTTTCTTTAGCATATTTTATTGACTGATCTCTGACATACTCAAAAATGTAGCTATCCTAAATCTTTTCAAAACGACACATACCGTGCCTGTTTGTGTATGGATAGTTATACGTTACCTGATATAACCACAGGCGATTCCCGTTTATTTCTTCTAGTAAACGTTTATGGATACCAGTTTTAAGCCTTATCAATACTGAGCTAAGCCGGAGGAATTACAAATTGTAATACCTTTGGTTTAGCTCTATTTACGGTAGAGTGTTAGCAACAATTTTTAATTATTGGAAAGCTAGAATACAAGTTTATTAAAGATTTACAAGCAGTATCTACAATAAGTGTAACATTTAATTTGTTTTATTCCGGTAGACCCGGGCAGGTAGGATGGCGTTATTTCTGGTTCCTTTTGTTTTTAGTGAATTTTGCTACAAGTAAGAATTAATTGTTTCAACAAAATAAAAATAGTGTTACTTTATCAAATAATGTTCATTAAAGAGAACTGGGTGTTAATTTCACATGTCTCTGCTCGGGCCGTCAATACAATCATGTAGGTAATATTCGAAAAAAGTAAACTCTTATGTCAAAAATACAGTTATAATAAAAGAAAAGAAAACGTTGTCCTTATGTGGCTTTTTTCAAAGAAAGGTTATAATATAATTTTTACTTTCTGCACTATTGTAACATAAAATTCGTTTATTTTAATATCTTCATTGGAGAAGCAGTCTCTTGGTTTCTTGAAAGTCATTTCTTTATTCGAATGAGATGATTCAGATGAAAAACAATTTTTGTCAAATAAATTAAGATTATTTTTGACGGTTGCAAAATGAGTTAATGGCAAGGAGTCTGTATTGACATTGGAATCATCTGATAGAACGTTCTAACGTTTCTTAGATTTTTGTATACCAGACGTTGGCGGCAATTGAGCATTTTACACAACGAAAGGTGGAAGAAGTTTGCCAGAATCCATTATTTCATAGCGATGTTTTCCACGGATGTTCGGAGCTCACTAAAATATTCTATTAAAATGTCATTACTTAGTTGTGCCCTACATCTCTTTATATTTTGACAAAAGTTTATTGTAAGATTACAGTGTTTAGATAATAATGGTTTCATCCAATCATCAACATAGAAGGTTATCGAGAATTTTTTTTTATATTCACTCTTTTTCTGTCAAAGTATTGTTGAACTATCACTCGAACATCGTACGGAGAAAGAAAAAACTCCCATTCTGCTGCCAATTCAAGGCTACCACCAGCTTTCCTTTTCCTTCTAAAGATAATAATCTTTGATCTGTTTTGACGTCAATGTTTTTAATTCTGTCGCTAATAGTGGACTTCAGAACACCATAAAATTTAGTAATTGGTCATATGCTTTTTCCTACGAGTTTTACATCATTGATGGTATTTTACAATAACTGTTGTAGGTAATTGTGGTAGCTTCTACCACTCAGCACTTTCTTGTAAACACGGCTGAAGCCACTCTCAAACGGAATTTTTGTTATCACCCTGTATATGAAATATTTGTAAAGCTAAAAAATTAAACTCCTTGCCAAAATATTCTCGAAACATCAGCTTTCCTAGTAGTAAGAACAAAAATTGTACAAAAACATGCAGCTGAAGTGGGCACAACGTACTTTTTCACTATTTTTGAAAAAAAAAACAGAAAGTATTTGTTACAAACAATCAAAACGTACAATTATTTGTAAAAAACTTGCAAATCAGTGTTCTTAATTATAAATAATTCACAATTTTTCTCATAATTTCACAAAATTTCTTTAGGTTTGATAAATTAGGTTGGTTGGTATAAATGCTAACACGCAACATTTTTTAAGTGATACAGATTATAAAACGTATACATAATTTCCCCCAAAATTTTACAAAAAATTATAATACTTACAAAATACCAGCAACAACATAAAATTCCCAAATTTTGTGGAATTCTATTACAATTGGCAACGCTGCTGCAAACATTTGGTAAAGTCATATATGTCTTATCGTACACAGAGTTGCCGCTGTAAACACATATGCAATAAAACTACCTGTAGTTCAAAGTCACCACAAGTATCCAAAGTTCTACAATAGCGAATATTGATCCAGCAAACATTGTTAACTATGACGAAATTCACTTTAGCGATGATTCTAGTAAAGTCAAGATCGCTTGTAAACGTGGTGCAAAAGACTTCAACAAATAAAGATCTTTATCAACTTTTGTTGTACAAGGCTAAGTATGGACACCAAGACTAAGAAAAAAGTGGTTCTTTTAGATGTGAATATAGCATTAATAAGTCGGACTTGTTTGAGGCAACAAAGTTTTACGAGTGAAATAACATATTTTTGAAACAAGAAAGGAATCAAGCTACCAATTGAAGATAACATTTTTAGTCATTTAACCATAAAAGTTTTTAAGGAATGTCATAAAAATTATATTCATTTTTGTCACTGAACTCGATACATCTCTGTCAACTCTTAGATGTGTAGTTTTTATAGGTGTTTAAAGAAAGGATGGCAAAAAATATTGACAGCTATTGCAAGAAACATTATAGTTCATTCAAAGGTACGATTGAAGCAAATATGCTTTCTAAATTTTGAAAATGAATGAACTCTGTTTAATCCGTAAATTTTCAAATGTGATGAAGAAACATGTATTCTGCTTGAACACTCTTTATTAGATTTTTTTAAAAGAAAACTGGAGCTGTCAAGAAAATATCAAAAAGGAAAACAAAAGCAGATATATGTATCACGTAGTTAAGAAATTGAAATTGAAATCACTTATACAAAGTCAAAAGAAAGCGAAGAACATAAAATCTTCAGAAGTATAAGTTAACAGATTTGGGATCATTACCTCACTCTACGAAGTGACTTCGCACACTTTTAAAATAAAATTTTCCATTAGCGCAAAACAAAATCTGTGTTTGCATTTGAATTTTACGATGATTGAACTACACTTAATGAAAAATATAGTCTAGGTATTGTTACAGTTTGGGAAAAATATGAAGAAAACTCTGACTCATATTGAAAAAGGTCATGGAGTTGGATAGAAGGAGATGAAAGTCCCAAAATAATGACTTTTACAGTCCTCTAACAAAAAAACCTCACCTTGACGAAAAAATAGTTAACATAGAACAGGATCAAGGATTTGCCAATAAACAAAGTAAAGAAAATTTTACTAGTGAAAAAAGAACAGTAGAAAACTACAATTTAAATAAAAGAAAGGAAAAAAATTTATTAAGAAGGAGTACTGTGAAGAAGGTGGAATGAAGGAGAATGGGGATACTTTATTAAAGATTAATGAAGAGAAGTGCAGAAATGATATTTAAAAATGAACAGAAATGTGATAAAAATGAAACAAAACTATAGTGGTACAAGAAAGAAAAGAACTTAGTGCTTCTTCTCCTGGATGCTTTTTTAGCAAAAAGTACAAGGAAGCAACATAAAATTAAGATTTAGAAAAGTGGCAGTGAGAAAGGAGAAAAATGAAAGCAAAAACAATAGTGATCAATACAGTACTTTGGAAGCAGATTATACCGACGAATATCCTACCTATAAATTACCAAAAATTGATGTAGTTAAATTCAATGATCTTTTTAGTGCTCCTATGAAGAAAAACAAGCTGTTTACACACAAAAAAGTTTCTGATGAAGAACCAACACAAAGTGATGCAAAACAGAAAAGAAATAGAAGAAAAAAGACCGATCCATCCAAATGGAAAAGAAATGTTGCCAAAGACATAAGAACTAAAAGCAAAACCTACATTAATAACAATTTAAAAAACCCAACAGTAGTTGAAGCAGGATCTACGCAACCAACTTGTAAAAAACTGCGTAAATGTTCTAAAAATTTTTGAAAGAAACCAGGAAACTTATTTTTGAAAAGTATTGCGAACAAGGTAATTTGTATAAACAACGCAAATTCATTGCACGCATAATGTCTGAAGTTAAATCTCAATACAGATATCAAAGAGACGGCAGTAACCGGAGATATGCTTTTTTATTTTCCTATTCATGACAAAAAAATTATTTAAATCTACATTAGGCATCAATGAAAGAAATATTAGAACTGTAATACAACAAAATTAAAGGCGGTTTTGTTAAGCTAGATCAGAGGGGCAAGCATGAGAACCATGATAGAGTGGACCCTGCTGTCAAGCAAGAAATACGTGAGTTCATTTCTAAAATACCTAGAGTTGAAAGCCACTACATAAGGCAACAGTCATCTCGTGAGTACGTATAAATACACCTGGACGCCAGAAACAAAAAAATCTAAAATCAATTATAGATTACATAATAATAAAGAAAAACAATACAATAACAATTAAAGACGTATGAGTGAAAAGAAGGGCCGAGTGCGGCAGCGATCACACATTGTTAATAACAAACATGGAATTCAAATAGAAAAACAAAAACAGATAGCACAATAAAAGCGGAAAATCGATAAAACCGAAACCTCAAACTGTACCTACTGCAAGACGAGACAATAAGGGCAATATACCAAAGAAGACTGGATCAAAAACTAAGTTCTAACTAAGAGTTCAGATTTAATACAGTGGAAGATACGTATATAAAAATGAAGGACAGTAAAAAAACCGGCATTAAGAGAAATAGATGGAACAGAAACTAATTTCAAATGGAAATTTAATGAAGCAGCCACAGGAAGCAATTAATGTGAAAAACAACTGTACAAAAAATGGCTAAGCACAAAAAAACGAAGACTAAAGGAAGTACAGAAAAAAATAGAGACGTAAAAGTAAAAAAATAGAGAAGTAAAAGTCGTTAAAGAAAAAAATGAAGAATGGAAAAGAACCTGCCAAAACGTCGACCAATATATTGGAGGGACAAGAAGTTCGGAATCCTGGAAAATAATAAAAACCTTAAAAACGAATAACACGGATAAAGCACACATACCAAATATCAAGGAAGATGAATGGGAATACTACTATAGGAACCTACTAACGGGAACACGAGAAGAATTTATAGAACAAAGAGAAGAACATAAAAAATGGAAGAAAAGAAATAATAGACATGACGGAAGAAGACATGCACAAAGCAATAATCAAAAATAATAGATCACCAGAACCCGGAAGAATTGACCCCGAACTAATAAAATACGGATCCAAAAAACTCATACGGATGATCAGAAACATGTTACAAAAAACAATAAATAGAGAACAAAAGCCCGAGGATAAGAAACACGCATATTTAGCTTCTATATTTAAAAAACGGGTCAGAAGGAAATGCAAAAATTACAGATGAATAGGCGTAATAGCAATGATAGGAAGAGTCTACGGAAAGGTAACAGGGAGGTATAGAAGAAAGAATTGGGGAAGAAAAAAGCGGGTTTCACAGTAGGAAAATCAACCATAGATCACATATACACGCTACAGCAACTTATAGAAATGAAAACGGTCAAAAATATAGCAATACATCTCGCTTTCATTGATTTAAAAAAAAACATATGACAGTACCAAGAAGCAAACTCTGGAAAGCCATGACAGAAATTGGAGTACCACACAATCTGATAGAGGCAGTGACAAACCTATATAGGAACAAGAAAGTAGCAGTGAAAGTTGGATCGAAAATGACAAACAACTTTGAAATTACTAAAAGATTGATACAAGGCTGCTCCACTTCACCGACACTTTTTAAAATATACCTTAAGCACACCTTGAAAAACAGAAAACGAAAATGCGAAGGAATGGGCGTGCCAGTTAGAAATGAACACTTATACACACTTAGTTTCGTAGACGATCAGGTGGTCATCGCTCAAGATGAAGAGAATCTCGATTTTATGCTGCGTAAGTTAAAAGAAGAATATACAAAATCAGGACTAGAAATAAACTTTACGAAAACAGAGTATCTGGTAACGTCACAAGTAAAAGAAGGAGACCTTATAGTAGACGAAAACACCAAAATAAAAAAAGCAAAAAAGTTTAAATACTTAGGATACACTATAGCAAAAATACAAGAAAAAAAGAGGAGATAAAAAATAGGTTGGGACAGACACGAAAATGTGTAAGAGAACTTCACCTAATCATATAGGATAAGGACATTACAAGAAATACAAAAATCCAGATATACAATACCATGATACAAAGCATTATGACATACGGAGCAGAAAATTGGATCATAAATAAAAGAAATGGAAGTAAAATAACAGTAGTGGAAATGGAATATTGGAGAAGGTGCTGTGGAGTTGCGAGATTAGACAGAATAAGCAAAGATGAAATCAGACATAGAATAAATGTGCAGACAGATACACTCAACTACATAAAAAAAAAGATACAGACATGTCAGACGATGTAGCAACAGTAGATGGAATAATAGAGTGACCGACTGGAGCCCCCGTAAGTAGAAGAAAAAGAAGATCAAGTAGGTCATGGAGAGACGAAGTGGATACAGCAATAAGAAAAGTAAACATTGGTAATGGAAAATGGAACAGCAGAAAATAATGAAGATTGAAATTGAGAGATGGAAGGTGACAACCGTAAAGAGTCCAGCATATATAAATATATATAATTGGCATGTATTTATACGCCGTTCAAATTCTTAAACTAAAATCAATGACTCATAAATTCCTCATTTTTTGAGGTCAGGTCCCAGGTCTACAGGGTACATCAGAATCATACGTTCGGCAAAAAAACAAGGAAAACTTACAAAGTTGTTAAAATGAGATTTTTTAGATTTTTTTAGACAAAACAAATAGATTCAAATTTTACTTATTGCACTAATGAAGAACAAGATCAAGGAAACATACAGGATAAGGCGGAAAGCAAGCCACTGTCTGTCCCTAACCCCAAAAAATAAACATTGAAAAAAAAGAAGTCAATACAAAAAAAAATCAAAAGATAATAATATTGCCATAGCTGATATAAGAATTGTTCAAATGCTGAAAAACGAAGCAAGAGTAATGTACGCGAAAACTTCTTACAAGCAAAGACAATTCTTGAAGATAAACGTTGCTGGAACCAAGCCAATAAAACCGATCAGAAAACAAAGCGAAGATGAAAAATTTAAACAAAAAATCACCATGGCCGAAAATCAGCTCAAGAGGAAAAGTAAAAAATAATAAGAACACCCTGATAGACTTTAAAAATATTGAATGTCCTCCAGCTTACCTATGCAAATTAGAGGTCGGAGAGAAAAAAAAGCTGATATTCTAGATCTTATAAAATCTAATCACATTCCTAGGTTTTATGAACCGTATTATAAAGCTATTTTTGATTAGTCTTTTGATAGAAATAATTCAAGTGACATTAATGTATGTATATTAAAGTATTCATTAACATGGTACTTAATGTTTTCTTGAAACTTCACCAATGACATTGTGTATCTTTTTTGTTTGCTAGAAAAAACTATTATTTTTTTATTAAGGGGGTACTCCTGGAAAAAAGTTAAAAGTCGTCGACTGAAACAATAAAGTTCGAAGAAAGATACCGTTCTAAACCTGCAATAGTCTGTGGTGTTGAAAAAATTAATCTGACGTGTGTATATAAACGCTATGTGAGATAGAGGAATTATAGATAAGAAGTGATGACAAATACTTTCAATGAAACTACTAAACGTTCTACAAAAGTAAAATTAAACGTGTACAGTTATTGAAATACATACATAATTGCATGTTCAAATTTGAAACACCGAAGCATTATTCTTATCAATAATACTGCCGTAATCTTGCGTCAATCGGGTGTCGGAATGTGAAGTCGCGCTTTAAGATAAGCACGTCTAGCTTTTAATGTAATGCAATTTATAATAATTTAGAAAATAGTGTTTAAAATCCGATAAAATTTGAAACGTTTTCTTAAATTCACAGCTACTGTTTATATAAATATGTAGATAGGTATTCATCGTATTCATAATACGTAAATGACTCAAATCAGTTTTTCACAAATCTGGATTCGTGGGGAAAACTTTTTAAGGGATGGTTATTGTACTATTTGCATTTCAATGTAGATTGCTGGTGTCTGTTGGTTGATTTACAGGACTGCTTACAAAACTAGCCCTTTCGATATTTATAAAATTATGTTCCAAGTAGCAAATATTGCAGTAAATTTAGATTACTTAGCAGTTTCAGTATTCAGTCGCATTGTAAATTTTATTAGTAGGTAATAAACAACGGTTAATTTAAAAGCTGGATCTTTCGTGAGAACCGTAATTGTACAGTGTGTAGACTTTTACGTTGCGCGCTACCTGCACAAAACCCTGGTAAGGTCAACAATAAAGTATTATCCTTTGAAGTGATTACGAAGGTATTAGAAAAAATACATAAGCAATTACTGCAATCTTTTAAAATCAAGTTCTTATATATTGTCGTATACCTACACAAAAAATAAATAAAACTGGTGTATAATGTTATACTACTGAAAATACATAAATGATTAATTATTTCTTAAAGGACAAGTTCATTTTGACTTAAATATTACTCGTTTATTTTAAAATTTGAGTTACAGCAATAACAGAGGCGTTACATGCTTGAAAATGTGAAAACGAATACAATAAAGTGATTAGAATGGAATTATAATAAATAGAAGTGTTAATCGTATATATTTTTAAATTCTTAAACAATGAGACCTTCTTTAAGATAATGATAAAACGGAATTTCTAATAAACCAAATATTCAAGTTTTAACTAACTTTGCTACAAGAATTCGTTTATTTAAAAAAAATATTTTATACAAAATTTTACATAATATTAATAATTAATCCAAATAATTATTATATCCTACATATAAAAAAACCTAGTATTTGGTCCACAAACCATTCTTGTCTACACAGTCTCTTAATCTATTGACTATTTTTTTCAACTCAAATGATAGTTATTCTTAAATACATTAAAGCACATAAACTTTAGTATACAAACAATTTAACTATTAATAAGGCTAAAGAAACCTTACCCTTACTCCAAGTGTGCTTGCAATTTCTGTTGATGATTTTCCAGCATCGTGCAAACCAACTGCACGTCCTGAAATTTCCAATGTATGTCCACGATTTTCCATTTTTATTAGAAGTGTGATGTTGCAGTTGCTTTTGAATATTATATACGAAATGTTTTAATCTTTAAAATGATTATAATGCAATTACCTAATTACAGTAGAAACAAATGCTAAATAATTCTTTTAAAAAAAGATATAGTTGTTAAATCTAATTGTTAGTGTAAATGGATTATCTAAATATATGTTGAATATTTAGTCTAAAATTAAGTAATCGTTTAACAATCGTATTACACCATTCTTTAGAATTAATGTATTTTTAGTATTAAATTTGCAACGCTTTAAAAAAGAATTTATTCTTGAGCATTGCGGTAATTGTCGACGTATTATTTTGAAACCATAATAAAACCATTTTTTGTTTAAATTTTCATTGTAATTACTCAATTGTTACTGTAAATAGAATTTTTGAATAAATAATTAATATTCAAGTCTTTTTTATTTATTACAATTCCATTCTAATCACATTATTTTCTCCGTTTTTAAAGTTTCAAGCAGGTAACGGGTAACGTAACGTCATATACATTACGTAATATTTATTATCTGTGGTATTACTGTAACTCAAATTTTGAAATAAATGAGTAATATTTAAGTCAAAATAAAATTGCTCTTTAAGAAATATTTAATAATTGATGTATTTTCAGTAGTACTAATTTTATACATGGGTGTGTATTTATTTTTTGAGTAGGTATACGACAATATAAGAATTTGATTCTTAAAGATTACAGTAAATCTTAATGTATTTTTCTAAAGAAATGTTTTAACACCTTCGTAATCACTTTAAAGGATAATACTTTATTGTCGGCCTTACCAGGGTTTTGTGCAGGTAGCGTGAACGTAAAAGTCTACACACTGTACCATGTATATCGAAAATATCATTAGATAATTGTCGGTTTCTTTTAAGAAACTTTGTCTTATATTGTACTGTATACTTATATATAAATACAACTACACCAAATTTATTCAGTCTAGTAGTCAATTTAGTCGAAGAAAATTTTAAGTCTAAGTCAAACAAGTACAAACGTAATATAACAAAATTTAATATTCGTGTTTCATTGTTTGCTTGATAAAGACAATTGTGATATTTTAAAATTAACGTGTGTAAGTATATTAAGTAAAAATAATTACAGTAAGTTATATAATAGTTTAATAAATAGAAAGTAAGTGTTGAATAATTATTTATTGATAAACTATACGATTACAGTAGTGGTGTATTGTTGTGCTAAACGGAAAAGTACTTGAAATAAAATGGCTAAAATCAGAAAACGAATTTCAAAACTCATATAAGTAAAAAATCGAGACCGTTAGTGAAACTACTCCTAAGAAAATACTTGAAGTTAGTATCCAAAAAAATACTTTGAGAGAAACTGCACCGGGCTTTTCATTTTGTATAAATGAGAAAATTTCTGCGAAAGTACGACAATTACCTCTTATTGGTTTCATTTCAACACTTAGAATTATTTAACTGTACAAATAATAGTATGAAAATAGTTTAATGAAAAATTGGCGGGTTTACAAAGCAAAATTATCATAAAATGTACAATATGTCAAGTAGAATAAATTATAAATACCGACCGTCTATTTCAACAGGAATTGTTTTTTTTTTCAATTACATGAATTTTTTTCATTTGCGATATTTCTTCTATGACTAAAAATGTTTATTTGAAAAATCAAGACTTAGTGGCAAATTTTATAGAAGAAACTGCATGAGAATTAATAGAAAGTGCTAGCGCGGAAGAAAAAAAATTTGCTATAGAAGCAGGAGGCGTTGACAACCGTAACATGCCTGTAATAACTGTTATTGCTCTGTCGGGAGTAGGATAGTAGGACAAAGAACTGGAAAAGAGTTATTTTTGGGAATAAGTATTGTTGTGTGTGCGCACGAGTCCAATCAAAAAATACAACCGTCTCCGAACATAAGTGTTATAGAAATTGGAATAAACTGTTTACAGGAATGGATTCTGATATCCTAACGTATTCGATGTGGCATAATAGAAGTATAAAATTTTGTGTGTGACAAAGATATGTCTCATTCACAAAAAATTCAAAAATTAAGATTCAACATATTAAATGGTCCTAATCACGTATTTGGTGACCCAATAAGTGTTCTTCATATTTTTGTAAAGGGAAAAAAAGTGAAAATGAGAAAAACTGGGTACCTGAAATATGGATAATAACGCAGCGGAGTGTTATAATTCAATTTTAGTAAAGTAAAGTAGTGGAAGAAGAAACTATCAAACACGGTGTGAAGCGACGGCGATTAGTTTCAATGGACAACCAGGAGGGTTCGTGAACCATAAAGAAGCTGTTCAACGAAGTCTTGAGCAACATACAAAAAAATTGATCAACACTTCAAAGAAAGAAAGCGTGGATAAAAAACCGAACGTTTGTTTCCCGAAGCATTTGAAATTAAATTGAATTTGCTCAAGCCGATGCAGACTATGGAAGAATAGAAGAAAGGTGTTTAACTCTAACAGAATATTAAGAAAAATAAAACGAATTTCAAAAATCCTTAAAAAAGAGTTTTTCCGAGCTCTGTAGTTCTGGAGGTGGACGTTTAATACGCATGGAAGTAACACTAGGCACTCCGATTTTGGTATTAAAGCCACTTTTAATGTCAAATCACCTTGATTAGCGATTAAGCATTTATTAAATGTATGAGATCAACAAATCGATGGGTAATGAAGATAAAACTAACTGTTTCTTATTTTGTGTTTACTTATATACGAATAGTAAAGTTACAGATTTATAACTATGGATAACCATTCAGGCCAATTGTTTATTAAATTTATAAGACGCAAGATCATGTATGCCTTTATCGAATCTTACGTAATAAATTATTTTTAATTTAATAATTGGGGTTGAAAACTGATTACACACTGTTTTTATATAGATGCGGTAACTATAAATATGAAGTTTATATGTAAACATTAAATAGTGAAATAAAGTAAAATTAACAAACAATAATAAAGTTACATCGGCGGCTTTCTGCTGTTTGTAAATAAACCGTAAAACAAACGATAATCTATTCGAAAATTTGGTATACAACATAATCTAAATTATGATTGTTGTATCTAATCACGGTTTTACTTTAGAAACTGTAACGGTGTTTTTGATGCTGTTCGTAGAATTACAATTTTAAATAGATATTAAAATCAGCGGATTGAATAAAACGCTATTAATGTTTTCAGGTTGCTTAATACTGTTGATGCCGTCGTTCCAAACATCATAAATCTTGTAATTTGATACCGAAGCTAAACCGCAATTTTAATAAGAACGCCTAGAAATAGGCAACTAACATAACAAAAATTTGAAAAAAACACATTTCGTAATGGACATTTATCTCCCAATCTATTATATCTATTGCAATAATTCAAAGATTGTTTGTTTTAGATAGAATAAATCTAGGTACCTAAAGAGGCTTTTTTAAATTCAAGGTCGTAATTACAAAGATAAAATACTGCAAATATAGGTCAACTTTAATAAGGTAGAATTAAAAAAAGAGCAACTTAAGATAAAATATCTCTCTTTAGGTACATACATTCAACCTTCCTTAAGAACTAGAAGTTTGATTTGTTTAATTATCTTTTATAGTTTTCACGAAAACTTTCTATTACGAACACTCTAAAAATGAATACCGGGAGTACCCCCTTAAGTACTAATTATAAAATCATTACCACCACTCAAAAACTGATTCATTCCCGAAACCCTTACAAATAATTTTGTTTTTGTATGCATAATTGTCATGTATAATTCAATATTTTAGCATAATAACTTGCATATTTTTTGTCATATTTTGTTAATATTTTTTGCATAGAATTCCGAACTTTATTTATAACGCTAGATGTCAAAAAGTTATTTCGTAGTACCGAAACCGTTCTAAAATTAACAACAATTTTGTAGCTTTACAACTTTGCTTTAAAATTTGTATCTATTTAAGCCAGTTGAATCAAGTGGTAAAAAATAATTACTTTAAGTGATGAGACACCTTTGTAAATACTATTTTTTTTAAGAATATCGAAAAGGAATACTCATAATTTTTTAAAGAACTAATCTTTGTTGAGACTCAATATTGACTATGTATGCACTTATTTAAAAATAAACGGATAAAAAATTGCAAACATATATTTGAAATATTTTTTTTTAACAATGCATCAGTGTTACAACATTTCTATATATAAGTACGCATTTGCTTTACAATAAAATATAAAATTAATAACGTTTTGGAAATTCCATTGGTACTCCCTGCCCTCATTCTATCTATTTTCTTAAATAAAATACAAAAACTTAAAAATCAGTCCGGCGTTGTCGCGTTTTAATACAAATAAAACGAAATTCATAGTCTAATTTTGCCACAGTTTATATCTGCAAATATTTCGTTAGTAACTAGAGTGTATGCACCTTTATTATCTAAGTAGTAAATATTGTCGCGCGTAGATGCAGGATTAAAACCTTCACTTTGAAGATCGTTCTTCTTAAGCTTATAAGTACCTAAAACAATCATTTCGAAAATTGTAAAAAAACATTTTGCTTTACCTACCTGTCATGTCCATTTTCGTTACGATTCTTAAAAATATAGGACGTGCATATGAAGGAAGCACTTTACTAATTTCGTTTGGTAGCTTACTTAAATCTAAAGTTTTTTCAGTATCTAAAATTGCGGCCATTCCTGCTCTCCCTTCTTGGCCATGGATCTGTACACCGTATACAACTACATCTCTATAGGAAGTGATGTTACTCATCACAGCTTCCACTTCAGAAGTAGAAACGTTTTCGCCTTTCCACCTAAACGTATCGCCCGTTCTGTCTTTGAAGTATAAATAACCAAACTTATCGGATACAATTATATCACCTGCATCGGTAAAAAATATTAAATGGTGTCAATGCTAAAGTAGAGATTTTACCCGACAAGAAAGCTGCATCTCCTTTATGAAACACGTCGTGTATGACTTTTTTTTCGGTCGCTGTTTTGTCAACGTAACCAAGGAACGCTCTTGTAGGATTGCTTGTAATTTTGCCAACAAAAGCACCGGGCTCATCTGATTTGCAAATAATACAAAGTCCTTTTTGATTTCGCACAGGTTCGCCAGTAGCTTCGTCGACTTTGATTATCGATATTGGGTAAACGTTTGGAATTATACGAGATACAAAGCCAATTGCACCAACGGTGTTGTCATTGTTTACTGGAGAAAAAAAATAAATGATTAGATAAAATGCTATAACTATAACAACGACAACGATGTGCTAAAATTTGTCTCACAAAAAATTGGGAACGTCAATCATTTTTCCCGCAGCTAATGTAGCTAAGGTACCAACATTTTTGTTAGCAATGTAACATCAAAATAATATCTATTGAAAACCACACGTTTAATAATCATAGTAAATCGCATTGTAAAAGGAGTGTTAAATGATATGAAACTAAAACTGCATTTAAAATCCAGCAGCGTGTATAATAATTCCAAAACATTTAAAAACTAAATGCATACATATGAATAATATGGTGATCATGATTTTTGTAACATAAACATGTTGTTTGTCGGAACAAATTTGTGATGATGCACGTGCTTATCTTGTCTACTAAAAATGCAATATGTTTGAAAAAGATACAAGTGGCGATTTCGGTCAAAAGATGTTTTAAACAAATGTACTTTCACCGCAAATCTATTACTTTTTAAGAATATCTACTGCTTTTTTTTAAATAAACAATCGCACATTAGTAAAAATTAACTTTAAGAAACTAAAACGCATGATCATACGCTACTGTTGTGTAATCGCAGCCAAGGGTGCTGGATTTTAGGATTTTACATAAATGCGTTCTTGCGTCGATCCTCTTTTTAGTTGTTTTTTTTTATTCAAGAAATTATTCGCCAGCGCCCCTGAATTGCAGTCTCCTTGATCTTTTGGGCACCTCCAATTTATTACTCCTTCAGCAGTTCTGTTTCTTCAATGAAGTCCAGAAGCTTATTCCAAGAGGCTTTTTTCAATTCATCGTCGGTTAGTTTTCTTGCCGAGAATTGTGCGTTGCGTTTGATATGCTTCGCATTTACACAGTAGATGCTGCGAAGTGTCGTCGCCCTCCCAGCATCCGCGACATAAAAGATTACTTTGCAGTCCTATTTTATGTATATGTTTGTTGAAGCCATAGTGTCCTGTTATTAGTCCTATGAATTAACTTAACTTTTGTTGACTCATGCACGATAGTGCATTTGAGTGTTTGATTGTGGCTCTGTAAAGAAGAGTTTTGCGTGCCTCGTCCTTTAAAAATTTTTCTATAGTTTCTTATGTTCCGCTGCTAGTTTGCTGAGAATTATTACTTTTCCGGTTTCGTAGGTGATTCCAAAAACGAGTCTAGGTCCGATATATCATTTTAATTACGGTGCGCAGATATACCATGCCTCAATTGATACCTCAACGGTTGACCGTATACAGAAAGTACAAAAAGCTTGTTTAAGGTTCATATTTGGAATTAGAAGATATCATAAGTTCTCTCACAAGTTGAATGATGTTAAATGGCTTACAATGTATAATCACAGAGTTCCTTACTGTTTAACATTGCATCATAAACTATTGCAATCTCAAACACCGATAGAATAACTTTTCGAACGGACGTTTATAATATTACAACTAAATTTCATAGCCTATTGGCGCCCAATGTGGGGCTTGCATATGTAGAAATTTGTTTTACTTTATTTCTAACTTTGTTACGGAAAGAAACTTAGCGACTATTTATCTAAAAAACGATTTAGAGATTAGTTGCAAATAAAATGTTTATGTGTGAATGTTGTAACCGTCGTTTAATGTTATGCAAATGGTTTTGTGAAAATCCCGGTATTCGAGTTGGTTTTATTTGTCTTATGTACTTTGGAATCGTTTGAATAATTTCACGTTAATTTAATAAAATTATTCCACGTTTCTAATTCATCTCTGTCAATCAAAATTTTGTATTTAATTGATTCGAAATTATTACGCTATTGAGGTGGCAGACACAGTGTAGCGAAATAATTATGTCCTTTCAGATGCACCTCGATATTTCTCGGCCAAATTGGCACCTAAGTTTATCGGTCCGTTCTATGTGAAACGAAAAGTATCGTATCAGACCTATGAGTTTTCTGATGTCACGAGAGTATCTAAAGGCATATGGAACGCCAAGGATTTGAAAACCAGCGCGACTGGGGATCGTTAGTTTTTTTTTTATTTTAGTTCTTTTGTTTTGGCTTTGTTTTAGGTTTTAGTTAGTTTTCTTTTGAGTTCCGTGTAGAGACGGACTAAGAATACTCTATACAGTGGTGACACCACTTGTCGTAAAAGGCGACTAATCAATGGTTCTTTTATTTCCATGTTTCTTTCTTCTACTATCTAGTCTATTATTTTCTTTATTTTTCTGTTGTGTTTGTGACTAGGTACCATCGCTCGATGACGGTTTTAGTTGTAGGAAAAATGCAATGCACGGATCTCGTGATGTGCAGCGCACCCTCTTCTATTGTGCAGCATCGAGTAATCATTCTTTCGTCTGGTTTCGTTTCGTTTTTTTATTATTAGAGGTTTTCGACAATTGCGAGATTGTATCGTGTCGAGCCTGACATTTTCTCAAATCTTCAGCTTGCTACATTTTACCGACTTTGACGCTTTTTGCCGATTTTTGACGTATTTTTTTTTGTTACCGTATTTGTCGTTTACCGTTAACGTTTTTAACGTTTTATCGAAACATTGTATTGTCAATGGTGTTTTGCCGCCCTATCGATGCATCGTATTTTCGATATTGGTTTCTATCGTTTATCGTTTTTTTATCGCCCTGTTTCGTTTTATCGCTATTTAAGTTTTGCTCTTATGAGAGTAAGAGAGAAATCACTCTTCTTGTAAGGGCGGTGTAACCGTCGTTTGATTTTGTGCAAATTCTTTAGTGAAAGAGCCGGAATTCAAGTTGTTTTATTAGTTTTGTGTACTTTGGAATCGTCTGAATAATTTCACATTAATTTAATGAAGTTATTCCACGTTTTCAAATTCATCTTTATCAATTCAAATTGTTAAGACAATTTTGTATTTAATTATTTCGACATTATTACGCTGTATATAGATCCGTACTGTGCATTTACGTGCATTTGGAATTTTCATTGCCCTGGTAAAATTCCAAATTTATCTAATTTATGTTTCCCTTTGAGATACTATTGTAATTAAATATATTTTAGCAGTTTGGTTATCTTAAGTTTGTTTAAAAGTTCATTGTGTTAAGTGCGTTTGTACTTGAGTCATGTAGAATTTTATTATATTACATTCGGAATCTACCTTATAATTTATTACTTCCGATAGACGTTTTATTATTCAGTTTGAACAAGTTATTCTTTATGGGTGTATTGAATATTTTGGTTTGGATATTTTTGTTTATTTGACGTTGCATTTCTCACAATGACAAAAGCCGTCTTCGAACACTACTTTTGCGTTTTAATTAAATCTGCATCTTCTTTCCACATCTTTGTTTTACTGTTTTCTTTCACAAAGATTTCAGTCACAGTTTTTTAATGGTAAGGTAGGGTACTGAGTCTATAAATATAAGTGGTTTTCGTTTTAGGGAGAAGAGGTTCACGAGTTTAGCAATCATAAAAACATATCGAAATGTAGTCCGGGTTGAGAGTTAATTCAACCTTTAAGAACCAGAAGTCTCCGCAAAAGTGATGGAGAAAACAGTGAATTTTTAGTTCAATTGATGGAAATTTGTTTCTCGTAGTTCGTAAAATTTAGGGCTTTTAAAAACTTCACGTGCTTTCGAGTTTTATTTTTACGTAATGTACAATCGTGTTAGTTAAGTTGTGTTTTTACTTTCGCCTTGGTGGCGGCTTATTAAGAATCTTCCGACGGAACCTAGTCATTTGAGGGTACCCTTCAGCATTTTGCCGATAATATTTGGCAACCTAATGATCACCAGAAGCCCCTTCCTGGTCTACTACGAAAATTTAAGATATTTATTTTGTACCGACTAAACCAATTTGGTGAATTTAATTTTGGGACATAGTGTCTTAAAAGTTTTGGGTTTTAAGCAGAATAAAGTTCGTTGCGAGATACCGATTTTATCAGTTTTACAATTATTATATGGTAATTGTCTTTTGTGTATTAATAACGACTTATAAAGACTATATGTTACAAATGTTTAAATTATGTTTGTTTGACGTTTTTTTTACTTTTGTTTTCGTTTTCTTTCGAGTTTTCCAAAAGGTCACGGAGTTTTGAGTATAATCCACACCCATCTTCACTGAGCACCGACAAAACCTCGTTTATGTTACTTTCATTCAAGCAACTTTCATTTTTCCAGCTTTTGCACGTAACAATGTGCTGCAGAGATTAAAATTTGTTTAAAGAAAATTAATGAGTTAGCGTCATTTATTGATAATTTTAAAAATGGTCGAGAGTCGAATGAAGATAAATAAATTTAAACTAAGTTAAGTCATTTCTATGGCCGGTTGACAAGATTGAAAATTATAGATCAGAAAGGTAGCAAAGAATCGTTGAAAGCGGTTTGTAATTTGTTAGAAAAAGTTGAACAATTACAGGAGTTAGTTGATTAGAAAAATAATTCAGTGCTTCCAGATATTGGTAGGTAGTCTGATTATACGTAGTCATAGTGATAAGGCAACAAGGTCTATCAACGATAAATGTTACATAATTTTATTATTAATCTTTTACATGCTTTGATCTAGTCATGACATTTTTATTTGGAAAGAATTTTAGTTATTACGTATTTGAGTTTTTTCATTACAGGAATACGGAGATTTGTGATTTTAATTATCCATCCGGAAAGTAAGTAGTGACGTAGCTGCTGTATAAACCGAAAAATTTCTCAGTTTAGCATTATTTGTCACGGTTTGGGTCATTATGTTTAAACTAAGTGGCGCTCGATTTTTTTTTCTTTTTGTGTTATTTAATTATTTGTGTCCTTTTCCACGGACTAACTCGGGGCAGCCCAAGCCGTGAGTATATTCACCTCATAGGTATAGAAGTTACGTAGCAGCACCATTTTTCGACGATGTTTAGTGCACTATGCATCATGTTCGATACAGTTGCCCGCCCCAAAGTTCCCGTTTGTGATAATCGTAAGATCGGTGCCGTATCCAAAAGCGAATACCCCTCCGTCTTCTAGTTCTTGTAGTAACTCGTCCATGACGAGGCATATTAGTACTGGTGACGGCACCCCACTTCGTGGGCACCCGCCAGTCACTTTGACTCCTACAGTGCTACCGTACAAAGTAGCTGTTAACGTCCAATTTCTGAGCATTGAGTTGACACAGTTTCGCACTAGAAATATTGTGTCTTTTTTCTCCATTGCCCTTAAGGTAAAGAACTACTGTCAAATGCCCGTTTAATATCCAGAAACGCACCCAATGCAATATAATTGTATTGGATTGCATTTTCG
Organism: Aquatica leii; assembly: GCA_035610365.1. NCBI lineage: Eukaryota > Metazoa > Arthropoda > Insecta > Coleoptera > Lampyridae > Aquatica > Aquatica leii. Next base: position 84,606,179 of record CM069434.1, read on the forward strand.
CATTAGCTTACTGATTGGTCTCTAAGATTTTGCCTGGGCGTAGGTAGATCTCCCTTGTTTTGGTATAAATACCAACTTGACAATCCGCCAGTTGTTTAGTATATGCAAAAGTGCTAAGTTGGCTCTGAGAATTTCGCGTACTGTGTATCACAGATCAACAAACCCTTCGTGCAGAATTATTGGCTCCTGGACTGAAAAGGTTTAAACGTATTGATTGGTATCTATAAGTCCTAGTGCTTAAAAACTTCAGTTAACGATAAACCCTGGAAGTGTTAATGCAATATTCCTTACAGAGTACCTTCAACAGAGTCAGTAAACTTTCCGCTTTCGATCAGCTTAGAACCGATGTTTTCAGTGCGGTCCTTGTTCAGAGCTTTTTAGAGGCGAAAACTTGTAGCTTCGTTTTCTACGTTCCTACAGTACCTCCCACATAAGTTTCTCTTGGCGTTTTTAATGGAATTGTTGTATGCTGCGGTTCTGGATTCATTTTCGCTCTTTTTGGCTGTGTTGAATAGCCTTCTAGTGTGTACCCTGCCTTTGTGTCCCTGTTTCACCAAGTTACCCGGTTAGGGGTTTGACGGTTTTTGTACAGCTTGCTTCAAGTTTAAATGCGGATATTAATGAATTAACAATATTGTCCGTCATTAGTTCTAGCGTGCGTTTTTGGTCTAATTTGCTCAAAAATATGCAGTGGTTCGCTGATCTTAATTGAATCAAACAAATATAAAAAACTACCACAGAAAAATCTTGAATTTACAGTTATTACGCATATGGTTGTTACCAATAATTTTTTTACAAAAAAACTACGCTTACCTATATTCGCATTTCCTTCAGTTGCGCCATAAAATTCAGCTACTTTAGGAATATTAAACCTTTGAACGAACTCCATCCAAATTTGAGGTCTCAAACCATTCCCGAACAAGATCCTTAGTTTGTGATCGGCGTCTGATGGTTTAGGAGGAACTGCAAGAATGTATCGACACATTTCCCCAATATATTGCGCAATCTAAAACGGGTATTCAAATTCGGGCACTTACAGTAGAAGATAACTCACCGTGCAATCGTACTTTTTACAATCGATAAAGAACGTAGAAGCCGAAAATTTTTTGCGTATCACAATGGTACTGCCAAATAATAACATTTGACCTATACTCATACAACCACCCGCCGTATGGTACAAAGGAAGAGGTGTGTAATATCTATCACTGCGCCTGAATCCGGAAACGAAATGCATTCCAGCTGCTATAAACATGTACCTAAAAACCAAAAATTAGTACTTGTATTTAATATTTTAGTACAAATACCTTGAATTGGAAATGACTGCGGCTTTAGGTAACCCTGTTGTGCCAGAAGTAAAAATATACACTAGGTGGTCATGGTGGCCGCTTTTATCTGGTACGACAGGTACCGAAGACGGGGCATCTTTTAACAAACTATTTAAGTTTTGAAACCTAAGATCAGTGGAGTGACCAAAACTCGAAGAAGCTGCTGTCACTTCATAGAGAGCAACTGTCGACTCTATTTGATCCAAAATTTCCCTAACAGCTACAAGTTAAAGTGTCACGTTAATTAATTAAACGCAATAAAATAAAATTACCATCTGATAATTCAACACCAAAAATAATCGCCTGACTTTTTGATACTGTTATAGAATGCACTAACGGCGACAGTCTTTGATTCGTGTTTATTAAAGGTACAATTACACCCAGTTTAGATAACCCTATCCATATGCAAATGTATTCGGGTTTATTCTCCAAAAATAACGCAACGACGTCGCCTTTTTTGTACCCGTGACTTTTAAAGACATTCGCAACTTTGTTACTATATTCTTCAACCTATAAACTCGTTTTTAATAATTTCCTTAAACGATTCCTTGAAATTACCTGTGCAAAAGTCCATTCTTCATCTTCATAAAGAATTGCAGCTTTATTTGGGTGATTGCGCACATTTTGAGAAAATACATCGGCCACAATATTATTCTTCTTTTCTTGTTTTCTCATGAATAATAACAGCTTGATGTAACTAAGTAGGGCCCTATTGCAAAATAAAACATTAATAATTTCAAATTGTATGCAAATTTTTCATTCGAACGTATTTTTTAAACATGAATAGTACATTGCACTTTTGTAAAAATGATTATATATTTGTATAAATAATTTGCCATCTGCGCGCCATAAATTGCTCGTAAGATTTCAAGATCATTGTATCTAAAAAGTGGGTCAAGCATGAAAAGAGCTTTCTTAAACCGACTGCGTTTAAATTTCCTCATATGATTGTAATTAAATCTTCTACGTCAAGAGAAATTTAAAGTAAATGCGGAGAAAGCAAATTAGTGTTTTTAAATTATAATTTTTATTAAAAAACTGTATTTGCGTAAATTATTAGTTTCGCCATAAATGAGAATTATTAGACTACATTCTAAATGAAATCATGTCAACACGACAAATAGTTTCAAATTTCAAAATGAATATAGTAGAATTCGGTCAAAACTATCCTTGTATTAATTTTTACCGCCTAAGCATTTACTTTAAATGTCAATAACGTGTTTGTTACTAAAAGTAAGGTTAATCAAAAATATAAATTCTGCTAATTAGTGTCTGGTTTTTCCTGCATATGTTAATTTGCTAGAAAAATATATACAGTGAGTCAACAATCTTCAAAAACTTCGAATGCGGACATCGACATACGATTCATAAAAACACAATGCGGTACAAAGTTTATGCATAGAGACAGTTTACCGAATTTTGTGAGGTAACACCATTAAATGTACCAATATGATACTTTAGAAGCAACAGTACCAAAAAGGAAAAAACTGCATAAATTTATTGCACAAAATTTAAGAAAACCTTTCAAAATCCGCCAACAGCTCATAACTGAGAAACAAAATCAACGATGAAAATTTATCAGAAAACAATTCATTCTTTTACAACATGAGACGTTTTTAAAAATAACGTTGTTGCGCTAGTTTTATTTAAAACCACTTTTTAAATCATTAAGAAAAATTCTAAAACAGGATTTATAGCACTTCGGTATTTTCAAACACCCTGAATTTTCCTTACCTTTTTTCAATCTTATTCAGTTTGTTGAGACCTACGTTTAAATACTTTTCGTGATACTTGATTGTTATTACATATTATGGGTACTATCTCCATAGTTGTTATTTGTCTGATAACAGCCACGGCCGTTAAAATTTAATAGTCGTAGACGATATTTTTTAACAACAATACTATCTACAAAAATGTTTTTCATCAATTCTTATTTATTTTAATAACATATTGCAATATAACATTTGACTTTAGAACTTTAGTTACAAAACCTAAAAATTGTAACGGTTTTATAAAAACAAGACAAACAATAATAGAGAAGCAATAGATTTAAAGCAAGATTTGTGGCAAAAGAATGTGCGCAGCGAAAATAAATTGATCTTATAGCAATTACAATGGAATACAACCTTGAAACCACACAAATGGCTGCAATTACTGCCTTTTTGCAAAGTGATCGAGATGAAAAAATATATATACAGGGTGTATCTGAAATACGACTACAAATTCAAAAAGTAGTTCCCTTGTGGCGTTAAATAAAAATGTTTCTTTTAAAGATTTGGTCTAAAGTGACCCAGTTTTGAGATATTTGCAATTAAAGTTTTCAGGCCGGTTCTGACTATTTAAACAAATGGAAATTGTTTGTTGATTGTAACTATGCGGTAAATGATTGGTATAAATGCTTTAAAATCCGTGAAACTTATTGATGTATTGTGTTAATTATTGCTTTCCTAAATTTTCCATCATTTACAAAATCAATTCTTAATAAAATGATTAAAGCAGATAGTAACGTTGATTTCTTAGAATTATTACTGCCCTAGCTTAACAAAACGTACTTTGTGTACACGATCACATTTATCTTCGGTTATAACCAAAACAAGACTTCAGGCAATTAAATGCAAAACTCAGCTTTCTTAAAACTGAGTTCGACAATCTGATTTATTTCTGTCTCGGTTTTTCAACGAATTTTTTTAATTATACGGTAAGTGTAATTATAACCTAATATCCTAATCGATAATTGCTTTCAAAAACTTTATTTTGGGGTTTGTAGGGTGTTTTAAGAAATAGTTAATTTGAACCGTTTATTTTACCAAAAAGACTTAGAGGCGACTTGTACTGTTACAAGAAAATTTAGCGCAAGAATTTGACTTGCTCTTTGAAGTTCGCAGAACAATGCGGCTTAGGCACGATAGAGCTCCACCGCAAGTAAGTAAGAATTTATACATAACTGAAAAGATTTTCCTAATTATTTTTAACATCGTAATGACCGATTATGTTCCTGTTTTGCTTATCTATGCCAATCATACCATTTATCGATTTTGTTTTCTAATCTGATAACTTGGACAATTAAATTGTCTTAATAAAAAATGTATTTTATGATATTATTTATTATTATAGATTTTCTTAGTGAAATAAACAAGTAGAATGTTGGCGAATATGACTTCTTTCTTTTATTTTATTTGTGTGCAGGACAATACGTTTAACAATTGCAACGGTAAGGTATTGCGGGCAGCACAAAACTCAAATATTAAACTAAACATAAACTAAACCATGAAACCGTTTGACACCACATAGGAATATAAGGTACGCTTCGATGATGGGCTATTACAAGCGATTGGATATCCGAATGATACATATAATAATAACTGTAAAATACGTAAATTTTTAGTTTTTAACACTTTCCACATTTTTTCCGTGTCTACTTGCAAAAGAAACTAAACTCTTTTCACTTCACTTTTGTGTTGAGTTTGAAATATGGGCGAGGTCGACAAATCGACAAAGCTTATATGCAAAGTTTAAACAACCTGGTTAGTGCGGTTTAGAAAACTGTATTTGACTAACAGCGCCATCTGTTAACATGTTTACAATAGTACATAGTGTTTAAACATTCCGCTTTCCCTACTTTGTCAACGCTAACACTATTCGGGACAAGTACGAACGGTGCGTATCCACCTATCTTGTAGACAAATGCAGTTTGCCGTTCGCCAGCCGCTTACACCAAAACGTATTTTATTTTGTTTTTGAAAAAACGCGATCGCAAAATCTAAACTTCTATGTTCACCCTGAAGATTTCTTCTAAATATTGGTGAAAGAATTTTTGAAATCGGATGAGTATTTTGAGAGATTACCTCATACATACAAACTGACAAACTTCACCTCTTTATAATATTAGTACAGATGTATCGTGTAACACAAAATTCGCATTTGAACATTTATCTAGTGAGATAAATTTTTAAATGGAATTCACAATAAAAATATTATTTGATATTGAGTTTTCTATTGGTTATTACATATTAGAACATTACATATTTTATTGATTTTGTATTTACTTTTTAAAAACATTTTTTATTGGTTTATAACAAAATATTGGAAAAAATTTACTTTTGTATTTTAAATGGACAATTCTCAGAACAGTAAGCTACATAAATAATTATTAAACTTAATTCAATAAAAACTTATTGGTTTCTAAGTGCCGTATTTGAAAAGAATAACAACGTTCTCCATAGCCTAATCCATCGGCAACTTAAAAATTGAGATCCTCAATCATTTTAATATCCTCTTTTTTAAAACCTTCACTGTAAGGAGTGTCAAAATAATAAGATGCAGTTTAAAAACAAGAACCTTAAAAGTATAAATAAAAATTCATTAAAAAAATGGATCTTGTTTATATGTATTTATTTGATGACTATATTCATACTTCAACACAAAATTGTTTTTTACCTTTTTGGCAAACAGTACTTTTATAAAAAAACTGAAAGTGCGTACACTTACTACCGAACACAAGTTTGCACGCTTCCACAACACAAATTCTTTCGTAGCTTTATCACACTTATAAAAAACTAAGCCACAGAAACGGAAAAATCAATAATCTTTATCACACAAATTCACACGTTTAAAAAAATTAATATTTCCTGTACAACAGATAAATACCCGAAAATGGCAGTTAGAACGAACAACTTTTTTTAGTTCAAATCTTTGATTTGAGTCCATAGTTATTGGCGTTTTTTTGATTTTTCAAAAAGCTCCTTTATTTTAAGGAATATTTAAAAAATACAAAAACTTCGTTTTTCTAAAACATTTGTATTTACAATTATTTTATATTTCATCAAATAACAAAATGGCGATCGATCAAACATTTTAAAACAAGATATTTTGAAAACGACTCAATCAATCAAACACTATAACATTTGCATGAAACATTTTTTTTTGATCTGCCCAACATTTTTTTTTTAATTCAAATTGAATTACAAGATAAATTTTAACAGACTGTAACAATCATTTAAAAGAAAATAGGTTTGCTGACATTACACAATGAAAGCGGAATAATAAACGCGTATTTCAAACTTGAGCCAAGTGTTTTCTAGTTCGTACGTTCAAATTTAAATACTTTTTATTCTTGTTTTTTAAAAATACTTTTATTTAAAAAAAAAATTATATGCTGCTTCATTTTAAAAAGTTTCTATCATGTTTATCACTTGTATGCGTATTTTGCATAATTTGTGTATAAATTATCAAAACGCTGAATTTCTTGACCTGATTTTTGGAGAAAGCAAAGCACAATGCACTAGAAGATCGCAGAATGTATCGGAGAAAAAAGTCGTGGAAATTTCAATAGATTTCGTCAAATCCCTGCATTTGAAGAAACTGTTCTTAAGTGCAAGCTTTAGGACCTAAAGGCTTCCAACCAAGATTGTTGTTTCGTCGTTGGTTTCTTAAACGTTGGAATCTTCAGAGGCGTTTTAAAAAGTTTATTCTATTTACAGACTAAGCTTGTTTCACAAGGGACCGTGTATTCAATTCTCACAATAATTACCTATGGTGTGATGAAAATCTCAATGCAACATTTATTCGAGCGCATCAACGCGTAAATGTATGAGCTGGAATCGTAAGAGTGTACGTTATTGAACCCTACATTCTCCCAAACGAATTGAATGGTAAAAATTATTTTAATTTCTAAAATAACGTATTGCAGAACTTCTTGATGTCTTGCCGCTAAACATCAAACGACGACTTTGGTTTAAACATAATGGAGCACCGGCTCACAACCTGAGAAGTCCTAACACTACTAAATAAAAATATCCGAATTAGTAAATTCAAACAAGACGTACTGTTGCGCGCTATTTGTTTAATTTTGACCACGCTTCTCAGTTGCAATTTTTGCAATTTATTTATTCCTATCTAGTCTCGCTACATGACCCACCCAGCGCTTTTTGAATTCCGTTATTCGTTTAGTAATCATTTTTGTTTGTATTTTCGTTTCTTATTTTGTCTATCTGTCCGAAGTTTTCAAATAATGATCATAATAATTTTATTTGTCTTGGTAGTTTTTTAGTTTGATTTTATTTCCTAATGTTATAGTTTCCGAGAAAGATGTATTGGTGGACTTTTTTAATATCACAGTTGTGTATTTTTAGTTTTATGTGACTCTGACTAACTAACATTGCTTAGGTATTTTCCATCAACTTTAAGGCCTTTGGGATCACATTTCGGTATTTTAAAAACATTTTTTATACTCGCAGCCTGGGAAGTGAAGTTTTACATACGTGTGTAGCCAATCAGGAAATTGTTATTCTCTATTTCGACATGAGAATTAGCCATTCTTACACTAAAATCCGTGTAAGAATAAGCAAATTCTTACACAAATTTTAGTAATGTTAGTTTTTTCAAAGTTGGTATCTTCGCATCGTAAGTTGACGTTACATGAAAAAGAAATCAAAATTATTGGAATTGAACAATTGAAATTCCAATTTTGACGCCAAAATAAAATAAACACGTTTTATTGATTCAAATTTATTTACTTATAAAGGGATAAAGAGATAATTTCGTATGATTTTAGGTTAACACATAAATTTCAATATGTCAAAGTGTAAGTGTTGCCAATTCAATAAAATAATAAAGTTTCCCAATGTTGTTTTAAAATTAAAATTATACGAAAAATATTAATTATTGTATCAAAATAGAGAAAATAGTATAAAACACAAGTTACAGAATGAACGCGTTTCAATCACTTGACCGCTTCATAAACTCACCGCTGCGCGGCTCGTGTATGAAACCCGGTCTCGTGCTTGAAGCGCGTTCATTCTGTAACTTGTGTTTTAATATACTATTCCCGCACGAGTGCGGGAAAAATCACAAAAAACACTGGTATTTACAGACATTTAAACAATAATATTATAATGCAATTTTAATTTGTAATTGTTAAAAACCGTTTTTCCAGTGTTTTTTATTAATAAAAACAAGAAGTAAACTTAAAAAAGCAATACAAAGTATACAAAATATGATCAGCACAAACACTTTAGACATAAAATGTCAATTCATAGCACTCTACACTTTTCATCAAGGTGACTATATCAAAGTTTGACATTAATATAAAATGATTGCTTCTGCTTATCAAAGGAAATATTTGCTCGTTACAAAAAATTATGTACAAACCTCTTGCGGGAAAATCATTCTAGCATTCGCGCTATTAAAGCACTCACTCACTTCGTTCGCTCGTGCTTTAAATGCGCTCATGTAGGAAAAACTTCTTCCCGAACTTGGTTCGTTAATAACTATTCTAGCGCCACAGTAATTAGTTTTAATAAGATTATGCTTTTTTTGACGCACGCTTCGTTGTATTACAGTTTCGGTTCCTTTGGTATCCGTTGCAATCAAGTCGAATGCTGCTCTACCAGATATTTGAAAACCAGTTTAATCGGAGACCAGTCTATAAAAGCTTGATTTTAAGACGCAACCAGTCGGTTTATTCCTAGCTCTAAAAATGACGTGTGAATAAAAAAGCAACGTGTAAAAATTCAATCCCACGAAAATTACTCAGAATTAAAAATTGTAATGCAAAAGTAATCCGTAAAAACTTGAATTCTACTATAGTTTAAGAGTTGTTCATACTTCTTCTATTGTTATCTCCGGCAATTCTTAAAAGCGCTGCTTATGCCGTCAGCTTATTCAGAAGATTTTCGTTGATCCGTGTCCGTGTTCGTTAAAACCTGACCAATCGTGTTTGTTGAACAATGTTTAATGGTGTAGGTTGGAATGTTTTTGTAGTAGTCATGTTTATCGGCATTTTTCGTATAGCAAGTCTCTAAGTGTTGCTTAATCTATAACCATCTTTGCTGCTAACTCTCTCACCATTCCTTAATAATAATGTTTGTACCTTGCAAGTATTTTAACGTTATCATAGTTAATGGCATGTTCTCCTTGGTATTAAGTGTTCTGCGACTGCTAATTTCTTACTGTTTCTCTGTTGTGCATCTCTTCAATGTTCCTTTACTCTGCACTATATACTGCATCCAGTTTGTCCTATATACAACTTTCCACTTTCCATCTGGCGCTGATTGTGGTTTGTTCTTCTTTATAGTACTTGTTCCTCGAATTTCTTTAAATTTATCTCTATCCTGGTCAACGCGTCAGTTACTCGTAGAATTTCTGTTGGTCGGTTTTCTAACTCACTAATCTTCTCTGCCCGTCGTAGAACTGTCCTAATAAGCGATCCTTTCTATCACTTAATGCTTTTGACGCAATTTTATACAATATGACATTTTCAGTATCTCCGATGGCTTAACCCCTCAAACTCGATCGGTTTTATATTATGGACTTTTTCTGTATAAACAGAAATAATTTTGTTTTAAAAAAAAATGTTAAAATATTGAGAAGTGTTTTCAATAATTTAAAAGACACTACAAAATTTTTTATTGCAATGAAATTATCACAGAAAATTAACGTGATTAGTTCTACAACGACTATTATTTTAACAAATTACACAAAATCTGATATGCGTTGAAGAAAACAACCATAAAACTTCCCGTTACAAAATTTTTTAATTTGTTTATAACGGTATTAAAATGGTAATTAGATCCAGCAAAAGATGCAAAGATAATATTTTCATTATCACGCAACTAAGACTTAACTGCTTACTTAATAACGGCCAGAAGACATCAGATTAATCGAGAGTGAAAGGCATTTCCATATTTTGTAATAATTTTATGTTAAGAAATTGTAATTTAAACCGTACGCCGTTTGTCTCCTTCCTACAAGAATCATTTTTTATTTAAAGAGATATATCTGCTCTAATTGCGATAAAAATAAAGCATTAAACCTGTGTCCTGTGTCGTTTATAATAAGTCAATATAATCAATATATGCGCATTTTTATGTACATTTTATATAGACTGATGCTTTAAACCACTTGTTTAATAAAAAATGTAATGTAGTCGTTTTAAATGAGCTACCATAATCATATATTGTTTCATAAGTAATTAAGTGTATTTCTATGTATTATTGAATATTTTAACATTTTCATGACGCTAAACAAATAAAAAAAATCACGTCACAATGTATCTTTTTTCATTAATTTCCATAGAACTTAGAACTGCGACACGTGTAAAGTATTCATACTTTTGTAAGAACGCTTCAATAAACAGCAATTGAGAAAAATATAGTAAGTAGGACAAACGTAATACCGATGAGAAATCAAACCCCATACACTCTGCATTTTGCAGAAGATTAAGTTGCAAAACACAATTATCCAATTGAGTTAGTTAATGCATCTACTCTATTTTAAACGACTTTCCAAAACAATTAAATAGAAAACTATAATTGGAGTGAATAGATGCTATAACTAAGACTAAAACAAAAGAGCATAAAAGATACATCCGTTCAAAAGTCTTTGAACAAAAAATCTTTCTAAAAGTACTACTAAAAGCAAATTTATTTAATAGAAAATTGAATTCAGAACAATAGTCGCAGTTTAAAAACACCCGGCCTAGTCACACACTATCATGTTAGTTAGTAGCCCCTTAACTATTAAAAGCTAAGTGGTACACAATTAGAAAATATATAACCAAAAAAATCTAAAAAAAATCAAGTTTCTGCATGTTCACAAAACATCTAAACAAATAGAATGTTAAAAGATGTTATAAAAACATTTAAAAACAAAAATAAAATTTAGTTACATTACCACCAAATGAAAAAAAAAACATTTGTTTGCGTTTGAAATTTTCCTCAAATATATGCTAAACCGTACACTAACAAAAACTTTGTAAGAATAAAAACATTTACGGTTAAATTTTTTGGAAGAAAAACCAAGTGGCATCGAGCAAAAGCACCGTTTCTTTTCCGAATTCAGAAAAACTGTACCAGATTTTTTTTACACTTTACTCTTAAACCAACGTACACATAAATTTATTAAATGCAGTAGGTACAGCATTGATCATGTTAAAAAAAGGAGAAAAACAACAACAACTGCAATTTTTTTTGTAATAAAAAATATCAAACCACTTAACTTTTTTAAAGAAACATAATTTAGTCCGGGATTCAGAAAGGGCTACAGTACATCACCCCATCTATTAACAATAGAAACAACTCAACCTATATCTATAACCTTCATAGATTATGAAAAAGCTTTTGATAGCCTTGAGTTATAAAAAACTACTGTATTGATTCTCGTTATAGAGACAACGAAGCCAATATCATTAAAAAGGAGATGTCCGTAACACTGACAATAGAGTGTATGCAAAATGGACAAGAAAAAGTCGTCCAAACACGAAAAGATTACGCCATCGTACATTGCGTGAGCGAAGATTTAGATGTGTCCAGAGAGATTGCAGTCGTATTTAAGAAGTTCGGACAGCTAGATGAACTACGAAGACAATAACTGCCGGTCGGCACAGTCTTAAAATTACGTGATGACCGACGCTTCTATCCTGATCGCCAAAAGCTATTTACGTGCAAAACCGTCATCCAAAAATCTGTGGCGAGCATTATAGAACCTCAAGATAAAAACGGAGTTTCAACTAGATTGTAGAACAGTTATGTTGTAGTTCGTCTTTCGAGAAATAGACATTCAAGTATAGGTCTGAATTTACCATCCAAGTAGAAGAGAGCTGCCGTGTCCAGCTTCCTGCTCTAGGGCAGAAAGGGGCAGTGAAGATGATTCAGGGTAATTACCGGAATATTTTCAAAGCAGATAACGTAAGAATATAAAGTGTTCGAAAGGAATTAGAGTCAGTATTCGAATCGCGTAGAGTCTGAAGACTGGTGTTGGTCTAAATAAATAAAACGCTTGACACATGTGCCAAGTATAAATAAACAAATGAAAATAAACACCAGTGTAGATAAAAGAAAAGTGCAACTTATCGCGGACATTATTTGTTAATATCGAGTAATAGTGAAGTAAAACTAAAAATATAAACTAAAGGTACATGTCATTTAAAGTATTTGCAGATGAAAAACGATGCCTACCTTTTTAGAACAAATTTGTAAATAAAAAAAAGAAACAAAACGTTTTGAAAGTCTTTGAAGCAGAGCGGTAATTAACTATAATGCTTACAATACGAGCCTATAATTTGTGCCGCAATAACCACAAAAGACAGATATGCATTTCTATATGAATTAAAAATCTAGAAATCCACACACTTGCGATTATTTAACTAAAGTTGCAATATAATTTCATCTCGGAAATCGTTGGTAAGATGGAAATAGTTATTTTTTCAACGAGTTCCTGTGTAAATTTAGACAGGAACAAGGTGAAGACAACATTTTATTGTTCGAACAGAGACTGAGTCTCAAAATCTCTCAAAAATAGTTTGAACTTTATATTGACAAGTGCGCAAAAACTGCCAAAGACGATTTATAAAACTAAAAAATTGGAATTTATGGCAGTTAAGAACAATAAACATTTATTATGTTTGTACCTAAAATTGCGTAATAACTTTAGCTAAACTTAGTTTAATTTAAAAAGCTGTCATAGTATTGGTTGTAGGTTTTGTGTTTACCAATACGATATATTTTACAATTTTACAAATTTTAAATTATACGAAAAAAAAAGTTTTTAATGGAATTTTATCGTCTAAAAAAAGATACATTTTTTTACAGAAACTTTTGGAAATCAAATTGTAACTAGACCGAAACTCGATTTTAAAAAACGATCACAAATCAGCCGCTTACAAGACAAAGATGTTTTTACTGAAATCCGCCGGAAGTGAAATAAAAGCAATCTAGATGAAAGCCACAAGCCTAACACTTCAAGAAAGTTTCAAATAGTAATACAAACACACGCGCACGCTAGCAACCACAAATAATCGTAATTGCGGATCAACTTAAAAATATCTACCAAACAAAATTGTATTTAAACGATCGACTTCCTGAGAACAATAAGGAAGATAATCATAATAATAATACTGAAAAGGATGTCGATTAAATTATGATAAACCCCTAGAATATTTGAGACCGGTCGCAGTGGACGAGATGTAAATCAAATTATTACAAAAGAAGAGATCCTTAACAAGATTATTAATATTAATTATAGATGTTGTACTCTTATTCATCACAGAGTTAAAGATGAATATTTCAACATCGTTACGAGTTAATCATGTAGTTAATTGTGTTTTTTTAAACACGTAATCATAGTGTCTATTACGTCATTAGAATTATAACAAAACATTTTAATTTTATTATGCAACTAACGCGAGTGCAGCTTAATACGTAAAAACGCGGTATTGGTAGAACACACTTAATTAATTAACTCTTAATAAGCATATAAGCGCGTAATTGCTTTCAATGTAAATTTTTCGTAACCCAACACGGAGCGCGTTTTGAAATTTAAAACGCGCGACCAATTCTACCAACAGAAGTTTGACAATACGATATAGCCAACTTGATTACAAATCAATAATAAATAAATAAAATAATTAAAGACTTACGTTATGTCTCTGGGTGCTGTCATTGCCGCAACGTACAACCATTCGTAGCGTTTGTAAATAACAAAATACACGACGAATATCATAATAGCCAGTTGTAACAAAAACATCCATCCCAAATAAAACCATATTAACGCAGCTAAGGCAACGAAAATAGAAAGAAATAATATCATGATCGCAGCACGTAGTATGAATACATAAAGCGGTTTTCGTAAACGGATTCGTCGTCTGTATAACGTGGCTGCTTGCTCAGTCTCTTCCGCTTTGACTGCTTTACCACATTCTAAATCGGACAATTCAGATATCCTAAGGCCATGAACCTAACGTCAATAAAAACAGAATGTTTATTATTAACACAATAACGCCATCTGTTGCTAATTTCTACAGTTATATCCTATTACCAACCTTGAACTCTACTTTCTCTAACATGCGGGAAATTTAAAGTGCGCGTATACAAATTGCGGTTACTTAATGATTTTTTTATTTATTCGTTTTACTATTATCTAATAAAATTTAAACGTTTTTGATTTTTTATTAAAAATATTACAAATTTAAAATATTTGCTTTAATTTAAATTTTTATTAGCACTCACCGTGTATAAAATTTGTAATTCACTTTTTTAAATGATGAATTAAATAATTATTCTTAATTAAATTTATATCAATCAAAAATCTTACTGGTTAATAAAGTTTTTTTTTTTTTTTAATAGCAAAAATATGTATTGTAAGCAAACGTTAATGCGTTGCGTAATAAAATAAATGCTCAATGTGTAAAAGATCTATTTGGAATCATATATAAATAAATCAAAAGATTATATTATGACAATTACGATAAAATTTATTCACTACAAGATATCATTCGATAAGAATTTTTCTGTATTAGCACACACGACAAACTGGAAAAGGAGTTTAATTTTTTCTGCAATTGTTTAATTACTTAATATGCGTTTGTGAATCAAGTAATTCTTACAATTTGTAAATCGACATAGATTAAAGCCTATTCTTCAAAAGGTTTAAAAGAAAAAAAATTATGAAAACATTGTTTTTTACTTTTTATAAAATCGAGCTATAAAAAAAATATTTTTTTAATGTTTCGGTTGTTTGATGGTATTATCACTAAGACCATATGAAAACAATTGTTTTAAGTTTTCACATCATGTTTTTTTTTAAAATTGTTATAAATAAATACTACGCTAATGACATGATTAAAATTTCATTTCTTAGAATTTGATCATTGATCAAAATACTGATTTTTAAGAAAAAAGTATTTTTTTAAACAAAGTTTTTATTGTTTAAAAACGCATTTTTTGTTACTGATGCTCTGTCATATTATAAATAAAACATTGTTTTCTTTATTTCATAAACAAGTTATTATAAACAAATGAATATCCGTAATTTTCAGTTACTACAAAAAAAAATGAAAACAATTTCTAGGTATTTCTATAAGTAAATATAAATGAATCAATAAATAATCGAGTTTTAAATTTAAAACCCAATTTATTTATTGTTTAATAAAGTCTAAAAATAGAATTATTTTAAAAAAATTATTTTGTTGAAATCATTGCTTTTATCAATGATCAAACACAACTTCAAAAAATATTTTTTATTGAATTTTCAGTGACTATAAAATATTAAAATCAAAACAAGTTATAAACAGGGACATCTTTTAAACCTTTTGAACTTTAAGTTGTTTAGCTTAAAAATTACAAGTGTTTTTATGTTGATTTACAGGTGGAAATAATTACTTAATTGGCAATTGCAAAATTGTAAAAATATATTTATTGGCAGATTATGCTTCATTCATTTATTTAAATAGTACCTGATTTTTTCGTTCTTTAATATGCATATTTAATGAATTAAAATTTCTTGTTCTTTAAGGATCGTTTTTTAAATTTGCGATATCAGCAGTTTCCGAGATATTTGCCAGAAATGAAAACGTAACACGCTTATATTAGTCTATGTATATGTATCTATGTAACGGAATCTTTGATCGTAATTTTCAACAATTTCCATAAGTCCGATTGACTTGAAAAATTGCACACGTGTCAAGAACTGATAACAATACAATTATTTCATAACTTTGTTCCAATGTTATGTCTAGGATTATCAGGATAAAAAGAAAATTATTTAGATAAGTTTGCAGGTTAATAAAGGTATTGTATACACGGAACGACGGTAAATGTCATTCTTCCTTACCGATATCATTGGTAACGAGCAGCCCCGCACCGTTACATAAGGGCAAAGTCGTGTGCCGCCGAAAAGCCTCAAAACTTAAAAGTAAAAAAAGATAAAGCAACAAACAACATTGTCAATACAAAATTCATAATGATAAAAAACCAGTAAGGAATTGCTAGCTATTACATTGTTTTTTATTTGTTTATTTTTTTATTTTTACTCTTCAAGACGAGGGAACCGAATTACTTCTGGAAAATAATATATTTTCCAAATGAGAGTATGCAATAATAGCATTTATTCGATCGAATACGTAATACGTAACATGCTAACATGAATTGTGTGATCTCACACAAATCTGATTTTATTCATGTTTGAGCTTGAAATTTCGCTTGCAACGAGCCAGCGAGCGAACAAGCTCCTGTCTGAGCTTGCAATGTACGAAACTTTATATATTTAAGCGCTGCATCGGTCGCGATTTCATTTGTTGCCTGATGTCCGATCGATAATTAACTTAGCGAAGTGAAAAAGTGCACGGGGTGATATCTGCTTTTGAAACTTTAGTTTTTTTGCGGTCTAGGACGTTAGAACGCGGCCGTTCGAACGCAGACGATTGAACGCCGCCGTTTAGACGCGAGGACATTTAAACAACAGACATTTGAACGTAAGGACTTTTGAACGCAGATTTGAAAAATAATGGAATTTTTGCACCTCATAGAAAAAAAAATTTCCATTTCTGTCACAACAACATGGTGTAATTGAATCTACGTTTTAAGTAACATTTATTATTTATTAATTATTCCTTAATCATCTTTTAGATGAAAATTTCACTTTCCATAATCGCTATTCAATTAGGCCGCGTCTAAGGATTTCTTTGTTTCTCCCTTTCACTTCATTATTGGTAATGATAACATTATTACCTATTGTCATATAGATACCTACACCAATCAGCATCATGAGTATAGGAGTACGTCTTTATATAAACCCAAAACCAGTAATTCGCTCACTTCATTCAACAATTAGACTTTGTAAAGTTGTTTTATTGTGATTGTTCTGATTTTGCATTGTTTAACTGCATTATGGAGATTCTCAGTAAGAAAGGTAAACGAAAATTTCATAACGATGGATATGTATATGTGTTCAATCGCATAAGTGGCTGTGGTAAAAAGAGTTTTTGGAGGTGTGACCAAAGGTCGATTGATGGAGTACAACGTGGCAAGGCCCGTATCCATACAGTAAATGATACCGTCGTTACGTGTTTAAATAAACATTGTCATGGAAGTTCTGCAGCTCGCGTTGAAGCCGAAATCGTAAAGACTGAAATAAAAAGAAGAGCAGAAGACACAATGGAGCAAACTAGCCAAGTAATTAAGAATTGTGTAGTTGGATTATCGCAAAGTGCACAAGCTGAACTACCCAATCGTGATGCTTTAAAGAAAATAGTGAGACGAAAACGGAACCAAATGAATGTTGCACCACCTGCACCACTAACGGCTAAAGAATTAGTAATTCCGGAAGAATATAAAACCTACGTGGCGAATAACATACGGGAAAATTTTCTAGTAAGCGACAGCGGACCAACACCTATCAGGATATTAATGTTTGACCGCCAACAAAACGTAAATGTAAGGTCTATTCAAATTTATTTTTATGTACCTATTATTTTAATTTAATTTATTTTAGGTTCTTAAGGAGTCAAAGCATTGGTTCGTCGATGGAACGTTTAAATCCGCCCCATTAATATTTTTGCAAGTGTATGTAATCATGGCAGAACGTTTCGGAGGCGTTCATCCTGTTGTGTAAACCCTTTTGCCAAATAAGCAAATGGCAACTTACACACTGATGATCGAACAATTAAAACGAATTGAACCAAATTTGGACCCCGAAAAGATATCGTGCGATTTTGAACATGGAGCTATAAGAGCGTTCCAAAACGGATTTCCAAACGCGCAATTGCTTGGATGTTTTTTTCATCTAGCACAAAATTTGAAAAAACATCTGGGATAGCTACACTTAATGAATGAATAATGAAGGGAACTTTGCGTTGGACACTCGAATGATAAGTTCCTTAGCATTCGTTCCCGTTGCGGATTTAGATGTTGCTACAGAAAGTCTCGCAGATGAACTTCCTGTAGAATTACACCCTCTATTAAATTGGTTCCAGGATTTTTATATAGGAAGACCAAATCGTCGAGGAAATGGAAGGCATCTCGCAATGTTTCCACCGCAATTATGGAGTGTCTATAGCCGTGTAATGAACGACATCGATTGGACCAATAAGCATGCTGAAGCGGCCCATAGACAGTTACAAACAGAACTTTCTACTCATCATCCCACAATATGGAATAATATGGAAATATCGCGATGCTGATAGCCGAATTAAGCGCTTGGTAACAAATTACGATAACCGTAATATAATTGAATATTTAAGAAATATATCGCACAATTATTTAATGGACAGTTAATTGTATATCTACATATGTAGATCTTTTGTGTAATAAAATACATAATATTGCGTTTTAATCGTTCATTACCGAACTTTTGCGTTCAAATGTACCTGCGTTCAATTAACTTTGCGTTCAAACGTCCTTGCGTCCAAACAGCGGCGTTCAAACGGCTGCGTTCAAACGTCCCGTTCCGAGTTTTTTGTAGTTTTACAGACATTATAGTGATGTGTTTTGTATTGTGAATTAAGATAAGTTCATCTAAAATTTATTTTTTATTTTAGATTTATTAAAAGCCAAACTCTTGCATCTCAAATATCCTTTCATATTTGATTATATAAACATCATTGTTAATTAAAGTAAATTCAAACAGAATAATTGATAAGCACTAATATTACTATTTATAAAAATTTATAAATTTTGAAATAACTTGAAATAAGTAATGTTGAGAAAATACTTTCGAGTTTAAGACGTCGAAACATTTCCATTTTTCATCAATAATTTTTCAATTTGTTTACTTACGTATTAATTACTTTACAGTATACAGGATGTCAGAAAAAAAGAAGAAATTGTCCGGATTCAAAAATTTGCTAAATAAAAAAAAAAGATAGGAAGAACTGGAAAACCATTTTAAAATTACGCGTTTTTTTTTAAAAACCCGAGTCTACTTTGCCAAATATTAATAACAATAATACAGTTGAATTCCAATATTCTGAACCTGTACTTGACACAAGTATCAGCAGCAGACAAGAAACTGATCTTCTAGAAAGCAATCCATCAACATCTTTAAGTACCGCTGATAATGAGAAATCAACACCTTAAAAAATTACCAGAACGGTAAATATGAGTAAACTTTTGAAAGATGCTGCACTACAGCCAAAGAAATTACGTCTTAATAATATTGAAACGTTCTCAAATTGAAGAGCCTTCTCGAAGTTGTTATCCATTGTCTAGAACGTATACCGAAAGATATGGAACACTCGAGAAGAATTTTCAAAATGTGTATAAATACCGAACAAACAAATCGTAAGTTAGTTATTTTCGTAATGCGAAGACAGCAGTGTTAAGAAGATTATTCAAGTCTAAATAAATAAATCGTTAGCGCGTGTATGTAGATAAATATACGAAGAATAATCTTGTACGTAAGCTATCCGCGGACTTTATCTTATCTTCGTGTAAGTGATATAAATTATAGTGTAAGTGCTTTTATTAAATATTATTAAATATTTAATTAGTTCATTTAATTTAAAAGTGTACATATTTTTAGTATAAGTAAAAATATTTTTAGTAGTTTAAATTAATTAGTTTTAATAATAAAATTCACTAGAATATTCAAGATTTAGTAGAACGTGACCCTGCTCATTATCAAAACAAAAAGGATATTTATCCGAGAGATAGTTCGGAGTCGGAGCCTAAGTTTTTCAATAGTTACTTCTTTAAAATTTTACCGAACAAAGAAAAAGTTGAGCGTTTTTGGTTGTTGTATTCCGAAACAAAAAATTCACTTTACTGCTTCTGTTGCAAAATTTTTAATGACAGCGATTTGAAATCTGTTCGCTTTAGTAATGAATCTGGTTACAATGACTGGCAGCATTTAAGTGAATATTTAAACATTCATGAAAAGAGCAAGGTACATATCGAAAATGTTCTAAAATTGCTAGATCTTTCTGTTTTAATAAAAATTAAGTAATTGATTCTGAAATAAAACATGTAATAAACAGAGAAACTAAATACTGGCAAGCTGTTATAGAAAGAATTTTCTACGTGATTCAGTTTTAAGGTCAGCAAAATTTAACTTTTCGTGGAAGTAGTAATAAGTTGTTTGAGAAAAACAATAGTAACTTTTTAAAATGCATAAAAATGATTTCCAAATTTGACCCGATTATGTCAGAACATACAAAACGCTTTTAAATAAAACATCACAAAAACTATCTCCGGGATAAAATACAAAATGAAGTAATCAACTTAATCGGTGAAAATATCAATTTCAAAATTTTAGAACTAACTAAAAAGACAAAATATTATTCCATATTATTAGACTGCACTCCTGACTCTAGTCACCAAGAACAAATTTTAGTTTGTATAAGATTTGTTGATTTAAAGAGCACGGTAATTAGTATAGAAGAACATTTTTGTATTAGTTTGTCCTATAAATGATGCATAGGGTAAAGGCTTGAAAAAATTTCTTTTGTCGGAGTTAGAGAAAGAAGGCTTTAATATCAACGATTTGCGGGATCAGGGTTACGACAATGGGGCAAATATGCAAAAAATTTTGGATTTCAATCCGCGAGCTTTCTTTGTTCCTTGTTGCAATCATACCCTAAATTTAGTCGTAAATGATGCCGCAAAATCGAATACTTTGAGCATCAATTTTTTTTCTTTAGTTCAAGAACTTGTAGTATTTTTTCAGCTTCTACTAAACGCTGGTCAATTCTGAAACCTAATTTATCTAATGTAACAAGTTTAACTTTAAAACCTTTATCGGATACTCGATGGTCTAGTAGAATAGATGCAATAACTCCTTTAAGGTATCAACTTGGGGAGGTTTATGATGCTCTGTTTGAAATAAGCGAAGGAAACTTTGAAAATAACGTAAAAAATTTGACTGCATCGTTGGCCAAAAAATTGCAAAATTTTGAGTTCATTTGCATTCTTATATTGTGGTATAATATTTTAAGTAAAGTTAACATTGTTAGTAAAATTATTCAAAAACCGAACTTTGATGTTGCTCAGTGTTGTAATCATTTAAATACTTCTGAATAATTTTTTGAAAGCTTAGCGCTCCGATAAAGGTTTTAATGATCTATTAATTGATGCTAAACAAATAGCATCCAGCTTAGACATACAACCTAAATTCAAAAAACAAAGAAGTCTAAGATCGCGAAAAATAAAAAAAAATATTTTGATTATGAATGTGACGATGAACCGATCCACGACGAAATTTAATCATAACATCAGTGGACGAAAGATTCCAAATCCTTTCTTCTTACTCTAATAATTTGGCGTTTTTATAGAATATTGATAAATTTAAAAATTATTCTGAAAACGAACAATTAGAATTATGTCAAATAGTTAAAAATTTATTATACGACAAAACTCGCAATGAACGATACATAACTGCCGTGGAACTTGTTACAGAATTACAATATTTGCAAAATTTTGATGAAAAAGTTATTACGTCTCCAAATGAAACTTTAAATTATATAACAATTAACGACTTAGTTGATTCTTTTCCTAATACGAGCATAGTACATCGTATTTTATTAACAATGCCGGTTTCTGTTGCTACCGCAGAACAATCTTTTTCAAAACTCAAAATAATAAAAAATTATTTAAGATCACCATAGTGCAAAACCGACTAATTTTACTTTCATATCAATAGAAACGAACCAGCTAAAAGAATTAGACACCGAATATTTAAATAAAGACAGAAAGCTTAATTCACTTAGCTAAAATATTAATAACAATACCTAATACCTGGATATTAACCTTTAAAAGGTGACATGTTCCATTATTAAAATAATATATTGTTTTGTTTTAATTTGTCGATCAGTTTTGTTCTGTGATATATAAACGACTAGTTTTAATGTTTTAAATATTTTTTTTTATTTCTTGTGCTTTTGTATCATATATTACATTTGAAACTAAAATACGAAAATTTTTAGTTGTAATACTGTTAGAATACATTTTTGTTTTCTATAAGTTTATAATTATGTTAAGCACCTCAATAAAAAAAAAAACTTGTATGGCTTATGGCTTGTACTTGTAAAATATAAAAATGAAAACAAATTTATGAAAATACTTTTTAAAATTATTTTTCAATAGTGGATAATAACACCTAACTTAGTCCGTATCTGTACTCACATATGAACGTAATACAAATTTGGGACGTTATTTTAAATTTGCACAAGGTAGTCAAAAGTGCTAGGCGCGGACCCGGTAACGAGTATAGTACTGCAGATGTCACTACGGTATTTTTCTACGTAAAAATTTTTTGAATTATGAAGTATTAGTGATGCGTTAGAAGAAATGGAAAGGTTACGTAAACATGAATGAAATAAACCAATATTTGTTGCTACACGAAACATATTCTAAGACCAAAGCTCTTGATTATAAACACTCTTGATATCATTTTGAGACTAAAAACTCAGAAAATAAATTATAGTTTTAAAAAACTAAAATAACAACACGTTTTGATAGTGAACCGAACTAAAAAGTAGAAAATAATTTTTACTTATGAATAGCTTATGATGCAGCAATAAAAAATCTAATAATCAATCATTATTAATAATCTTAAAATAAAATTATAGCAAAACATAATTTATTAACAAAATAATTTAATTCCAAGTAAAAACAGCGTCGGGTGCTTGATATTAAATGTTAAATTTATTCCATTGGTAACTATTTATAAAAGAAGAATTATGAAAGTATAGTAAATTGCAGACCTTTTTACCAAGATATCATAAGTGGGGGGTTGCAATTTACATTTTTAAAGTTGACAAAAGGGGGAAGGGGTTGTGTCACTGATCATGTAAATTTTGTTCCTCCTCCGTATTGTTAAAACGGGTTTTTTGTAATTTTTGATATTATATTTTGCTGTAAATATCTTTCCAATCCAAAGTTTTCAAATTATATATTTATTCGTTCCTTGAAAGCGCCCAAGACTTTTATTATTTTTTGATTGGTTAGATCTTTTTCCGGTAGACCAAGTGGTGGTTTTATCTAACACCCCTTTTTTAACCGAACTTGAGACCGGCAGAAAATTCCATTAGGTGACTCGTTTCATCGAAGAAAGAACAAAGAAAATTTGAACACAAAGACAAAAATTCGATACCAAAAAAGAGTAAAAAACATAAAGTAGATTTACTAAATGGTGGAAAAAATCTGATACCGTTTACCATTGCATAATCTGTGTAATGATTAGCATTGTGATAACAAGTAGACTATTTCAGTCAAATGATGAAGTTACATTTTGAATTTATTAGTAAATAAATGTTGGTCTTTACAATTGCAATAGAATAAGTTTTTAATTTTTTTCTGTTATTGACTATTGAAAATTAATTTATAAATTGATTAAAAACAGACAAATTAGATTATTATTACTACAACTAAAAGTAACTTATAGAATTAATCCTCACCAACGCTCATAAGCTTATTAACCTTTTCAAGCTTAAATCAAATAAGACCACTAATCTCTTTGTCGCAACAATCTAGCAATCTTTAATGGATCGTTTCATTTAAAGTATAAGGATTCACGCATTACGAGACAACAATAAAAATGAATGTACGTGACTGAGTTGTAAACGTCTTAGATAATCTACAAGCTATTGTATTAAAAGTAATATACTAACACTGCTTATGGTTGTCGTACTATTTAACAGAAGTTCATTAATTCTATGCAAATAATATTGTTAGCTCACGATTAAAAGCAAAATCGTAAGAGGCATTAATATTCTTAGGCAAAATCAACTCTATTTGGATGGTTTTTGATAAGTTATATTACGTGTCTATGCATATTAGACAACTAAACACATTAATTAACTAAGACCGTTTTACTCAAACTGTTACAAGGTTTTATAATAAAAGCACATTCCTTGCATATTCTAACACGTAAAAACGTGATTGAAAATAATAAGATACTGTAAGAACAAGTACAAGAAATAATGTTTTTTTTTAATTTCTGGTAGCATTAACTGTTCAAATACTAGAAGTATTGACACACTCTTACCAGTCATTGACATCAGAGTTAGAGATGCATGTTTAGATCTTTGAACAAAACACACAAGTTCGGTTTTAAAAAGTGGGCGTTCTCTAGAGTATCGAGCTTCTACAATTTTGAATTGTTGGCTGAAAAAAATGGATACACTGTTGTAGACAATGAGGCAGATTTAGGAACCGCAAGCAACGTGGTTGTTCGAATGAGTAGACCAATCCCACCTAATGTAGATCACAAACTGTATTACGACAATTACTTTTCTGGTATGCCTTTGGTTGCTTATTTAGCAAAGAAAGAAGTTCATTCTGTGGGCACTGTGGACACAAATAGTTTAGTTGGCTACAAAATCGTAACTGGAAAAGAAATAAAAACACGTGGAAGGGGTCTTATAGAAAAAACAGCAAAACATGATGGTGTTGACATACATTGCGTTCAATGGTTTGACAACAAAATCGTTTCCCTTATTTCGATTGATACATTCACTTTTCTAAAAAGTGAAGTGAAGTTATGAAATGAGCGGAAAGACATTAATATTTCAGACATCGTTTAAGAAAATAATAGACATATTGGGGAAGTCGACTTACAAGTTTCCTTGTTAGAACTGCATTGCATAAAAGTAAAAAGCAAAAAGTCGTATCGTCAGATTTTCTATCATATAAGCTGGCCGAACAATTATATAATCGTCGACTTGCCTAACCCACTAAAAAAGGAAAACCTTGCAGTGATATTCCAGAACCACAAAAAAACGTGTAGAAACTCCACCCGATATAAGTGTCCAAACTGACCAATTTTGCCACTGATCGAAGCTAAAGAACGGTGCAAAAAAAGATGCAAAAGAAAATCTAGGGTTAAATGCCAAAAATGTAAAATACATTTATGTTTTCATTCAAAAACTAATTGTTTTCTTCAGTTTTTCTACAATAAAACTTGTTTCTGTGCATATTCATCCTAATTGGGCACAAATACAAACTATCCCTAAAATGCATTATCTGGTAAAATTATTACTTTATTTTGACTATCTATCAACATGGTATGCATAAAATAAACTGAAATCTTTTTCTCTAAACATTTTAAAATTTGTAATGCATTGATGCAATAGAGGATTAATATTAGGTTTTTCAGTTCAGAGCTGAAGGAGGAATGTCGCAGCGTGTAGCTTTTTTGTCAATTTATACACACCCTTTATAGTACCAAAAGAAGACTATGGCGACAAAATGCGTCTCGCTGTAAAACTTCAGCCTAAAGCTGTAGATTTTCTTAATTAACACTGAGTGATATAACCAAAACAATAGTCTTTTGTAAAGTAGCTTCATATTATGTACGTAACGATTTAATTTTTTGATAAATAAAACGCTAAAGCAATTTTGATAAAAAAACATGAAATCAAATTGACTGCAAACGAGATTGTCTAGGAAGAAGTCAACATTTACTTTATAACCAAAATTTATCGTATACTCAAAACAAAAAAAGAAGAAGTGTCTGTTTAATGACATTAGTACTGAAAATCACATGGTTTTTTATTTAAAACATCTCGAAATATTGAGATAGGAATAATCAAAAACGTAATGCATAACACAATTACGACTACATCAATATTGAAAAATTTTGCTTGTTATATTCACTACGAAATATCCTAATAAACACTACAAGTACCTATTAAAAAACTAGCAATTTTCAATTATAGTAATAAACGGTTGAAACAACCGTTATTAGTTAATTAATAGAGGTAATCAAAATATTTAAAAATTAAAATGCTAGTTACGCGTCATTTTTATATAGTTTTTAATTGACATCGTTCAGGGATGCTTTAAATCGCATAACAAAGTAATTTTATTTATAACTGCAAAGTTCATTGTGCTTGGTTTAATGATATTAAATTTTTTAACAATTAAAAATAGCAAAAAACAATAGTTGGGCATAAACTGGGACAATCCTTGAGAAGTAGTTTGTCAATGAAATTTATAAAATTTAGACTCCTTAATTAGTACCGTGTTCACGTAAGGTTAAGTAATTTCAAGTAACCTTATAAAAGCACCAATTTTTCGAATGCATTAAAATGCCACAATTTTTGTTTAATTATAAAAACATAATTTTATTGCAAATATATTTAAATATATACAACGCCAAATCATTATTTTAATTAAAGCGCCAATAAATTAATGTAAATATATGAATGCTTAACACGTTTATTTTTAATTTTAACGGTTATCTTTAAGGTAGGTTAGTTTTTATTATCATTTTTATTATGTATTGTATATGTTACGCCCAAACATCGAAAACGCTTAGTGAGCGAAAAAATCGACCACAACGCGTTGTGGACGATGTTGAACGACCAAACACCGAAATAAGATACTTCTTCGGTGTGTTGTTGTACTTATTAAACCACAACGCGTTATTTGCAATTGCAAAACGACCACGACGCGTTTTGGACAATGTAGGACAATCACAACCCGAAATGATAATCGCAACTTAAAAATCTTAAATAACTTTAAAATGATATGATTAATATTTGAAATTATTAATTTATTAATTAAAAATACAGAAAGAAACAGGAAAAATAAAATTAATGTACCCTAAAAATAGACAAAGATAATGAAAGAAGTAATCATTTGTTTTTGCAGGCACTGCTGTTGTGGCATCTTGAATTGCACAGCACCTCTTTGAACCGACAATTGCATCTTTTTGTGTTACAATACTTACAATAACGCTTGCAATGGCAGATCGCAAATCCTTGTAATGATCCAGATGAGAGAGCTGAAGCTTTTCGCAGAGTTAATGGTGAGCTGGGAATATCCGATTCAGCAATAAAATTAGAATTAGCGAGGGTAAATTCAATTCGACTGTAAATTCTTTCCAGGACGCTTTTTTTAGTTCCCAGTTTATATAAACCAGATTCATTAACACTGAGAACAACAGCCAACACATTTCTGGGAGCAAGTCACCCTCTATCTACGTCTGGAATTTTAACTACGACATTTTGGCCTACCTTAATAGGAAGCAATTTTTGCTGTGACAAAGCTAACATTTTCGCAGCTTGTTTTTCCAACCTCGTTTTAGCACTTTCGCGTTGATCTCTAACTGCGCCAGGGGCTGCAAAAGCTACGTATGACTTGATCTTCAATTTCTATTCCACACTTTGTGTGTATCCTGCATTTTCCGCATGGTTGGACAATACCGTAATCTTCGCATATGGCACATGGAACTATACTATTTACATCTTCTTCCGCCTCACGATCTGGTTAACGTTCATAGTTAAACTGCACGTTACGCAAACCACATCCAGACAGTTTTAACTCGCTGATGCAATAGGGTCACATGGATATCACCGACAATATGACGCCGTATTGGGGTACTAAATTGTCCAAATTGCTTTGTGGCCGTTTCGCAATTGCACATAACGCGTTATGGTCTAATAAGTACAACCACACATCGAAGAAGTATCTTATTTCGGTGTTTGGTCGTTCAACATCGTCCACAACGCGTTGTGGTCGATTTTTTCGCTCACTGAGCGTTTTCGATGTTTGGGCGTAACATATTGAAACGTCCGAGAAATTACTTGCAAATGCAAGAGCCTTCTAGAACTGTTATCTAGTTTCTAGAAGATATAGCGAAAAGTGAGGAACGATCGAGAAAGATTCGCCGATGTCTATAAAAGCCGAAGATGGAAATCGTAGGTCAGTTATTGCTGGAATGTGAAAGCATGCAGTATTAAGAGGATTATCAAGTTGAAATAAATACGTATCGTTAGCACGCGCGGCATTTTAAATAAATAACAGTGTACACCGAATCGAGTGAACGTGACTTATAGTGTAAACAAATCCGAGGACGTTATCTTATCTTATCTTAAGTGTTATACAACGGTTATACATAAATTATAGTGTAAGTGTTTTTATTATTAGATTTAATTAGTAACAATAATTTAAAAGTATACATATTTCTATAATAAGTAAACGTAGTTTTAATCGTTTTAAATAAATTAGTTTTTAATAAATAAAACCGTAACAGTGGCGTCAGGTGTTGAGGTATCAAACCGTTTGCGATTTTTAGTGTGAATACCATTAAGTTATTTGATATCGCACCCGTAATAAAAACATTGCATAAATATCTGTTAAGATTCGCGATAAGCGTGTTTATTTATAAAGTTAATATAGTGTTTATTAAACTTTTTCTTTTAACAAGTGCTTGATCGCGATATTATTTAAATTCGTTTTAGTGGTTTAATATTAATAAGTGGATAGTTATTAAATTTTGTGTTATATAAAAACTGCATTTTAAAAAGTAGTGTATTTAAACTTTATATTCGTGTTATATTTAAATTTATGCCGGTGACGCGTTCGCAAACAGTTAAAATGGATGCAAAGCTATTTGAATTTCTTGAATCAATCAAAAATGGTCAGGAATCGATGAATAGAAAAATGGAAGAAAATTCCCAGAAAATGGAAGAAAATTCAAGAAAAATGGAAGAAAAGTTTTACGAAAATTCTCAGAAAATTGAAGAAAAATTATTTGAAAATACCCAGAAGATAGAAGAAAAATTGATGGAAAATTCTAGACGTTTAAAAGAAGAAATACAAACGAGCATAGAAAATCAAATAAAAAGTGTTCAAGAGGAAACCCAAATAGATATGTTAAATTTAAAAGAAGAAATTTGCGAATCTATGAATGACAAAATAGAAGCAGTAGGGGATAGAATGAAACTGCTTGAAGAAAGAATGAACCAAATGATTTGCCATGGTGAAGGAAGCGTCACGAGTGAAGATTTAATAATGGACCATCGAGAAGAAAACACTCATAAATTCAAAGTTGTACCTCCGAATTTTGATGGTAAAGTTCCATGGTCAACCTACTACAAGCAGTTTGAAGCCGCAGCTACTGTTAATGGTTGGAGCAACAAGCAGAAAGCGACGTCTTTAATAGTGTCCTTACGTGGAGAAGCGCTGGGAATTTTACAAACTGTTCCGGACCATCTGCAAGAAAATTACGAACTCTTAATATCACGATTAGAAATGAGATATGGGGATGCTCATCTTCAACAAGTATACCAAGCTCAAATTAAAAGTCGGGTTCAGAAAGCTGCCGAAAGTATTCAAGAGTTTGAGGCTGACATCGCTAGATTAACACGGCTTGCGTATCCTACAGCACCGGATACCTTCCTGGAGCAGTTAGCTATTCAAACTTTCGTAGATGGCCTCCGAGACAGCGAAACACAGCAGACCCTCCGGTTAGCTCGACCGAAGACGTTAGATGACGCATTAACCCATGCTCTGGAGTTTGAGGCGGCGAAACAAGCGTCGCACTGAGGCAGCCATAAGCTCCGTTGTGCTGCAGAAGTATCCTCGCACACAGAAGAAAGCATTGAAGACATAGTGCGACGGGTATTTCGGGAACGAGAAGCTCGAGGAAGAGAACTGACGTGCTGGAACTGCGGAGAAGTGGGCCAAGTACGACGCCGTTGTACTAAGCCCAAAAGAAGACCAGAAGAGCGTCCGGAAAACTAGAACGGGTCGACCGAATGGGGCGAAAGTCGACCTCAACGAGCCATGCCCCGGAGATTACCATCCAAATTGCATCGCCTAGGGAGCAATTGCATAGCATTTATCTCGATGGCAAGATCAATGGGAGAAGCGTCCAGTTACTGGTTGACACGGGAGCGACGAAGACCATCATTCGTCCTGACATGTTATTGGAAAACGAGAAGACATCACCAGTAACAGTACGACTTCGAACGGCGACGGGCGACGAAATACCTACTCACGGACAAGTCAAAGTAACCATTGGTTTGGGAAATGGAGTACTCGACCATCAAGTACTGGTAGCCGACATCACGGAAGAAGTTATCCTGGGAATGGACGTGATAAAGAAGTATGGGTTCCATTTGGATATGAAGAACGATGTCCTGAAGATCGACAATGAAGAAATTCCTTTTCATTCGTCAGAGAAGGCAGCCGTGCGAGTCTTGTTGAGTGAAGACGTGATTCTGCCTGCAAGGACGGAAAGTGTGGTGATGGCACGCCTGGATGGAAATCTTCGGGAAGGCTACATACGCGCGATTGAACCAATGGAAGGCGGTTTAGTTGAAAAGGGACTACTCGTTGCCAGAACCTTAGTACGAGTAAAGAAGACGATGCCAGTAAGGATCTTAAACATCAACTCAGATCCTGTAACGTTGAAAAAAAAGACCGTGATAGGCCAATGCACGCCAGTATCACAAATTGTGAGATGCGTGAAGACGAACGAAGATACGCCGCCGAAGAAGTGTCCACAACATCTATTGGACATTCTTACCACCAAATGCCAAAACCTCAGCCAAGACCAGCTGGCTAAAGTTAAAGTGTTGATCCAAGAGTACCAAGATGTGTTCGCGCTGGAGAGTGGTTCCAAAGGAAGAACTAACGTGGTGAAACATAAAGTTAATACCGGAGACGCTCGACCGATACGACAACATCCACGCAGACTTCCTTTGGCGAAAAGAGAAGAAGCCGAACAAATAATTACGGATATGGAGAGAGAAGGCGTGATTGAACCTTCAAGTAGTCCATGGGCATCCCCAGTGGTACTCGTGAAGAAGAAGGATGGATCAACGAGGTTTTGCGTAGACTACAGGCAGCTAAACGACGTGACCAAAAAGGACAGCTACCCTTTACCCAGAATTGACGATACGCTAGATACCCTGTCAGGATCCCAGTGGTTTTCTACGTTAGATTTAAAGAGTGGATACTGGCAGGTAGAATTGGAACCCAAGGATCGTGAAAAAACAGCTTTTACGATCGGAACTGGTTTGTGGCAGTTTACTGTAATGCCCTTCGGCCTGTGTAACGCTCCTGCAACGTTCGAGCGTTTGATGGAGACCATCTTGCGCGGATTGTCTTGGAAGACGTGCTTGGTTTACCTAGACGACGTGATCGTGGTTGGAAGGTCGTTTGAAGAGCACTTGAACAACTTGAAGGAAGTGTTCCAGAGATTACGTGGGGCTAACCTCAAACTGAGCCCAAAGAAGTGCCACGTATTTAAGAAGGAAGTCCAATACCTTGGCCACGTCGTATCTAGAGATGGAGTAAGGGCTGACCCAGACAAAATCCGAGCAGTGCAAGCATGGCCAAGACCGATCGACAAACATCAGGTCCGAAGTTTCCTTGGGTTGTGCACTTATTATAGAAGATTTGTCTTCGGATTTGCCAATATTGCCAAACCATTGACAAAACTAACCGAAGAAAAAGCAGAATTTAGATGGAATGAAGACTGCGAAAATTCTTTTAATCAACTAAAACAGGCCCTGGTCACTTCGGCGATTTTGAGTTATCCACGAGAAGATGGAAAGTTTGTTTTGGATACCGACGCAAGCAATATGGCCATAGGCGCGGTCCTTTCGCAGGTTCAAGATGGACAAGAAAAAGTTATCGCGTACTTTAGCAAGGTTTTGTCTAGGCCAGAAAGGAATTATTGCGTGACTAGGAGGGAGCTGTTAGCCGTCGTTAAGTCCATCGAACATTTTTACAAGTATTTGTATGGACGAAAATTCTTACTGAGAACAGACCACGCCGCTTTAAAATGGCTACTGCAGTTCCGTAACCCAGAAGGACAAGTAGCAAGATGGATCGAGAGACTGCAAGAGTATGACTACGACACAGAACACCGTGCCGGAAGCAGTCATCGGAACGCTGATGCCTTGTCCAGAAGACCATGTCCGGCGGACTGCAGCCATTGTTCGCGACTGGAAGAAAAAGTCGAATGCCTCCGGAGAACTGCTATGGTTGATGATGGGAACCTGAGCAGTTACGTCGCGAACAAGAAGACGATCCTGAAATAAGACTACTCCTGGACTGGAAAGAAAGCGGCCGACGACCAACCTGGGAAGAAGTGAGTGCTTTGGGCAAAAATATCAAAGCGTACTGGGCGCAGTGGGACTCCTTGATAGTAGAAGACGGTCTTCTTAAGCGATCCCTAGAAAATGCTGAGGGCACGGGAAACAGACTACAGCTGGTAGTGCCGAAGAGCAGGGTGACCGAAGTGTTGAAGCATCTCCACGATGGGACATCAGGAGGACACTTTGGCATTAAGAAGACGTTGGGTAAAGTGCGAGAACGATTCTACTGGATGAACTGCAAAGAGGACGTCATGAAATGGTGCCGTAAATGCATAGTCTGCGCTTCAGGAAATGGTCCAGCGAGAAAGCGCAAAGCACCCATGAAACAATACAACGTAGGAAGCCCTTTGGAAAGAGTAGCGATTGACATCGCAGGGCCGTTCCCAGAATCCGATTCGGGAAATAAATACATCCTGGTGGCGATGGATTATTTCACGAAATGGACGGAGGCTTACGCCATACCCAATCAGGAAGCAGCTACAGTCGCAGACGTATTAGTAAAGGAGTTTTTCTGCCGGTTTGGAGTTCCGTTCGAATTACACTCCGATCAAGGCCGCAATTTTGAGTCTGGGCTGCTTCAAGAAGTTTGCCGACTGTTAGGAATTAAAAAGACTAGGACAACGCCTCTCCATCCTCAGTCTGATGGCATGGTTGAACGGATGAATCGAACAATGGGCAAGTACTTAGCCAAGGTAGTGTCCGAACACCAAAGGGACTGGGATCAGTACTTGCACCTTTTCCTAATGGCATACCGATCATCCGTTCACGAAAGCACAGGCCAAACACCATCCTGTGTAATGCTCGGTCGTGAAATACGATTGCCATGCGACCTTCAATTTGGCCGAAGACTGGAAGAGGAAGTCGCTGGAGAAGATTACGTCAGCAAGCTGGCAAAGAGGCTAGACGAAGTACATGAAGAGGTTCGTAAAAACACACAAATTGCCAGCGACAGGATGAAAACAAGATATGACGTCAAGGCGCAAAATGGTGGGTTTCAACCTGGCGATATGGTCTGGTTGTATAACCCTCAAAGGAGACGTGGTTTGTCGCCGAAGCTGCAAAGGCAATGGGAGGGCCCCTATGAAGTCGTGCAGCGTATTAACGACGTTATATACCGCATCCGAAAATCGCCCAGAGGCAAGCCAAAGTGGTCCACGTCGATCGTCTAGCCCCGTTTGCTGGCGATAACTACAATGCGCAAGTTCAGGTCCGAACCAGAGTAATAAGTAGCAGAACCAGGAATCCAATCGACGAAATGGAGTTCGAGAAGTTTATGAACTTATACGGAGGTTCTGGAAAAGCTAGGTTCGGAGTTACCACCGAGGAACAACAAGACCTGTTCCAGACACAAAAAGATTACGCCATCGCACATTGCGTGAGCGAGGACCTTGACATGTCCAAAGGGGTTGCAGTCGTGTTTAAAAAGAAGTTTGGGCAGCTAGATGAATTACGAAGACAGCAACCGGCAGTCGGAAAAGTTTTAGGACTACGTGGTGACGGACGCTTCGTTTTCTATTTGGTCACCAAGAAATACTCACGTGTCAAGCCGTTATACAAAGATCTATGGCGAACATTATGTAGTCTCAAGAAACAAATGGAGTTCCATCATGTTAAGAAATTGGCAGTACCCAAGCTTGGTTGTGGCTTAGATCGACTGAATTGGAGGACAGTTCGAAACATGTTGGAGGTCGTCTTCAGAGGAACAGGCATTCAAGTGTTGGTCTGTAGTTACCAACCGAGGAGAGTATTAGGTCGGGAAAAGTCCATTGACTGTTACTTTTATGGTCAAGGAAGTTGCCGGAATGGAGGAAGCTGCCGCTATCGCCACGATCCCTTTTACCGGTGTCGCATCCAGTCTCCTGTTCTGGGACAGAACAGTCCTAAGAAGGGGGCAGTGAAACGTCCGAGAAATTACTTGCAAATGCAAGAGCCTTCTAGAACTGTTATCTAGTTTCTAGAAGATATAGCGAAAAGTGAGGAACGATCGAGAAGGATTCGCCGATGTCTATAAAAGCCGAAGATGGAAATCGTAGGTCAGTTATTGCTGGAATGTGAAAGCATGCAGTATTAAGAGGATTATCAAGTTGAAATAAATACGTATCGTTAGCACGCGCGGCGTTTTAAATAAATAACAGTGTACCTACACCGAATCGAGTGAACGTGACTTATAGTGTAAACAAATCCGAGGACGTTATCTTATCTTATCTTAAGTGTTATACAACGGTTATACATAAATTATAGTGTAAGTGTTTTTATTATTAGATTTAATTAGTAACAATAATTTAAAAGTATACATATTTCTATAATAAGTAAACGTAGTTTTAATCGTTTTAAATAAATTAGTTTTTAATAAATAAATCCGTAACAATATATATAGATATACTGTGTGTTTGTTAGTAACATAATTACAAATTTTTTTTTTAAGTTTGAATCGATGATTTATGTAATCTCTTTGAATAGGAGTTTCAGAAACCACAGGAAACAAATCATTTTAATTAATTACTTTAATGACATTAATCAAATTAAGTTTCATTGCATTACAAAAAAATGAAAAGAAGCTCAGCTCAGCTGTATTTTCGATATCTAGACCAAAACATTGCAAGGATTAACATTATAAAAAGATCGAGTTACTTGCAAATGAATTTAAAATATTTTAAGAAAAAATGTTAAAGTTGCTACAAATTAAATAATTGTAAGAAAATAAATATAATTAATATTCATTAAGTGTGTAAGTAATAAATAAATTACATTATTTTTATCAAAAAAAAGTAAAGAAAAAAAATACTAAAATTAGTGAGAGCGCTTTGTATAAAACTTTCTACGACTAATTAGTTATTATAAAAAATATATTCAGGATGAACTAGTTATAATGCTATTGTTTAAATTACGTGCTTTCTAATCAAGCAATTGATAAAAACATCTCAACATATTGAATGTAAAACATGAAATGTTAGTATGGTTAGGTGTTAAAATATCTCTTAACTCTAATACAAAATAGTTATATAAGAGATGTACTTGATCTGATCGCATTAGGTATTATATACATACAATTTTCAAGTTCATTTCCCCGGTCATACAAAACGAATTTTTTATTATATTTAAAAAATAAATTTAAAAAAAAACACTGGCATAATAACCATTAATTAAGTTTATTTTTAAATAATTATTCAGTTTACCTTGACTTAAGTAAAACGTTGATTCTGTTGCGTAGTTGTTCATGTACTTAGGAGAAGTATGTTTGCTTATAATATTTAGTACCAGCAAAGCAAATATTAAACATTGTAATAATATTTCAAACAAAAAACATATTTCTGACTTTATTTCGATTACAACTTTTTTCTAACATCAGCAAAATATTGTTACAGAAAGAAGCGCAATTATAAAAAACTATATTTGTTCATGATTTTTTATTAATAATAACACTAAACGATGCTTTTAAACTTTTTTTCTACTAATACATCTGCAATACCTACTAATACCTTTTAATTGGTACCTACTATGGTTTCTAGTGCCTTAGTATAAATGTTAGCAAGAAATGTTTAGTACTGTACTTATTTCTATTGAAATGCTGCATGCTTTAAAAATATTTTTGTTTATACAGGGTGTTTAATTTTTGCTGGGCAGCATAAAGTTACACTTTTTTAAATAGCAACCCATTAATTTTTTATGTTGTTTGATGAAGGCTTTCCTTAAATACTTTTTAATTTTTTTAATTGATTGCGGCGTTGGCATTTTATGCAATGTCTTTAAAAATGCAGCATCAGAAAGAAACGGTCATAAAACTAGTGGTTTTTATAAAAGTCGGAAGTACTTAAATAGTTTAAAAGATTTTTTTAACTCGCCATACTTATTTTGTATGAGAACGCTAATTTTTAATTTTTTCAAATTGTTGAAACTAATTTTTTTTTAATAGCACCCCTGATTTCTTGCGACTGTTTCTAATGTAGTTTAATTTTCTATCAATTTGCGCTAGTGCTTTTTTCTCATAACATTTACAGTTATGGAGATATTTATAAATTTTCAATTAATTCGCAACATGCATTATCTTAACCAATGATGTTTATTCTAGTAAACTTTGCTTATAGCCAATAAAATTGGAAACGTTAATCATTTTTCGTGCAGCTAATTTAGTCCAACAATTTTGTTAGCGATGTAACATACTTATCGAAATAATATGTATTGAAAGCCACATATTTGATAATCATAGTAAACCGCATTATAAAGGGAGTATTAAATTGCATTGTATAACTTCTATCTCCAAAAAAGATTATTCTAAATGGGTTGCAACTTAAAATCCAGCGGCGTGTATTATAACTCCAAGACATTTAAAAACTTAATACATAAGTACGTATGAATAATTCGGTTAATATGATTTTTAATAACTACTTAATTGTAACATAAAATTATGTTGCTTGTTATGACAAATATGATGCACGTAATTATCTTATCTAATAAATAACGATTATGTTTAAAAACGATAAAAATAGCGATTTAGGTAAAAAGATGTTTTGAACAAATATATTTAAACATTATTTAAGAGTGTACATTTACCGGAAATATTGGATATAATAGTGCTATTATAGTATTATGTTCTTATATAACATAATTCTTTATTTTTTTAGGAAAGTATAGCGATCGCAATTTTTATTGCATACTTTTACGTTTCAAGGTCACCTGAAACAAAAATGTATTTTTGACAAAAAAGTTTTGGGTCTCTAAGTGTGTCTGTGTGTGTAACAATGTACCCACGATAACTCTTGAACCAAAAATCTTAGTAACTTGAAATTTAGGATAAAGCTGGCTTTTCATATTTTTTCGGTTATATCAAAAGATGGATCTGATAAAGAAACCGGAAGTGGATATATCCACCATTTTTAACAGTTGGTTTTGTATAATTTTGTACGTATGTAAATTATGCGAATTATTTTTACAGTTTCTTATAGAATTAATTCTTCCTAACAATTTATTCAAATAAAAAAATTTTCTACTATTAACAGTTTATTAGATATTTGATTTACACTTTAAAGTGAATTCCATATATAATCCTAGGTTCGAATCCTGCTTACGACAATTTTTTTATAAAAACAAACTTTATACGTTAAAAAATTTAAAAATTTCTCTATATTCTTTTAACTTGTTTTTATCGTTGCCGCGAAAATTCTGAAGCATACAGATTAACATGGAGAATTTGAAAATTTCGATTTATGTATATGTTCCCAAAGTGTTTTTAAGATATTTTCAGTATCAGAAATTATGACAATGTATATCAAAGAACATTTGCATAATAATTCTCAAAATGTAATAACAAGTATCAAAAATATTTTCAAAAATGTATCGCATGGTAAAAAAGTTAGTTTAAAATACAGATGTAAAGAATCTATAAGTAATAGCCACTTTGGTGTAGTGGCATAAATCGTACGACTGTAGTAAGTAGCCGCTACGTACGAAGATTCAAATCTCAATGTTCATGTTTTTTTGAATTGTATTATTATTTTAAATTGATGACAATTAATTTTTATCAGTAAAGAGACATAATTAAACGTATTAATTGTTTTTATTAAACTCATAATAAATCCATTATGACTTTTATGACAACATAACGTTAAAAAAAATATGTACACATTCCTTCATCGTTCCTTATAGGAAAGTCGTGTGGTGACCACCCCAGTTTTTACCTTTCTATGGAAAGTATAGCAATGGCAATTTTTTTCAAAAAATTTTTTTTGCATAAATTTACGCTTCAAGGTCTCCTAAATCAGAAAAAAATATTTTTGACAAAAAAAGTTTGGTTGTTTGTGTGTGTGTCTGTGTGAAAAGATGTACCTACGATAACTCTCGAACCAAAAGTCCTAGTAACCTGAAATTTGGTATGGAGTTGGCTTTTTATATTCTCTCAGTTCTATCAAAATGTGGGTCTGATAAAGAAACTGAAAGTGAGTGTATTCGCTATTTTTAACAATTTTTCTTATATAATTTCGTACGTATGTAAATTATTAGAATTATTTTTACAGTATCTTATAGAGTTAATTTTTTTTAACAATTTATTCAAACAATTTTTTTTTCTAACATTAACAGTTTATTAGATATTTGATTTATAATTGAAATTGAATTCCATATATGATCCTAGATTTGAATCCAGCTTAATTTTTTTTTAAGAAAAAAATTCTATGTCTTGAAAGAAAAGCAAGATACGTTAAAAAATAACAATTTTTCTCTAAATTGTTTTGACTTG
Organism: Aquatica leii; assembly: GCA_035610365.1. NCBI lineage: Eukaryota > Metazoa > Arthropoda > Insecta > Coleoptera > Lampyridae > Aquatica > Aquatica leii. Next base: position 84,644,343 of record CM069434.1, read on the forward strand.
CTTATATACGGAGTGCTGCATCTTATTTAAATTATCTTTGGATGTACCCACGATAACTCTCGAACCAAAAGTCCTAATTACTTGAAGTTTGGTAGGTATGGAGCTGGATTTTCATATTCTCTTGGTTCTATCAAAAGATGGGTTTGATAAAGAAACCGGAAGTGGGTGTATCCGCCATTTTTAACAGTTTTTCTTATATAATTTTGTACGTATGTAAATTATTCGAATTATTTTTTCGGATGCTTAAAGAGATCATTTTTTCTAACAATTTACTGTATTCTAATCCCGTTAAAAGAAACGGAATTTTACATAAATGCGTTCTTGCCTCGATTCTCTTTTTATTTGGTTACTTTTATAGGAGAAAAAAGTTATCATTGCTATTTTTTATTGTTTATGATAATAACCCAATTCCTTTTGTAGTAAAATGTAGTGTAGTAGTTGTGTACGGATTATTCTTCTTTTTGTAATTCTTTTTATATTAAGCACACTGGTAAAAATTTTGAAATTAGATTAAAAGAGCATCTTTGCTTTATATCAATATCAGCGACGTTTACCACTCTAAAGATGCAAGCTGCAATGTCTTGCGCAACGTCAGTTTGTTTGGGTTCACGACGACAACACGGCAAAGGCCAAGTTCTACTTCTTGCTTTGGCTCTCAAGGAAACATTAGGACTAAGCCTAAAAAGTCTAGGTGTTTAACTACAACGCGGTCTAAGCCGAAAGTCATCATAAGTAATTATCTTTTGTTGTTTTTTACGTCGTTGTAAAAACTACAACCAAATTGTGAATTATTTGCGTTTTTTGCGAAAAGGTTAAATAAAACAAGTGGTTTGTAGAAAAAAATGTAAAATAATATTTTCCAATTTATAAATAGTGATCATTGCTAAAAGCTGTTTAATAATACAGTTGAATCTCGATAACTCGAATTTCAAAAGAAATAATGAAAAACTTAATAAGGTTTTGCCTTAACAAGAATCTTGAGATACAAAGGATTTCATTCCCAAAAATTTCGACTTAATTTTTAAATATATTTTTTGAGTTGTAATCATAATTTAAAAAAATTGACTTATGTTTTATAGTACATATGTTCAAACAATGAATCGAATACACGATCCTCGACTCACTGCATATTTCAACGTAGGTTCGTAGTGTGTTAATAGCTGCTCTGGCTTGTTTATTTGATATTAATGGTTCAAAATCTGCTGTATCAGTATCCTCAACGTCATAATTATCTATATTTTGATTAACTATGTCAATACAGTAGTAGCTAGCTCACTATCACATAACACATAATACTCAAATTTAACTACTATGTTCTAAAGTTTGTTCCAGTTGGCTTCTAAGTTTATGTCTGGCGCAAGAGGTTCTTCCGAAGCTTCTTGTGGCATCGAAAACCCACAGTCTTTTATGTAGTTTGATATGGTATTTACAGATACATTTCTCTAAGTTTTGTCTGCCATCTTAGTTACATGTAACACATTTATACGTGAAGCAGGCTGTTGTTCCATATCAGTTATTAGTTTTCTAACAATTTTCTTTTGGTATAAAGTTTCAAAGTTTTTTATTATTTCTTGGTAGAATCATGTTAGGTGCTGTACAATTGTCAATGAAGAGTAGTATTTCTAGTTTTTCGTTATTCATTTTCTTGTCGATTTTAATGAGCCATTGTTTAAATATTTTGGCCGTCACCCAGGCTTTCTTATTAGCTTTAGACTCTAGCAGCAGAAATTTGCAACCAGAAAATAACGCGGTTTTTAGCTTTTGCTATAACTAATGGCTTATTTTTCCAAGAATAATGATAGCAGGGAACATATACACAACGGCCTTGAGTCTTGGGCAGGACTTAAATGTCCACAAGGTGCTAAGATGCCTGTCAGGATAACTACTCAAAACGTTAAAAGCTTATTTCAACCTGGTGAATACAACCTTGGAAATAAGAGGAATGAAGATAGACTTACTCGGATTCAGCGAGATGAGATGACCAAACAGCGGACAAATAACAACCGAAACGAGTGAGACAATATACTACTTAGGAGACAACAACACTAGAAACAGAAAAAGAGTAGCGATATTAGTCAAATCTTACACAATACGTAGAAAATTATGTACAACTTCTCAGATAGGATTATCATGCTTCGTTTGAAATCTTTAAAAATCGGAATTAACATCATACAAGCCTACGCACTAAGTACAACATGCGACGAGACAAAAATTCTATCATCAACTTGAAGAAGTTCTAAAATTACCAAAAACATGATGCAAATCTAATCTTAGGAATACATAGAATTCTGTCAAGAACAAAATCTGACCATAATAAACAGCTAGTACAAATTACCCAAAAAGCGCTTATATACATGGCGATCACCATGTTATCATATTATACGTAATCAAATAAATTTTATTATTGTAAACAGATGGTTAAAGTGCTCAAAACTTGTCCCGGTGCGGATATTGGTTTTGACTACAACCCGTTGGCAGCAAACGAACAAGAGACTCTTAAAAAAGCACCAAAATTATGCAAAACACAAATAGACTAAGGAATGAGGAATTTTGTCATATAATACGAGACAATTTTAATAGTGACCAGAGTAAAGATCACAATAACAAAGGCATTCCAAACAAATAGTCGGCATTCTAAGCAAGCGCTAGCAACATATGTTTTTTAAAAAAGCTTTCGAAGACTCAGATGGTAGAATAAAAATAAATGGAGAAAGAATCAAATCTATCCGTTATGCAGATAACACAGTATTACTGTCGGCATCACAACAAGATCTACAAGATATGCTAAACAGAGTCTTTGCCATCAGCGAAGTATACGGACTCACAATAAACATCAAGAAAACAAAATCAATGATTGATAACTAAAAACCACCTTGAACCTCAAATGGCCTTACAATTCAATAACCAAAACATAAAAAATGTATCACATTTCCAATACCTAAGATCATTGCTGAATGACCAAAGCAATTTCCTTTAAGAAATAAAATGCCGCATTAAAACAGCACGCACAGTCTTTAAGAACATGCAGCAAACGTTGTGCTCACAACATATATACATTAAGTTACGAACTAGACTAGTGAGATGTTGTTTTATTCTAAGGTGCAGAAACATGGATATTGAACAAAGAGGCAATCAGCAGAATTGAAAGTTTTAAGAAGTGTTTCTAAAAATTCTTCGGCCTTATTTTTTTACTTGATTTGTATCTTAGCAGTATTTCGGTTTTATTCTTAATTATGATAGACAAAGTGCTTGCTGGTAACCCGTATTGAGCTGCCACGTCTTTTTTCATCGTGCCACTTTTTATTGCATTAATAACGTCAAATTTCTTACGTAGAGTTAGTCTTTAATTTCCGCTTAGTACTCATGATAATGCCACCTGAACAGCTAAATAAATACTGACTGAGAATAAACTTCTATTCAAGCAATTAGCCCAAACATAAACACACTAAGCACACACAACCAAAGCACCAAAAGTCTACTTTTTGAAATTTGGGTAATAGAGCACTCTCAATACTTCGTAGAGAATTTGGTTCGAGTTAAAAAGTCTAAATGCGTATTTAAGGGTTCAGCGGAAGAAAATGGCATTTTTTTTGTTTTACTGAGGAGTACCACTTAACGAGGTTCGATTTATCGAGATTCCACTGTAGCAAGTTCTTTATTAAAACTGGAGTTTAAACTCAATTTTTTCTGGTTTGAACTTCAAAATAGTTTTTGTCTAAAATGTTTCTCTTTTCTTTTTTTTTTAATATCGCTGCAAAATTTAAAAAAAATTTCTTCATTTTTTTTGTATCATTCAAGCTTTTTTTTCCTTCTTGCTAACAGTTTTTTTTTATTTGTAATGTATTTTTTATGTTTCTTTTTAAATACTTACTCAATGTTAGATATTTGTTCCATGCTAAATTTAGTTTTAAATTTAACAATTTTCGAGATCAATTATTTTAAATTTAGATTTAATTAATAGTCTGACATTATTTCTATTTATCGTATTATGCTTTGTTTCTTTGTTTTTTTTTAATTTAACATTTTTGTTATCAACAATAATTTCTTAATGATTATAATAAAAATCTATTTTAGAAAAATCGGGTGTTTATTAAATTCCTTGTTCGTTTTTTCCCATTACTTTTATTTTGAACAAATTACTATAACATTTCAAAAAAGTTTTATGTCTTATAAACTACATTTTGTCTACAGGTCATTTTTACGCTTTAAACCGTTTTTGTAATTAAGATATTCTTATCAACATCTTGAAATTAATTTATTATTTAAAAATAAGTCGTTTTCTTAAATCTTAATTCTAATTTATTGGATAATTTAAAATTTATAATTTTTTATTATAATTATAATGTTGATTATTCAAAGTTTGTAGGTACTGGCAAGCAAACAAAACTAGTATTAGTACAATTAAAAAAATTATTATAGAAAAGACATAATTTATATTTAAATAAAACCTCTACTGCAAGTTGCATTACTTTAAAACTATTAATCAAACCAATATTTAACGCATACAATAACAACAAAGTACGTATTCTTTATTTATTTTAACAAAAGCAAATCAGGTAAAGGTGAATAATTAGTTACGTTAGTTGCATACAGATTTCGCGTTGCAGCAATCTTTTATAAGAACTGTCAATGATTTAGTTAAATGATTTGTACGTGACTTGCGTCATAATATGCAATTTAAAATAAATATTTATTAATAAAAATTAATTCTGCAATCGCGCGTTAGTACAAAGTATGTTTGATTTTTTTTCTTCTAACTATTTATATAACAGTTAAGTTTAATGTTATGTTTCTGTTATATGTCTATGTTCTTGGCCTATTGTACTAAAACTTAAACGTATTGCGCTACTTACAAAAAAATTACTTTATCAGTTTATTGGTTTTACTTTTATTGTTTTGTTTTTTAATTTTATTAAATTTTGCAAAATATTGGCACATTATTTTTAACTTTTTTTTATGGTTTTTGCTGTACGTGTTTACAGCAATTTTTGTTACCCCCAGTATATTTCTTGCTTTTATTTTTTCTTTTTTTGTTTGTGGTCATTATATTTCTATCGTTATTGCTTCATTTATGTTTTAATTATTTTATAGTATACATTGTAAGCGGTTACATGATACAATCTGATTTTACTTTAATTAACTAAATCTATTTGAAAAGTTTATTACCATAAAAATAAATATAAAAATTAACATAAGTCAAAATTAAGTAACTATACATTAATTAATATTTTATGAAAGTAATTAGAATAGTTATGTATTTTTTATTTCCTACATACATTATTAATGAACGTAATGATAATTATTTTTTGGAAAGAGTATTGCATTTACAACTTTAATTACAATCTAAAGTGGTATTTTGTGCCGGTAAAATTAGACTTAAATTAGTGCTCTTTTTTGGTAATTAGGAAACGATCTAATACGGAAAAACCGTAAGTAAACTGACCAGGATACAAGTTTTTAAAAAAGTGATTAGTCAATGTCATTTTAAACGCTACAATACATACATGATTATTATGTAATCAAAAAAACAATTACTTAAAAACTAAGTAACGTATAGAAACTAAAAAAGTCTAATAATTTGTAACTTATCTAAGAATTATTTTACTTAATTTAGTAATAAAGTATTGGCAAAGAGAACAATAATTTATTGTAAATGTTGGACAACTACAACGTTCAGTGACCTTATTATTTTTTCCTCTCATTAGATGTCCTTTTAAAACAACATTAAGGTGACATTGTTTCTTAGAAATCACCAAGAACTAACAAAGTTTAAAAAATTCCAAAGAAATTTAGTTTCTTATTTGATCTGTATACGTACCATGTATCAAACCTAACATTTTATAAATCGTAGAAATCAATCCCAATTAATTAATTTATAATATATGATTTTAATTTAAATCGAATTTTTATACACACAGTTTAAAAAATAAAAACAAATAAGTTTTATTAACAATACGGTTAGAAAATTTTTGTCGACCAATAATACTAAAAGGTTTATAAAAAATGATTGTAAATATTTAAATATTGCGTACATCACACAACTGCAATTTCTAATTTTTATGATGCAGACACTATTGATTTTGGTAAGTTGTATATTATTTTCCTCTTTGATCGGACTTAACACGATTTCTTTCAGGTTCTTCTATGAGGAGGGGAATTTTCTTTAAATGTGGAGCGATTTTAATAATAACATCAATAACAAAACAAATAGGTACCTAAGTGTGATTATAAAATATATAATTCTCGGGTAAGTTTAAAACATAATTACAGCGTTTCTAGACAATCCTAAAAAGTTTTAAATGCAAAATAAATCAGAAATGTACAAAATCAATTGTAAAGTTTGTAATCAAGTATATAACGGACAAACAACAAAATTTATTAAAATTTGTTTTAAACCGAATTTAACTTATATTAAATAATATCTAGTGTTAATATAATATAATAATATATGTATGAATTGATAAAAAGGATCATCCATTATTGGTCGTGAATTATATCAATCAAAAAAATAACCTTGTCGAACCAATATTTTTAATTTTCAATTAATGACATGTTTCGGCCTTAATTAATAAACGATGACCCATCTTCAGATACTGTATAATTGCAGATTAAATTGTTTGTGCAATTATACAGTATCTGAAGATGGCCCATCGTTTATTAATTAAGGCCGAAACATGTGATTAATTGAAAATTAAAAATATTGGTTCGACAAGGTTATTTTTTTGATTGATATATATGTATGACATTTTGAAAATGAAGCTGCATATCAAACAGAAACTTTTTGGAATTATTTACATACGTAATCTTATATCATTATATTTGTATACAACACAGGAATTGTTTTAAAAATCAACAAAGAAAAAAAACTCAAGTACTAAAATAATCATTTAAAAAAATTAATTTAGAATTACTATAGTCATCACTGCAACTATTTCAAGGTTTTCTTTAACTACGTGCAAAATAACTATTAAAAAATTGTAAAATTATTACTTACATTAACTTAAATTATCCTAACATAATAGGTTTACTTATGTAAAATTATTGCATATAATCTTAAACAATATTTTATTGCCCGTTACGTCCAATGCATTAAGTTTATTACATAAGAATTTCACGATTTGTTAATTTTATATTTAAATAATTAACTAATTTTGATAATTAATAATAAAACGGTAATATTTAGTGAAAAAATAATTGAAATAAAAAACACATTTAGAATACAACAGAAACTCGGCACAACCAAATTATTAATGTACGATTATCTCAACAAGTAAATAAATAGGTAAATTTTACATAAATTTACGTAATGAGTTATGGTGTTACTTTATACGATTAGTCAAAAGGAAAAAAATATAATATAAAGCAGTTCCTTAAATATTTTAATTTGTACTCACGGTTTTAAAAATTTATGGATTTATTTTGAGATTACTGTATACCTATGCTCCGATAACGATAATACCATCAAAAAATTACTTGAGCTTATACTTTTTATTAATTTTTATATAAATAATAACTTAATTATCCTATGACAATTCATATTGTGTTTACGCACTATTATACAACACGGAGAGTATAAAGTAAAACCTGATAAAACGGAAACTGACGGAACCAGAAATATTTTTCTTTGTCAAGCTTAAATAAGAACTGGTATATCTGCTCTGACAAAAAAATCCGTTTTCTGCAGCTTTCCGTTTTAAAAAGGTCACGCATTGACTGTATAGTGTAAATGGTTTAATATAGTATGTATATGTATGTAAGTGGTAAATAGGTTTGACAGTTAAGGTCCCACGAGGACATCTGTGCATTTCAGCGAGTTTAATTTTGTTTAAAAAAAACAAATAAGAATAGATAAATAATCTTTATTTATAATAAAAGCTTCGTTGTTTGTTGTCATGCGTTTCAATTATTGTATTTTAACGGGTCCCGATTTAATTTGCATTTTGACACTTCTAAATATAAGAGTTTGCTTAGTAACTTGGTTTTATATTATATTATCAGTTCCATGACAAGTACTCACATACTATTTAATAACAGTTAAGAATAAAGAATTTTAATATTGATATTTATTCACCTAGTAAATGTTGTCTTTGCTTATTATTTATTAGATATTATTACATTATTATAAGTTTAAATTTGTTACACATCTTTGTTTTAAAGAAACTATTTATAATTTGCTTAAAGAAAAATAAAAATTAAAAGTTTCTAACAAAGCAAACCCGCGAAATAACAAAAAAAGAAATGGAAAAGAATATATTATTAAAAGAACTACCAGAAATTGAAATAAAAGAAATAAAATTGGCTTTAAAACAAATTAAAAACGGCAAAGCTAGGAGAAACAATTTAATTCTAACACAAATGTTGAAAAAGTGCAATGAGACAACAAAACAATACAAAAACTACAAAAATACGGATGCCTGCTACAAGAAAAATGCCAATTGCATAGCAATATTCAATAACTATCTCTATATTTAAGAAAAATCATCCAACTAACCTAGAAAATTACAGACTCATAAATTTTCTGTCCCTGGTCCATGAGCTGTTTATGAAAATCGCCACAAACAGATTCGAAAGAAAATGTAAAAGTTATCGACCCACATCCACACCGTCAGACAGTTTATAGAAAAAAAGTATCCAACATAATCCACAAAACAACAGATGAAATCCAAATTCAAAATCAGACAAAGCGATATTAATTCTGCAAAATTGTTCACATTGGTATTGAAAGTTTTTTTAAAGAAATTCCACTGAGAACAGCGATAATACTATCATCTTGCACGGCACAAAGATCAACTAAAACAAATACTAAAAGAACTAAACTTTTTATGTTTTTGGACATAATAGCAGTATTTTTGCAAGTTTAATTTTAACTCTATCAGAAGTAGAAATATCCATACATATCGACAATAAGGCATTATGAACGACAAAAAGCACGTCTGTATAATGAACTTAAAGGTGGGGATAAAGATGTTTATGGATCTGATGATGGCAAAATTAATGAAGTTTAAGTAAATAAATACAATTCATTTTCAGAAAGAAAATTGTGCAATTTGATAAAAAAGGAGATAATATTGCAATAAATAAAAGACATCTGTATGTCTGAAAGAACAAAGAAACTTTATGAAACAAATGTCCTGTAGTATTGTCCAATAGAAAAAAAAATAGGACAAACGTTGCAACTAGCTTTAGAAGCAATTAGGCCAGAAATATTAGCAACAACTGCAATAGAACCGTAGAAATATTTTTTTCTAGATAAGGTGATTCAAGATATACACCGTAATTTGTTGTTAGTACGTTCCCCCAGTGTTTATTTTTTTCAAAGTACGTTGGAAAAAACCGGTTCAAACCATGCATAATACCGTTTCTCAAAATCCGGCTGAAATAATGTCAGTGACTTCAGAAATTTAAAGAAACTATGATACGTTTCATCGATCAATCCGCACTAAAAATTAGATAATCACTCGAGTCATATCTCTATAGAAGTTTATGAATTTTGTGAGCAAATTAGGATTCTAGCCATTCCATCACATACATCCCATCGCTTACCGCCGGTAGATTTTGTATTTTATGTTCTACTCAAAGCAGCTTTTAATCAACACTTCTACGTTTTCAAAGTATCACACTCTATAATGTGGCAGAACTCTAAGATACAGCTTATTTTCTAGTTGCTACTATCCCGGACTTAAAACTTCAGAAATATGGCCTTTCGAACTGGAAAATTTACCAAAAAATGTTTTTTGCCATTTAGTCATCACATGCCAGCAGTAATAATAGATAAAGATGATACGATAAAAAATTTTGGAATACTGGCAGAAGTTTGTGGTTCAAGTATTTCTAAAGTGTTTCAACAAGTTGAGTCAGACCCAACCACATCCCTTGATGTGAAAAAAAGTTCTTTTCCAGGTGGTTCCGGTAGCTCGTTTTCTGAGGTTTCGTCTAAAGAATTAAACTACATTTCAACTCCAACGCACACAGGAAAAATGCAGCGATATAAAAAACAAAAATCCGAAATTTTAACGGAAAGCCTAAATAAAAAAAGTCTTGTTAGCTTGCAAGTTAAAAAATTAGTAAAAAAAAAGATTTTCTAAGAAAATGAGTTTGAAGAAAAACTCTTTGATAGTCAGTTATGTGATGACAACGAACTCGATAATACGGAGAGGCCGCTGCTGAAGTATTTTATAACACTTGTTTAATTTTTACTCTTACTTCGTATTATAATGTTTAAAGATTTCTGTTTACGCACAATTACCCTCAGTGATGCGTGTAATTAGCCACATAGGGTAGGTAATGGTGCGCATAGTCAGTTTTTGACATTTTTTCCCTAGGCTTACAATATATTTTTTTTGTAATATTTTATTGATTTAGGCTATAACCTATACAATGGAGAATATATATGCTAAATTTAAGAACTATGTTTTAAAAAAATATCAAACTTTCTTCTTAGGTGCGCACAATTGATCGACTTCCCTTTACTTATAGCAAAATAGAGACGCTAAGTCATGAAGTTTAATAATTTTAGTGTTGAAAACACTTATAGGGAGCTTGATTCGAAGGCTTGTGTAACGAAACGATGAAACGCTCAGATGAAACAAATTTGGAACTTGCGGTGGTGCCCAATTTCCCTTCATTTTTTGTATTTTTTGGATGTAATGTTTATTATTATTAAACACGATATTCCTTATGATTTGTTTTATGTTTTAAAAATATATTAAGTCTTAATTTCACTCAGCAGAGCTGAAAAATAACTATAGGACTTGCAGAATCAGATTCGCAAAAGCTTCCGCCTTGTACGCTGCAAAAACGGTACAATGTAGATGAAAATTGCACATAAACATATTTATAGAGCACACAATTTGCTGCAAAAAAGTCCGCGGGAAGGTATCTAATATCTAATATCTAATAGTTTAAGAGTTACAGAGTTTTAATGTAATGTAAGACAATATCGTGTAACTTTGCACACTTGTATCTTCTAAACTATAGAAGTTAATTGTACCCTTCTGCGGACTTTTTTATAGTAAATTTTGTCCTCTATAAAAATGTGTATGTGCAACTTTCTTCTATCTTGCAACGTTTTAGGGTAATCGTTCATTTGTTATTCTAATTGGGCTTACTTTATTCAGCCGGATGCTGTAACACTCTCGTTATACTTAGCAATCAATCGCTATCAGATTTTAATGGTTGAAGATTACGATCGACATAACAATCACTGGTAAAATGGGTTTGCTGTATCGATATTTTAATTATATCGATATGTCGCCTACTATCTTGCAATCCTTATTTTGGAAAAAATATCGCCTTTAAAAAAACAAAGAGTGCTATACGACTACCGAACGTAGAAGAGTGAATAGGATATAGGGCACGCGCCGTGCCGCCGTAAAACATCTGGCCGGTAGATTTTGAAATAGAAAAAATCCAGTCTAAAACTACCTCGTATAAAATAAAATTCAAATGTTTGCTACGACCTCCATTAAATGACGCACATCATCTCTCGATAGCCCCAATTTTCTATTGAATAATGGCTTTAATTAATACATAAAAGTATAAGCATCTTGTATTAATTCGAAATAAAACTAAGTTGCAAAACACACCGTTACATAACTTACATTTTTTTATACATTTTGTTTACGTAGTTACTTCAAATGGGTCGCTGTTTTCGCATTTTAGCTTCTTTGTCTGTATCAAAGAATACGTTTCAAACCTTACTTTCTTAAATACACGGTAAAACTGAAAAGACTCTTTTTCTGATTGCAATTTCCAGTTCCTCGCAAAACATCTCCAAAATTCATTTTTTTATACAAAAAAACCTCTCAAACCTATACACCACAATCGTTATGTTTATAACGGCTACCAAAACGTTATATCATAATAATAATCATAATCGTTATGGTTCAAAATAACGAGAGTGGATAACGAGAGTCGAGTACGAGTGGAACCGTTATAAGTTATACAGCATACCGATTTTACAAAAATAACGATTCGGCTAGATAACGACATCGCTATTCATAAGGAGAGTAATATAGCATCAGGCTGATTGTCTGAGAACATAATTCAACTCATGTGAACCCTGGGGGCGACGATCCGACAGTGTCAAAACTCTATAAAACGCAGCCGAAGTAAACACTTGTGTCCGAAAAAGGTTAATCTACTAGCAAAAATTCACCATAGTTTGTAGGTGTCCTTCTAGTACGTTGATTTGTTTTCCCGCTGTCGGAATAAATCTAAGAAAAGTAGGTAAATCATCTTAATACAAAAATTGTGGCGGTTTCGATGCAGGATGGTTTACAAGAAAAACAACTCCAGATACTCCAGAACTAGACCGAAACACACATATTTGACTAAACCGATAATTTATGTTCAAATTTTAAAATGCGTAAACGAAGTAGTAATTTAATAAATCTGATTTATAAAGTTTTATAATAAAAACTATCAATAATTACTAGTTTGAGTCATAAACGATTTTACTGTAAAGTTATCAGCATAGAACGAAAGTATGTAAAAAAAAATTTGAGTACATTTTAAATGTTGAAATTGTATCAACAGTCAAGCAATTGTAAAGATTATTACTATTATTAGCGTTATAAATCTGTTAAGATTAGAGAAAAGAATCATGTTAAAGTAAAGTTAATCTTTTTAATGCTTTTTTATAATCAGTAGCGCATTTGTTTAATATTAATAAGAAAAAAAATAGTAGCATCTGTAAATTTTTATTCCATTTGTAGCATGCAGCGCCGCCCAATAACAAAACGTAGTAACATCTTAAGGGTAGAAAGGGACACGACGCCGCTTTTAACAGATTGAGTAAAAAAGGAAAAGCCAATTGGCAGATATGGTACTGAGAGATATAAAGTTAAAATTGCGTACAAAGAAAAAAGAGAGTTTTAAACGAAGGTTTTAAAAACCCTGACGCGGTGCAAAAACGAAAAAAGTTGCATACGGGAGTTTTTCTTTTGAAGGGTCAGAAATTAGTTAAATTTATTTGGATATGCGTTTGTAAGTTTTTTATTTGATTCTGTACGAGAGATACGATGAATTGAAATACTGTCTAACGCGAGAAAATTGAGAATAACTATTTAAATTTAATTCTATCGTTTAACGAGATTTTTTGTTTGTTTTTTTTGTTGTAAAAAGAGAGAGCAAACTTAATATTTTCTTTTCTTTGTCAATTGTCGAGTCGCTTATAAGATTAGTTTTACTTTTTTGTGCCGAAAGAGCACGCTAAGAACACCTAGAGAATGTAATAAAAATTCTTGTCGATTATTTCATGTCGCAAAATGTTTTTAACAACAATTAAAAAAAAACTGTTGTTAAACTGTGTATGCACATTACCAAAGGTGAAATCTCCACTTCGAAACTTTTACATCTGAAAGGATGTGGCAACGTAGCTTGAATCGTGTCATAATCTTAGAAGCTGTTAAATTGTGAACCGTTATAAAACTCTGGAAAAGTCCAGTAATCGTTTTGTTTTTAAAAACGCGCGTAAACTAATTAGAGTGTGGTGAAACAATTGTCAGGGATCACGCGATATAAATTGTTTGTTTAATCTGACCGTATTCAATCAAAATCTGGCAAAATTTCTGAAAGTTCTACTTTGGCTTTAAAATTGATTGTGTCCAGAGAAAATTTTAAATTTTACCTTTATCCGAATGCTTTTAACCGTATCTAAGCCAGCAGAAAATGACAGTCAGTAGACGTGTGGCTCAATTTGTTCGACCTTTTCTTGCATAACATGCTTGTGAGCGCAATATGACTATTTGAGATTTGCGAAGGTGATTTTTTGCCTTGAAAATATATTGTGTCAAATAAAGTTCGATGTTTTGAGATTTTGTTGCTTATGTTGTGTTTCTTACCGTACATCGCTTAGAAATAAGAACCTAAGCGTTACTAACACAACCCAAATATTTCCTAATACCTGCAGCCTAAACAAAGCTTAAATTTGAGAAAATAAATAAGTACGGCCATTCACGACATTAAAGCTTTACAACCAAAACATCGCGTATCAGTGTTGGTGCTAACAATGGACTACTGGTGGAAGAAAACCGCGAAGTTATGACAGTTTATTGAGCATTTTGTTAATGAGTTGAAAAGATTAGCCCAAAATACTCATTTTTGTGCTTCTCTAAAAAAAATTCCTATAAAAGATATACCCTACACTTTGCAATCAATTCGCACTAAATTATTACATACTACTAAAACTATATATAAATGGGAAGCAACAGCCGGAAGTGTTTGGATTTAGAGTTTTTAATACTAATTATGAGGCCGGTCCATTCACATGCTATGATGTTTGTTCAAGTGCATGGATTTAAGATAACGCGATTGGGTTTTTCCTTAGATATGTTAATGGAAACTACGTTTTATCAGTACGCAACAATTCTTGATAATAAGCGGTCTCTCTCATCATTTGTTAACACAAAAAAATCTCCATACGTCATTGGTGTTGCTGATTCATCCTCTTCCAGCGATGAAGAGGTTATGAGAAACAATTCTCAGCCATTTCATGGACAAATGTTTAATACAAACAATTGCTGAATTATCATACGACTCTATTCTCGTGTAATATGCACCTAGAATACTAGTTATTTCTGTTTTTTAATTTTTTATTATTTATGTATGCATTCTTATTTTTGAGAATCGCTATAAACTTTGTTCATGTTTTTACGTATGTAATATGTATTGTGTTGTTTTCAACACCTTTCGATAGTTGCAAGATTTGCGATATCTGTGGATTTTATTGATTTTTTAACAATGTGTCGTTCAGATAACAACTTTAATGACTCATTAGTAGAAGCGCATTTTATTAGATATTGACCCAACATTCAAAAATAAAAGCGTTTTACGAAAGTGCTGATAAACTAATACAAAATAAAGAATTAATATTTAAAATAGTTTTATTTACTTAAGAACTATCAAAATATCTTATATTGTAACGATAGATTTAAACTGTGATTTGCTCATGCTAAAGTTTTCAAATTTTTATGGAATATTTCGGAATTTAGTAGTCGCTCGGAACAACTAGTTTTCTACAAAAAGAATTTGATATAATTAGCTAGAATTTTGGCAGAATTTAAGAAAAGTTGCAATTACTCTATATTGTAACTTATAATTTGCATTACTCTTATCCTAAAAGTGTTGTGGTATACGGACTTTGTTGACGATGGCACTTTACACAGCCACAGCGCAAGATCGTTTTTAAATTAAAAATTCTTTAAAAAAATTATACGTTCTACTATGATTGAAGAACGATTAGAAAATCTTCTTATTATTTTAAATAAATATGTTTTCATGTAAGAGTTGAAACGTTAATAGAACAACTTTTAAAAAAATAAAGCGCCTAAAGTCCCGTTTTGAAAAAATATTTTCTAAGAACTTTGTTTAAAGTTTTCGCATTTACGAATAAACTTTATAAAATTTAAAATATTTTTATCCATTATCTAACATTCTATGTTGTGCATATTCTGAACAAAGCTTTAATTTGAATGTGTTAAGTTTAGTGATTATTATCGTTTACTACATTTATAAGAAAAATTTGAAAAAACCAAAATATTTATAAATTAAAAAAAATGTAGTTGATGAGACATTCGTGTTTATGAAATTGGCATCAATATATTACCGCTAAAAGTTAGATTGTTACTCAAAGTATAAATAAAAATATTCCTAAATGTTTAAGTAATAAATAACGTTTTAAAAAACGTGTTGTTTCTGTACGACAATAAATTTGCATTCATCTTTACAAACCAACAAAATAAAATTTGTAGTTTTCATAAATTTTTCCAGTTATTTAATTAAAAACAAAACAAGTTATTTAAACTTCGTCCTATTATAATAAGTAGTTTACAATACAGTATTATTGGATTTTATAACGTTTCTATTACGCATTCCAGATAATCTATGGAATCAGTCTTTCTTTTAATAGATCCGTTTATTACCATTATTTACTTTGTAGTATGAAACTAAAGTATTACATACTCTGGTATTAATTTGTGCCTTATCACAATGTAATTAAATGCGTAACTAGCAATAATGGTCTACGGTACTCCCTAAAATGGCACGACCGCTAACTCAACATTTGTTTAGCGCAATAAAATTCTAAACAAATATGCAAGAAATTAATTAACATTTATAGATATTGTAGTTTTTGTAAATAACATATTTGTATTAATAAAAAAAAGTTTATCTGTGTTTTTAGTGTAAGAAAATACAGTTTCTATATTTATAGTTTTTTCCTAACACGTCATGGATTAGTTAAAAAAATAAAATCTTTGTTCTTTGCTTGTCAAGTACGTACATCTCACTTATCATATTAATTAAAGTATGTGGTTATTAATACTGAGCAACGGTTTTATAATTATTTATTTATCGAAAAGTGATTTGTTTATTTACCAAACGCAATTTAATAGTTTTATGATTACGTGTATAAGCACACAACCGTGTAATTACAAAAAAACAATTTATTAATTAGAACTAAAAATGACTAAGCTCATTTTACTTGTTTATTATTGTTTACGTAATTTATCTTTTGGTAATTTTCATTAATATTTGGGTAATACACTTTTAAAAAGCTTGAACGGCATATAGGCCAACTTGCTGTACAACAACAAAGACAAACAACTAAAACAATTATAGTATTTCCAATGTATGAAACGATTCTCTAATCTTCAACGTGCAAATAAAACCTTTTATCGCATTTCATATAAAAATTGACTGTATTGCTAAATTCAAAATCATTTGGAAAAGTTGTATTTTTTTTAGAAATGAATCCTGCTCAGTATTACATACAGTTATAAGGTCGGCTACAACTGCAATTTGCTCAAGGTTTTCTGGTATTTGCGTCAACGATGCTAGTTCTGCACTATTCAAAATACTTTTTGATATTTCGATTTAGTTTTCAACACTTTCCTTTACATATCCTTCAGCAACACTAGTTGATTGTTATCCACCATTCTGTTTTAAAACTTAAATATCTACTCTGGTGTCCGCAAGGAGGCTGGGAGATGTTATACGTAAACAATGTCTAGTATTATTTTTGCAGTAAGAAAGCTTTAAATATTCAGCTATTTTTTTTTTGGTATAGCAGTAAAGTTATTAATTCTAGGCATTTCGTAGACAACCGCCTTTGATGTCAAACTAACGTATTTTCTGCAATACCTCCAGGGGTATTTAAAAGTAATTTACGTAACAAACGTTAAAGTAAAGTATAGCATAACGAATTCAAGGCCGCTTATGAGCGAGTTATGCTATGAAACTTACGATAAGAGTAACTTACATTATCCCTAATGTTGTGTTTTGTAAAATTACATTCTTTCTTGAAAAAAATTTAAAATCCAAAAAATATAACGTTAGTACTGCGTTTATTACTAAATCTGTCAGATTTGACATTGGCTTTTTTCAAATTTCAACTGAATTTCAAGATTTTTTATATGACTTTTCCACCTGTCTTATACTCGTTCTAATATAATAATTGACTTTGAACAATTAGTTTTATGTGTATTTCTATTTTTTACTGTGCCGTTCTAAAAAATTTTTCTCTATTATTCTTAAAATGCATACTTGATCAAGATTTTCGTAAAAACTAATAAAATCCAGTATTTTAAAAATAGATAAACATATTCGTTATTATAAATTTAAAAATAGCTTAACTTGGTCATATAGAAGGCAGATTAGACTATTAGAGACAACCGCCAGTATCAAATAAGAAAAAAAAACAAGGTTGAACTACAACCTGCAATCTCAAAAATTTGCATTTCTAAATGTTAAACAAGTACAAGATTTTCTACGCTATTGAATATTATACCATCAATATTGTTATGTTTAGCTATATCAAAACATGAAAACCAGCAAAAATATTTATTGCCGTTATGACATGGAAGAAAATTTACAAATAACAAGCTTATAAACAATTAAGCTTTCATGCATAAACATAAAAACGAAAATCTAGCATATACATAATTATTGTTGAAATTTTTTTATCTCTTATAATATTCAAATTTAAAAATTTAAATTAGATCTAATCTAATAATGTAATCAAAATTAAAATTCTATCAAAACGTTTAAAAACCACTATACCACATTCTATTAAATTATTTACAAAGAAGCACAACAAATAAAGTTTTAAAAACAAACAGAAATTAAATCATACTTATAACGAATTAAATAGCAATGCAAGATTAGAATACGTTTTGCATACTGTTCAAACTTGTTTTTAAAATGCATGAATAAATAAAAACTACAAAAGTTTTTACAAGTTCATTTTCTTAAATATTAGTAATTACGACTTCAACTGCTAAATATTTTCTTTAAACGCAATATCTGAATAGGTGCACAAAGAATGATTAAAAAAAGCTATTTTTACAAAATATGAATTTATGTTATTGTACTTATATAATTAAAAATTCATTAATAAAGACTTTAAAATTTTCTGTAAACTTTACTTTATTAAGGTTATTTTTTATAATGTTTTTTGTTAAAGTCAATGTGTTCTTATTTTATATTTATACTATTTAACCATTAGAATACTTATTAAATACTGTTTCAAACATCTGTAACGTGCATTTTTATTACTATCGCTTCTTGACTATAGAATTGCCAATGCTTCTATCGCTCTTTGTTACTTCAGTAGGGAATGCCATAAACGTCTAATTTGTTACTTCTGTTGTTTTTTGACTTTTGATTAGATTGTCAATAAATTCTA
The DNA here is from genome assembly GCA_035610365.1 of Aquatica leii. NCBI lineage: Eukaryota > Metazoa > Arthropoda > Insecta > Coleoptera > Lampyridae > Aquatica > Aquatica leii. The sequence continues at coordinate 84,663,028 of CM069434.1, forward strand.
AACTATAATTTAAAACAACATGTTTTAACAACCAATTTGTCCAGAATATCGATTTTTTTCTTGTGCAAAAGAAACAGAAAAAGAGTAGTAACCAAAGAAGTACAAAGAAAGATTATTACTCCAGAGAAATAAGAAACGTAAGTAAGATACTTATATAGAACACAAGCAAATTGCAATAAAGATTACAAAGACAACACGTATACAAAGCAACTTTTAGAAGAAAACAACATAACAGAGAAAGAAGTATATACATTGAATTGAAAAACAGAAGAGTCCCTGGCCCAGATCAAATTGTTAACGAAATGTACGGAGGACTTGAGTTACAAACAGCGCATTATTATTTCAAAAAATTATCTCAGCCCAAAAAGTGCCTACTGATTGGAAAAACAATCTATAAAAAGGAAAACCAGAACGACCCGGAAGATTACAAAATAACATCTGTACTAACCAGTAGAAGTAAGCTGTGTGACAAAAATCATAACCACGAACAAATAGATAAGAAATAAGTGAAGAACAACAGAGCTTCAGACAGAATAAATCGACAGTATCTCGCCTCGAATATAAAAGAACTCTGTTTCTCTGCCTAATAGAGTTAAAAAAAAGCGTATGGTAATATGTATGATATAAGGATTTATGTCTATGGTCATATGTGTCAAATCGTGTTATTGTTTACTACAATTCTAGTAAGAGAAAAACCATTGTACTGCTATCTACTGACTCTCATGATGACATTGTTGGAAAATTTTACAATAAAACTGGTATTATGCTGTTTTACAATAGTAACAAAAAAATTGTTGACACGATAAACCAAATGGTGACATCCAATCGAGAGCTCTTGGAAGTCGAAAAAGAAACATTTAACAGATTGCAAACATTTGTTTTATTTAATTTATTGTAATTTACCTAATTACAGTATTGATTTCAATTTATTGCATTTATTTGTGGTAACAATTTGTTTTTTTTTATAATCGTTAGAACCAATTACTTGTTTTTTTAGGACACAAGGTATACTTCGTCTCCATTTTTTTTCTAATTCCAGAAGTTGCGAACGCTTTCTACTAGCCGGTTGTCACTATCAGTTTTTTTTATTTTGATTCAGGTTCGTATAGTTTAATTTTTTATTTTGTAATCTACTTCATTTGCGTTTATTATTAAATTTTAATTCGATTTAGCTGTTTTATAGATAAAACAATTAACACCCTCCAGTGCCGCGATTGATAAGACTGAAAATATTTTTTTGTTTTTCTTTAACTGTATTATTACCTGGTATACGTTGTATGCCTGGCGCCCAACTTAATCAATTTTGTAGTTTTCTTGTATCTTTTGGTCGTTTCCCTGATTACTGAGCTCTCTGGCTTAGCTAAGCCGGTCTCATTATCGTTGCAACCTCTTTATAGATAAAAAAGTTAATAGTGTAAATTGTTGCTAGAAGATACAGAATGAAACAAAAATCGATAAAGATGCTATGACGACGCAATTTTGATGGCTGATAACGGGAACGATCTGCAGCGACTGCTATATCGGTTTCAAACCAAAGAAAAAAATCTTCATATGAAGATATCTGTAGAGGAAACAGAATCAATAGATATCACATTAGATAAATTGGCTGCAAACGACAAGCTTATATAGACGAACAAATATATGTTCACTAAAAGCAAAGTCCGCATATATAAACTTATAAACTTGAGCAAATACAACAAAAACAAAGAATGACAGCAGAGATAAAAACAATACCATTAAAGGAGTAAACTTGATATAAAAAAACATCAAAATTTAAGATATACTGCGGTTCACAAGACTAAAACGACAATATTAAAAAGAAGACGTCGACAAAATGACAGAAGATCGATGACCAAAATGGGCAGAGGATAAAAAACCGAATTCAAGAAGACCTCCTGCCGACCTGCCAAAGGATAGCGCAAAAGATGATATCTGCTTTCTAGGAAACTGAACACGATTTAGAAGAGTAGACGAAACAAGAACAGAAGAAAAATTTTAATTATTTAATTATTTTAGATATGTGTGTATTTAGCATTGCTGGGGCTTACGTAATCAAAAACTTCTGAATTTAAAAGTAAAAGACATAGAACGCAAGGTAACAATTCTGGTTGTTCATGTAACAAACGGGCCTAGATTATTTGTGATTACTTTAGAGTTCGAAGAAAACGTAAAATCCATAGACTTATTTGACAAACATTTCGTTCAAAGCAGACGCAATGCGACCGATTATTCAAAATTTACAAAAATCTAATCGATACAAAACCATACTTTTGAAAATATACTAAGCAAAAAAAAACTATCTGCATTTACCAGAACCATCACTCTATACGGAATATTGTTTTCATCAAACGTCCGAAATTCTCTTTGTCAACGCAGACGGCAGTAAGGAAAATTTAAAACGTCACGGAAGATGGAAAAGCGACACGATTACAAAGTCCTACATTGGGGAATCTCTGCTCAATAAATCAAAAATCGCAAAAACCATTAGATGGAGATCAAATTGACAGCATAATTATTACCAATAATTCTACCAAAGACTTATAAGTTATTAACATAAATAATAATCCTCAAATATTTTCAGTGGAAACTCCTACTTCAGGAATTAATTTATATAATGGCTGAACGTGTACGTTCACATTGAATATTACTAATAATAAGTAAATTTGTTTTGTATTTGTTATTTTTGTTGCTGTATGCTTTGTTGCAAATTTATAACATGTTTTTCTAAAATTATAAATCGTTTCGGTTGGCAATAAAATTTTGTATGCACTACAGCAACAAAGTGTTTTTATCGAACGAGTCTGAGCCGAGCAAGCGTAGCGAGCGAGGTGATTAACAGGCAAGAAGAAACACTTTACTGACTTGGTGCATAATAACTATTACTAGATTTTTATTTTACAATTAAAGCGTCTATGTATTATACAGGGTGTACTGTACATACTGAAATGGTATGTTTCTTAGGTCAATTTAAGTAGAAAACGTCCTATAAACATAGGTCCAATTCGCCATAGTTACACAGATACAAGCGTTTAAAGTTTATAACTGATCACACATTTTTTGAAAATTAATTATTCTTAGTCAACTGGTAAACAAAAGCCGAACAATATGTCATTTATTGCTTTCTTTTCTACTAATGTCACAGTCGATTTTATTAAATGAAGTGTAATTTAAATGCAAAATGCCTTCTCATTTTTCTAACGAAGAGTATGCTGATATCATTTATATTTATATATTTTGTGATGGAAATGCGAGATCTGCCGTTAGGGAATATGAACGAAGATTTCCCAACAGGAGGGTGCCAAATCACCAAACCTTTTCTTCTGTGTTTCAACATGTACGGACTCATGGTTCATTTCCATCAGTTTCAACAAGATCTGACCGTCCTGTGCAATTAAATGTGAATGAGCAGGAAAACATTCTACAGATGGTTGATCGGAGTCCAGGGTTGAGTACTAGAAGTATCTCAGTATGGCGAACATTACATGATGGGCTTTTGTATCCCTATCACATACAACAGGTTCAGCATCTGGAACCTGGAGATTTTGCTGCCCGGTTGAATTTCTGCCACTGGCTATAGGTAAATCCACTATTAGTTCCATTTATTTTATTTAGCGCCGAGGCGCAATTTACTAGAGATGGAGTGAACAATACACGTAATTCTCATTTGTGGTCATATCAAAATCCACATGGCACAACCGAAACTAACTTTCAGCGCAGATTTTCTGTTAACGTATGGTGTGGCATGACTGACGATCAACTTATTGGACCTTTTTTTTGAGGAACGTCTAACAGGAGAAGCATATGCTAACTTTTTGCGGAATTAATTGTTACCGCTTTTGGAAGAAGTACCTTTACTAACAAGACAACAAATGTTTCTGCAACATGATGGAGCTCCTCCACATTTTAGTCGGCATGTGACCGAATATCTAAATGTTGCTTACCCCAATAGGTGGATTGGGCGTGGAGGCCCGCATGCTTGGCACAGCAGGTGCTTCGAGCGGCTACTCGGTCTATTTTAGATCGCAGCCGTCGTTGTATTAATGCCGAAGGAGGTCATTTTGAGCATTTAATGTGATTTTTTTTGTTTGGTTTTTTTATGTTTGTTTTGTAGTTCGATTTTCTGTTTTCAATAATAATAATTTTCAAAAAATGTGTGAGCATTTATAAACTTTGAACGCTTGTATCTGTGTAACTATGGCGAATTGGACCTATGTTTATAGGACGTTTTCTACTTAAATTGACCTAAGGAACATACCAGTTTAGTATGTACAATACCTCGTGGGACACCCTGTATACCAATAGAATTAAAAAAGAAAAACTTTTTAACCGTTTTATACTAAACAGGTTTCATTCAAAAGTATTTTGAATTGCGCGGGCTTAAAACTAACTTACAACGTTCTCCGCTTTTATAGCTATTTACAGTTCGTAGATCATTTATTTTACAATTACTATACACACTAATATTTAAATAAATAATTTTTCTATTCTTATACGCGATGCAATTTAATCTCAAAGTTATGTGAATGTAATGTTACAGTAACACATTTAATAAAATTATCATAAAATCTACTATTGTTACATTAATCTTATACAAAAATAACTGTAAAAATGCTCTTTCTATTATAAGAATTTTCATACATTTATGATACCTACATCAGAAATGTCAAAATATCTGCATGTTTTCGTAGTCAATTATTGATAAAGCTGTTTCAATAAATCACTTTCATAACTGTTTAATTTGATTTAAATAACTGTTTTGTATTTAATTTTAGAAATGTATAAATTAGTAGACAACAGTTTAGAAAACTTACATAGCAAGATTTTGATATAAAAAAGCAAATGCATAAACAAAATTGCATTCTGACTCAATATGGTTAAATAATATTAGACATAAACAAAATTGTATCAATTTTATAATATTTACCTAGAATAAAAATAATAGTGCTCTAATATTACATAACAATATTAATTTTACACATAAATGAAATATAATCTTTTTAATACCAATAATAATATATCATATACGTCAAAACAAAATTAACATTCAACTTAAAAAAACGTTACTATTAGTCGATTATCATAAATTAAAAATGTATGTTTTTTCCACGCATGTTTTATTTTGTTAGTTCATTGTTATAACTAACGGTTGACCAGCTGAGCTTGTAAAATATTATTTGAACATGGAAATGAAATATCTTACTTGCAAAATTAAATTATAAATTAAAAAACTGTCAAACTTATAATTAATAAATTTCTTTTGATATTCGAAAGAAAAATGTACCAAATATTCAGATGGTAATTTTCAAATTCTGTAAATCAGCTAATTCTTGAGAAGTTAAATTATCGTTTGTTTATTTTTTTTTCTATTTTTGTAAAGTTTAGAATTAGGTTTTTAGTTAGATTTTTTATTGGTATCAAATTCATTATTTTTTTTCTTCTCTTTTACAAAAATGGACAATGTTCGAAATCATACAGCTGTATTCATAGCCGTTCTTTATTAGTCAGAAGAGAGTTTCATTGCACAATCGTTCGCCAGCAACGACGCACATACGCTTTACTACAAACTGTAGTGAAAAGCTGGCGATTCGTCGGCGAACGGCTCGAGGTAGTCGATATAATCTCCGACAATGCGCTGACGCTATACAAAATAGATTGTAATTGCAAATTTTAGTAATTTGTAAAACTAAAATAAAATTTTATTAATATATGACATATAACGCAAATATAGACGTTTTAGATTTGGTAATTTAGATATCCCGCTGGTAATCAAATTAATAAAAAAAACGGGTATTAAAAATTTGTGTAATTTTATTTTTTATATATTTCCATGTAGTGTGTGGTGTTTGATAAACTACATTCTTAACCTCCTAGAAAAACCCAATTTTGGACAAGTCAAGTGATTGTGAAGGTTATTCAATTGAACCGTTTCTTTTAATCTACCTTTGTCAAAATGTAGCATTAACATGATAATAGATAGAACTAGTGTGGTAAGCAAGAGCACCATCATGCAAGTACTATATCAACTCTAGAAGAATCCATGAAAAAATTTTAGGTAATCGACGCAAGTAAATTTGCAAAAACTCTAAATAAATTTGACAATCCACAGTATCATCAAAAAAGTGGTCTCCGATAATACTATCTAATTTATTTGAAATCCATTCACAGCTTGATTTTTGGTTTGTATAAAATGTGGTTTTGATCAGAATAATAGTAGAAATATAAGCGGTTAACACTACCATTTTTATGAAATATGGCTTCATCCACAAACCGAACAAAGGCAAAAAATAGTAGCATCTACATTAATCATTTGTCAAATGTTAATAGTTTTTGTTTATCATTTTTACTCGACTCCTGCGATGGCTGAATATAATATGAGTGCATTTCATTTTTCTTAAAAATCTTTCGTGTACTCTACTAATATCGAATTTTTGAGATAAGTTTCTGCCATTTACATAAAGATTCTGTCACAGCCAAGAGTACATTAAATTCATTTTCTTCATTTAAGGATCCTTTTTTCTAACGTTTTTTTCGTACGCCACATTTTCCGTTCCATTAAATTTTCAAAATCTAGATGATTGGCTTCTTTTAAAAAACCGTTTTTGGTACATAATTTTGGCCAATAGGCAATTTTTGTTTATTGGTCCAAACACATAAATCATATCGGCCATTTATTTGGGAGCAAAATTCATTTTAGTTCAAAATTTAAAAAAACACTGTTTTACTGACTTTTAAAATAGAACATTCAAAACTCGTCTGTCAAAATTTACAATTGTTTACATAGCATAGCATTGACCTTTAATACAAAACACCCTGTATCACACAATTACATGTTCAAAACTTTTATAGATACCTCATACCAAAATATACTTTTAACACAAACTTTTGTTTCTCAAAAGCATGTCATTCTTTAAAGTCATAAATTTAGAAGAAAAATTTAAAAAGTGCTTATAGTTTTGTAAAGGCTATCATCAAGTGCCTATAACTGTATATCATAGTAAAGTAAAGAATTCCAAAAAAATATTAATATACAGGTTATTCTATTAAAAAAATGTAGGTTTGTGTTGTCCTGATATTATCAAATGCCCTATATAGTTTAAAATAATTTTAAAATTTAAATTTTAAATCTCCTACAATTATTACTTTGACACACTATTGGGACACGTTTTAAGAGACAATACGTTTATTTTAATACACAGTAACACGTAGTTCCATGTTTCATATACTAAAAAGATGCAAATTAGAGCATTAGAATAGCTATACTGTACAGGGTGTATATTGTTTAGCCAAACTTTACTTACGCGATGTGTGGAACAAAACGGTAAAAACAGTTCCTCTAAACATGTGTTCAAAAATGGCTCTGTGATGCAAGCAAAAATAACGTTGCTACTTCCAACGTTTATCCGAGTTTTTCAACTTAAATTCAAATTAAATATTACCTTTCTGTTTCTGAACAATTAAGTGACAGACATAAACAAAGTTTTACATTCACAAAATGAATTATTAACTTTACTAACGAAGGAATAGCAGATATACGTTGCACGTATGGACGAGCAAATGGCAACTGTAATTTGGCTCAGCGGCTTTATACAAAAACATTTTCAAATCAAAAATTGCTAGTTAAAAGATTTTTTGCGGCAATCCACTTTACGTCTGTGTGAGAGAGGATCTTTTAAACACAATGCTCTGGATTGTGGAATTTAAAGAAACACCAGAACGCGGAGTTACTCAAAAGAATTGCAGAGAACCATAAATCCAGTACGAGAAAATTATCTTTAGAGGTACATGCTTTGCATAGTACGGCACGGAGAATTCTGCATGAACAGATACAGTACTCCGACCACATACAGCGAGTGCAAGGTATTAGTGAAGATGATTTTCGACCACTAACGCTACTTTGTAACTGATTTTGACACCAGTGTGTCAATTCGAACTTCCAATCTGTTGTGTTTTTTACGGACGAAGCAACGTTTCCTAAAAATTAATTAATAATTTTAATAATAAGCATCAAAGGGCTCCAAAAATTCCTAGCAATCAACTCAAGTTGTTGTACCAAAAGTGTTGTATGGATTTTTTTATAAAGAATTTTTTTGGTACCAACTGTACTGCACCTTTTTTTTATTTATAACACAAAAACGTTTATAGAACTTAGTAATTTAACTTTATGATTATAAGCGATTTTCGGCTTAGATCGCGTCGTAGTTAAACACCCAGACTTAAGCTTGGTCTTAGTCACTTCTTGAGAGCCAAAACAAGAACATATAACTGACTGCAAACATCGCAGAGTTACTAAATCAGCAGTGACAGAACACGTGAAACTAAGGACACACGCTAAATGTTGACTAAACTAAAGTGTTGGCTAGAACTCCTTTCTACTTTCCCAGACTAATCCGCGAAGCTGTGGCAACAGAAAAACATCCATGTAATATGAACCGAGAAGACGGTTTAAGACTCAGCAAATCTTGGCTACCAGTATTATTTCCTCTAAGACAAAGATCAACTTTCTTGGACAGGACACAAACACTTACTCCGAGTAATAACGAAGTCAGTCAAGCGGTAACGGAAAGATAAAGTCCGTTAATCACACTAATCGCTATTGGTATAAATATCGTCATTTACACTTTTTCTTTCAGTGAGATTTACCACTCTGAAGATGCAACCTGCTATGTGTTGCGAAACGTCAGTTTGTTTGGGTTTACGAACGAGAATACGGCAAAGGCCAAGTTCTACTTCTTGTTTTGGCTCTCAAAAAGGGACTAGAACCAAGCCTAAGTCTGGGTGTTTAACTACGACGCGGTCTAAGCCGAAAGTCGCTTATAATCATAAACATAACAACCGCCCAAGCTTAAGATTTTATTTTTTTATTTTATTTTTATTTCTTAACTAAAATCGCAAAAAAATTGCTTTTTGCAACGTTCGTTTTTAATAACTTAAGAAAAAAACTGGAGAAGCTACATTAAGATTCGCTTGGGTCATCGAAGTTAAAAACAACAGAATCTTAAATTTTTATCAAAATTGTTTAAATTTTATACATTGATAATTTTTTTGTTTAAACATTACTGTAAAAATATTCAAATATTTGCATATGCTTTTGAAACCGGTTTTTTTAAGAAAATATTCTTAATTGTTTTAATTCATTTTATCAATTCAAAAAAGAATTAAAAAAATTTAATGCCATATTATTGGAGAAAAGACAATCGAATCAAAAATGCTATTTAATGATTGTAAACACTAAATAATATTGTTTAATTAATTTTACTTTTAAATTAAATTTAGTGATAAAATTTTTTTTGCATTTATTCATTATTATGTTAATGCAAAAACCTTAATTAATGGATAATTCATTACGTATTCTTAGACAAAGTACAAACTTTTTTAAGGTCACTACAATGTCCATGCAGATAAGCGCGTCGTTCATTCAAAAAATCATAAATAACCATACAAGTATGTGTATGTGGTTAGACGTAATTTACTCAAACAAAATTTACGGTTCATTATAAAATCAATTTTAAAATTATTAACCATTTTTATAAACAAATACTTTTTACAATTTTTTTTGGTTTTGTAAACAAAGAAAATTCCAAAATAGGTGTTAAGGTTTTTCAATACTTTATTTAAATTTTGAATTATAAATTCAAGGTTGGTTCGCTTATCATATTTTATACTTATCAAGTACTAACTAAATCGTAATTTAAATATTTATTCAAAAAATTATTTTTTTAAAAATTACCTTTCCGTTTGTGTTAGTATTGCTGCTCATTGCACTTGCACTCATAAAACTTTCACTGAATAAAAATTTAATTGTCTCAAGAAAACAACACTTAAATCATTGTCTTTTATAACCGACTATAAAATTACAAAAAAGTGATTTAAAGAAGCGTTGTAAAATGTAACTAGTAGCGGCAGTAACACTTTACCAGTTTACCGGTGTGACTGTGTTTGTAGGTTGTCAGAATGAACAATTCCCCCTCTAAATTTTTACCTTTGCTTTTACGTTGATTAAATACCTAATCATAATTAAATTAACAAAAGTTATATACGAAATAATAAATTACTTAGTTTAAATAACGGACTGCTTCCGTTATTTTTTTTAACAATAATCGGTTAATATACAAGTTTCCATCGTAACAATTACTGTAAGAAAAGAATTTTATTTTGTATAGATTACGTTACACGTATATTGTTTGTTTGAATTCCTGTTAGCATTAAAGTGCTAAGACCTTTACATACTTAATCCATAGTGCAATTAATTAATCCTCCGGTTCCGCTCGCTTTCACTGCAATATTTAAGGTCATATTGGTACTCAATCCGAAACATAGTTTTAAAAGGATTTTGGTTAATAAAACAAAATTTCACATCTTCTGTTATCTTATGCTTTATTCGTAATTAGGTCAACAACATTAAATTAAGAGTAATTACTACTTAGTTTTTCTCTATTAATTTTATTCTTTTTTCCTCCTGATTTTTTATGATTAATGTTGATTTTTTTAATCCTAATACGAGGACGTTATAGTTTTAGACAATAAATAATTTGTTTTGGATAATTTTTTTGGTTTGGTGACGTTTCGCAGGCTATGATGCGTATGCTTCATCGGGGACTTTTATTATTTTTTTAAAACCACAAAATAGAGCCTTACATTATTGAAAAATCGGTTTAAATGTACTTTAAGAAGTACACATGTAGAACTTAGAAAAACTGAAAGTACAATTTTTTTAAAATGTAAGGCCGTACTTTGTAGTTTTAAAAAAATTACAATTTTTTTAAATTCTTTTGCCGTATGTTTTGGTAAGGTCTAAACACGAACAACGCGAGTTTTTTTGAATCCTTAACAATCTACAACTAGGAATTAAATAACGGGCAAATTTTTTTTTTGAACAAAAACAAAGTGAATGTTTGCATCGTCACTGAATTGGCCAAACCTGAACTCAACTTAAGAAAAGTAGCAGAACTAAGAAAAGTGTTATTGTAGAATTCAAGTTTTATTAACATTTTACTTTTGTATTACAATTGTCTATTCTGGATAATTCTTGTGTGGTAGATTTCTCACAAGCTGAGTTTTATCGCTCGTCGCAGTCTCAAATATTGAATGTGTTAAACAGTCTAAAACAATGAATCCGTGTCTGATATTTTAATAGCTTTGACTACAAAACGATCAAGTTGCTATGAAAAAATTATAATGTGAAGTTCAACACCAACATGACATCAGCTGGTCTCATGGTCTATGATTCTAATCCGTAATTTCTTTAATGTCGATTAATATAAATACTTCAACATTATTAATGACACCTCAGCAGTTCTGTTTCGTTTATGTCCAAAAGCTTGTTCTTGGGCTTTTTTCATAATTGGTTTACCTTGGTTTGCTAAGAATCATTGTGTGTTTTGATATACTTCACATTTACACAGCAAATACTGCTGAGTCTCGTCGTCTACCAACACCCGCAGCATAAAGGGATACTTGCAGTCCCATTTTATGCATGTTTGTTAAGACCACAGTCTTGTCAGTTTCCTTAATTTTCGTTGACTCATGTTTGTTATTTGGTTTATTTGCTAGATTTGCATAAATTGTAATAATGGTTAAACTAGATATTCTACTAATAGTTTTAAAAAGCAAAAGGTAAGATTTGTTTGCACATATTCGAACAATCTATAATCAATCTCTGTTATTAACAGTTGATACATAGTCTGATTTTACTAGTCAATACAATCGACTGTCTAGACTGGAAGACAAACTCGAAACAGTTACCCAGCGTATTAAGAAACCTTGACGTTTCTTTGCATTCAAACACATAACAGGCTAGCAATGCTGCCATAGATTTGATTGATAAAATATTTTAAGTTGTCTGCATCATCTGCAACTTTACCTGTCTCAGCAAATGTTAACTCAGTAGTAACTAAGCCACTTCCTCGTATACAATTGTGTAATTTTAGTGGTCAGTTAAATAAGTGACCAAATTTCATTTCCCTATTTGACTCGTTAGTGGATTCTAATCCAAACATTTCAGGAAACAACAGTTTCATTATTTGCGCACTTCTTTAAAAGATGAATTTTTATTAGAAATTCAAAACTACCAATTAGTGTTAAAGATTTAAAAAAATCGTTATCAAAATGAACGTGAAAGAACTTCTATGTATCTCGATCGTATATTTGAAATTAAACCAATTACAAATGGTTCTTGTCAAAACCTAAACTCATTTTTGTCAGTTTATGAAGGCAACATCAAGCCTTAAATGTTCTTGGTATTTGTTGTTTTAATTGTAATCCAAAAAATTAAAAAATTAATTAAGAAGTCTAGTTTTAGAACCGGCTAGACTTTCACTTTAGGTTCTCAGAGTCTTATTGTAAATAGTAGCTTAGTTAATAATTGTAATAATTCGAAAATTTTAGTTGAGAGTTGTAGTAGTTTGTTGAAATTAGTTAGAAATTCGTTAGATAACTCATCAGAAGTAGTTAGTACGATGACGGTTATAAATGCTTCCACTTCGAACATTCAAATATCAAAAATCTTTAGATTGAAGCCAATAGCTAAACAACGGTTTCTTCCAGCATTGTTAGCGCATCATAGTGAATCCAAAGCATTTCCCATAGTATCTTATAGTGGTTTTAGTCTTTCTTATGTAAGGAAAGACAGGGCTACTAAACTTTTATCGTTAGGATACAATATATAATATATAACGCAGGGTTACCCTACGGTTGGTGCCGCTTTCCTGCTCCCATTCTCCAGGCCTTTCTATCGTTCCATTCTTCGTCCTCCAGTCCTTGGCCTCCTTCGCTGTCTCCACCCTTTGGATCCATTTCTTTATTGCCTTCTTCGGCCATCTCTCGTCCTCCGTTTTCTGTACATGCCCGTACCAGATAAGTTGTTTTTTCTCCACTTCCTCTATAATATTCCTCTCCACTTCGAGTTGTTCTCGGATGTCTATATTTCGTACTCTATCCGTTCTTACGAGGCCGCAACTATTTTTCCAGTACTGCATCTCTGTTGCCAACAGGCGGGACGAACTGTTCTTCCTCAGCTGCCTAGCTTCTGCGCCATAGGTGATCACACTTTGTACTAGGGCCGAGTACATTCTCTTTTTGGTATTATTTGATATTTTCTTGCTCCATAGTATGTCGTTTAAGGATCGTGTGACCTTTATTTATTCTACAATTGACTTCTTTTTCGCTATCTCCTTCTTTGTTTATGATTATTCCCAGGTATTTGTAGCTTTCGACGCCTTTGAGGGTCATTGTTCCCAGTTGCAGGTCTTCAATTTTGTCATTCTCTATTACCAAATACTCCGATTTGTTAATATTAATCTTCAGTCCGGCTTTCTGGTAGTATTCGTTTAACTTTCTGACCATATAACTGAGATCGTCCGCGTCTTCTGTTATTACTACTTGGTCGTCCGCGAAGAAGAGAGTATACAGTTTATCATCACTGACCTTCAGTCCCATTTTTCTGCATTGGCGTCTCCATTTCTCCAATATTCTTCCCAAATATATAGTAAAGAGTGTAGGGGATAACCCACAGCCCTGTCCAAACCCCTTATTTACGTGAAAGCTTTGCGAGAACTGATTTCTTAGTCGTATCCTCGTAGTGTTGTCCTTGAAGAGATTCCTTGTCGCATTTATTACCGTAGGGTTTACATTGAAGTTTGTAAATTCGTTAAAAAGGTTTGCAATATGCACGCTATCGTAGGCTTTTTCTAAGTCAGTAAAACACATATGCACTTCTCTGCCTCTCTCTGAGCGCTTCTTTACTACTTGTTGTATTGTAAAGATGTTGTACACTTGACCTTCCAGCCCTAAAACCACATTGCTTGTCTCCTATTCTTCTCTTTATGTCCTCTTCTATGAGAATTTTCAAAACTGTATAAAAACTGTTGTATAACCTTCATATTGATGATATGACGGAAATTCCGCGATAGTTGACAGGCTTATCTTTTGAGTCTTTCTTATGTATGGGCTTAGTATACGATGTCCTCCACTCTTCTGGGATCGTTTCACCGCTTATACACCGTTAAAAAAGTTTGATGAGCATATGGTGTAATTTGCCCGGCGCGTACTTTATTAATTCCGCATATATTTCTCGTGGACCAGGGGACTTATTTGATTTTAAGGATTTCAGTGCTGTTTCTAAGTGATCCATTTTTAACACCAGTTCTGTGGTGGGTATTATATTGGCTTGTGTTTGAATGTGGAGGTTGAGTCTATCCTCTAATAGTAGTTGTTCAAAGTAGTTTTTCTATTCCGATTTATTAATCGGTGATATCGCGCAGGATTTATTCTCTGCTTTCCTGGTTTCATTTATAACTCTCCACGCTTTGGAGCTTTTAGATCCCCCGATATAATCACACTTGTCAATTCAAATTTTATTCCTCGCTATTTCTCGCTTCACTTTCCGGTTCATTCATTTTATAAGTTTGGTAGCTGTGTTGGTCCCGGTTGCTCAGCCATAATTTGTACAGTTGTTTCTTTTCCTCGATTTTGATTGCAATGTTTCCATCCCACCAGTATGGTTTCCCGGGTGTCTTCTTCTTACTTAACCCCAACGCTTCCTTTGATGTTTCCTTTATGCGTGCTTGTATATGTTCATATTCTTCTTCCACTGTCCTTCTCAAGGTTTTCATCTTTTGTTCTACTCTTCTTCGATGTAGGTAAGCAGTGCTTTTTCATATAAACTTTGAAGATTGAACCGTTCTTCCGTTGTTTTCTTGTTCTTATATTCTCATTTTCTTCCCTGTTGCCACAGTCATATCCTCTTTTTACTCTGACATCTAGAACTTCCAGGCGTGTCTTTTGTTTTATCACGAAATAGTCAATTATTGACTTAACATCTTTGGTATGTTGATACCACGTGTACTTATGTATGTCTTTTTGTTCAAAGTGTTTGATATTCTCATTTCATATTCTTCGCATATATTTATAAGCCTTTGACTATTGTCGTTTCGTACATTTTCTTCAAATCGACCGATTGCTGGATTGTTCGCTTTACTTCCTACCCGACTGTTCAGATCTCCTGCTAAAATTATTTCATGGCTCCTAGGGATATCCTCTATTACACTTCTTAGCTGCTCTGTGAAAGCGTCTTTAATCGCAATGGTAGCGTCTTCGTTAACTCCATACACTGCTACGATGCACAAAACATGGCTTCTAAAGGACATGTTAATCGTCATGATTTCACTGACAAAATGCCAATTCTTTACATATTTTTGAAATCTGTTTACATCATTCTTCACTGAGTCAGCAAACTCAGACAGTACAACAATTACGAAAGTTTTTGTTATCTCATTGTATCTTGGGAAACGGAAATTTATTTTCCAGTTCTTCTATTTACCATCGTTGTCGGTATCGTTTCACCTAGATAGCATTTCAAAATCGAAAATATGTACGAATTCACATTTAAATGCATTGTGGTTTAAAGATGATCCCCAAAATCAATTTAAACTTCTTTTACGTGTGCTTAATTGTCACAAACAACTTAGTTACGGTATGTTTCCTTTCAATTTGTCTGAGAAGAAAATGATTAAGAAAGAAAAAAATTTAAAGGTAACTAACTGTCTTATTAAACAGAGTTATCAATGTTTGCCTAACGTATTTAAGTCGATGCATCTTGAACTAAATCGATTATTAGAAAAAGGAGTAGTTGACCTTGTAGTAGTCTAAACTTGATAGATAATCTTTGTCAAGGTAAATATTTGTCAAAAATAGATCTTAAACACGCTTTTCAACAAGTTCCGTTATCAAATGAAACTAGTGAAAATTTAACTGCTTTTACGGTCCAGCTCGTAGTTTATTTCGTTATAAGATTATGCCTTTTTCTCTTACGAATGCAACAGCAACTTTCCAAAGGTTGACTTATGAAATGTTTGGTTTTGAGCTACATTCATATGTATTTGTATTTTTGGATGACATTTTGATTTTTGCGTCTAATTTCGTGACTCATTCTAAAGTGCTTTTTTAACAGATTACATTCTGCAGGTCTAAAATAAATCTGAAAAGATGTGAAATTGTTTGTAAAAAAGTTAAATACTTAGGTTATCGTGTAAATAAACATGGTCTTAATCTTGATCGTGATAAGGTCAGTTCAGTTGTTTCGTTCCCAGCTCCAAAGAATGTAAACCAGTTACGCAGATTCTTAGGTATGGCGGAATGGTATAGAAGATTCATTGAGAACTTTTCCACAAAAATGCCGTCATTTCCTAAATTGTACATGGAAATGGTGTGTGGAACAAGATTAAACTGAAATTTTGAAAACTATTCTTTCCTCAGCGTCTATTTTAGCAAGACCTGATTTTAGTTTTCTATTTACTTTGCAATGCGATGCGAGTAACTGGTGTTGGTGCAGTTTTAACTCAAGTTCAAGATGGTCACAAACATGTTATCGCGTACTTATCTCGTTTTTTGTCTAAACCAGAACAAAACTATTATATTACAGAAAAAGAATGTTTAGCTGTGTTTTTTGGTATCAAACGTAATCGTCATTATTTAGCAGGCTACAAATTACATGCGAATTTTGATCACACTAATTTGGAATAATAAACTTCATCCGTCGTGTAGTTTGTTGGTCTTTGCGATTGCAAATATTTAATTTTGAAATTTTGTATAGAAAAGGGTCATTGGGTTGTGCACCCGCTGTACTTGATAGTTAGTTATCTTAGAAATAACCATCAACATTGGGTTAAACTAAATCGCTCTTAGCTCGTCAGTTTACTAGTCAACAAAGTATTCTCCTGCATTTTTAAATTTTGGTAGAGAGCTTAGGACAATAAATGAAAAAATCCTTTCTAAACCAAATCTTGTCGATAGTGATTTGTCTACATCAATTAGTAGTTGGGCTAATCAAATTTTCAAATTGCAAGACATATTTGTAAGTACTGAGCAAAATATGCTCAAAGCTAGTCAAAACCAAAGTTTTCGTTATAATCTTTGTAAGAGAGATTCTCATTTTAAGATTTGGTTGTCGACAATCGATTGAATCGTATATTGATTGTCAAAAATTGTATTTGATCATGCTTCATTTGGTGGTATAAAATGGCGTCATGGATTCGTTATATCGATTCAACATCGTATTGACATCTCGTAATAATTAGATATAGCAACCCAATTGAGATATCGTATAGCATAAATAAGAGTCGCCGTTAGCGCTATAAATTATTCGTTATCGTAGTTAAAAAGTTTACTTTTTCTGGAGTTGGCAGATTTGTAAATTTCTATTTTTAGTGTATTGTAGAAAAGGAAATCTTCCCAAATTTGATTTTGTCAACCATAGGGTATGAATTTCGTTAGTTGCATAAATTTCGAAGAATGCAGATTTATTGCATATCTTCACTATCGCGTTTGTTGTCGTTAATTGAAAATTAGGAATAAAGCTTTTGTTGTGCAACAAAGCAATTCTTCGTAGCACCGAAATTTGAAAAACTTAGGTTTGATTGTTAGATCGTATATATCGAATTTGTTTTGATAAGTTGAAATCGTAACATTTTTGTAAATAAACTAATTCATAAGATTGTTAAAGACAGATTTGATATTATTTTGAATTTCGAATTATTCTATAAGTATTAGTTATTCGTTGAAGCGATAATTATTTGATTTTATTGTATGTATATAAACTTAATAATTATATTTAGGTACATATTTTGAATATCGTAAATAATTTATTTCTTTTGTTGGTTTATTAAATTTGTGCATTTAAATAATATATGTTTTTTTTTTGTTTTACCAAAATAAAATGCACAAGTTGTAACGTACCTCAATCTTAACCAGGCTGAGCTCAGATTTTGATGTTGAGACTACTAAAGGGAAGTGGGAACATTTTCAGGGTTGTTTATGTATTGTTGCTTGTCTGCCAAAAAAAAATAAAACCAACGAAAATCAAAAAAAAAAAAAAAAAACATAGATGAGCGCCAGTGAATTTATTTAAGGCAAAAATTCACAAAACCTTGAAGGTAAATAGAAATCAACTACAAATATAAACCAAATAAATAACAAATTATAAAGCAAACACTTAAAACTAAACACAAATATACAACAATAAATAAACACAAAAGAAAGAGTTAAATATCCTAAAATTAATTCGGCTTCAGGATCCTTTACAAAGCCAACAACTAAACGGTAAACTAAAGTAAATACAAATGTCAGTTATGCAAATTTGTACTAATTACTTAAACCCTAATAATCATTAATTTTGACAAAATTCTTCCAAATATGTAATTTACATACAAACGAACGACATCGATGTAATTAGCAGTGTTCACATATTATCCATAAAGTAACGTTGTTGCTATGCATTGTCGTTTGAAGCACATATAACCGATAAGTACTTAATCGGTTCAAAATAAATAGTAAAAAAAAACTTTTAACACTTACAGTATTCACTGTTCTTCAAATTTACAAGCAACGCAATAGCTGCAGAATTGAAATAATATTTTTTTTCCGTGCACTGATCATCCACATTACATCATACGTAATTATTATTATTTTTCTTATCAAAACGCAACGCAGTATTTAAGGAATAACGAAAGACGGTCCTCAACTAACAATTTCCATTAAACTGTACCAAAACTGTACATACAACACCATAGTCTCGTCATATCTAAAAACTTCTTTTTCTTATTTTTTTTCTGACAAGCAAAAAAAAAACAATCGCCTTTCATTTTTTTTTAAACCGAGAACGTGTGATAAACGGGCACGTTACAAAGTATAATAAAAATATATAGTGATCTGTTATCTGAACATGCAAATTCCCCTATACTTAGTCAGAAGCTCAATGATCAAAGTTGTTTAAAAGGTTTTGTTTTGTATTGAAGAATATAGTACGGTATTAGTATCCGTTATAGTAAAGCAGAGTTTGGTGTGCCATTGTGTTTCTATTTGCATCTTGGTCTCTTAGTATTTAAACATGATGCACTTATTGGCGAGTTACCAATGTTTCCAGACTGTTTATGCATGCCATAATCAGATTGGGTTTTATTACTGGCGACCTTAGTATAAGGCTTGCTGCTTGACTGTCAGACATGATCGATATTGGACGGTTTGTGTATGATCTCAAATAGATAATGTTTCTGACACATCAGTCGATAATAGCATAGCGGATATATATTTACAGAACGTCACCAAAATTTGCTTTCTATGGTGCCTGCGCAGCACCAGTGCCGTTGCAATTTTTTACTCCATCTGTACTAGATAGTTATTTTATCCGCGCCCGGGCAAATGTCCATGTCCACTCGTCTTGTGGCGATATTATCACTTTAATTATTTTTAAACGTGATAATCTTTTGTAAAGTCGGATCGCATAGTTAAGATTGTGTCTTCACGCAGCACGTTGTATATACCCGGTTTGTAGATCCCGGTAGTTCACGTGTGTTTATTTATTTGCTTGCATGATACTTGTCTTGCTTCTATCATTACAACGAGGTGTAACGGTGGAAGCGAAAGTATTGATTTGATTTTCTCACCACAGTATATATCCATTTCGTCATTGTGAGTTTCAATGCTCATGTGTAATCGACCACACGTTTGGGTGCATTAAGAACCCTAATAAATTTCGTTGTGGCGTTTTCTAGATGTGCGTTGAAAGCCAGCCTGGTATCAAGAGTAAGTTCCAAATATTTGACTTTTTTTGTCATCGAGAGCGTGATTCTATACATTGCAAGTAGGTACTTTTATATCAACCGTTTTTTGTCTTTTGGTAGACGGAACGTATACCGTTTTGAGTGGGTTCACTGATGGTCATTTCTTGACGGTGTTTAGTGCACTCTGCATTATGCTAGGTACAGTTGGCTTAAATTTTAGTATGTAATGATGGTGAAATCGTCGCAGTATTCTAAAGCAAACGCCGCTCGGTCTTCTAGTTTTTGTAGTAGGTCATGACAAAGTACCGCAGCAGAGAAAAATATGCAGATACTGTATATTAAAATTCAAAAACCAACATAAACTTGGGTGATACAAGACTTTTTAACACCACTGTATGACAATGGGTCTTCCAAGTCATACATCTAGCAGTCTTTGTTATTAAAAAACTATAATAGAGAAATTTGCTAAATTTGAATTTGAAAGCAGATTTTGTAACTATAAAGTATGTCTCTGGTCAATGATTATATAAAAATTTGCCGTTAATTATTGTGCTTCTATTAAAGTTCTCTAACTCGTTTTTATTATATACTCTTCAAATGCGATGCATATATATTTTTGGCACTCTTTTATAAGTTTTTAAAAAGTTTTACGTTTTGCTAATAAGACTAATTATTGCTTCAATATTTTATAAAAGTTTCTGTCTCACACATTCAAAGACTCTCTTGTAATATATGAAGCAGAGGAACCTAATTCTGTTAAATTTTTACTTTTTCTGTTAGTTGTTATTGATGTTCTGTGCATGTTAAATACTTCATATGTAGGTTATCTGCATTTAACAAAATTGGCTTGTTTATAAAAAACGTTTAAGAATGCAATTAAGTATTAAAAGCAATTGCAATTACCAAAACCGGAAAATTTTATATTACCTACATTTACTTGTACAATCGTAAAAATTCCTTTAACCAAACCCTAGATTAACAAAGAATTAATCTTTATTTCACAATATACAATGCTATCTATATTCTATCTAACGCAACAATTATATAATTTAAACTCATTGTTTTAATCCGTAATACGAATGATGACTTAATGACATTTTTACGACAATTTAGGTAAATTTCATTACCCCACTTACAACGCACTAATAGAATAACTGTGAATAGTTAAAAAAAATACTTAGTAACAAGTTGCAACATGGAACTATTATAAAAAGCTTTTATTTTGTATTTTTTGTCTGTGTGTATTTGTATGATAAAATTGTTAAACATTTTTTATTAGTAACATGTGACAATAACAATAAGTATCTAATTGTTTTAAAAATGACTTATTTTGTGTTTTTTAATTTGTATGCATTTTATGATACAATTATTAAAAAGTTTTTTAAGTGTTTATAAAAATTTTTAGTGTTTATTTTTGATGTTTTTTAATGTTTAAGTGCCATAAACATTTTTAATGCCTAAACATCCGGTCTTTACCTAGCATAACTCACTATCATGCAGCGTTTGATCTGTGGCTTTGCGCTGAGTTAACGTTTGTTATGCTATGTTTAATTTTTGACGCTAGTTACACAAATTACTAATAGTACTTCCCACTGGTGATTTAATATTGCATATTTATAATTCTGGGTGTTTTGTTGATTAATGCGCTTTATGTTTATTTTTTAAACAGTTTTAGATGATAACCAACATTGCAATTATCGCTGTCGTTACCACAACCCTTATATTTTGCCAGTTAAAACATTACACACATTTTTTTTTATTTTACGTTTCCTTAACTACGCGTATTGTAAGTTTACGTTTACTATTTTTTTTAAATTTAATTATCCATTAAATAACACAATAATCTGATAATACAATCTAGCATAGATTAATTTATTAGCATTTCTAAACTGGTATCTTAAAAGTTTTACATAAAAATTTGTATATGATTTGAAATTTTTTTGTTGGTTGGTACATTATCTTTAAACAAATATTTAGCAAAAGTAGCTGACCTTATTTTAAGATAACTTTGTAAAAACATCTTAATCTTAGGATTAAAATTATGAATGTTTATCTGAAAACATTTAAAACAATTTAATCTAAACCAGCATCATTCAAACATACGTTGTAAGAACTTTCTTACAACACGTAATTTAATTATCCAATAAAACATAAACAATTTAATAAGCTTTGGCCTCGTATAAAATAAATAAACGATGAGTGATATTAAACTATGTACTAACTTTGTAACAACACAGCTCAAACAATAAATGTATTAAAAGTAGGACTAGTACCTAATATACAAACGATTACGTAAAAAAAACGCCCAGATAGCAAAACAATATATAAAAAAATTTAAATCGTCTAAGCAAAAAAGTGCAGATAAAAACAATACAAAAACCAAAAAAACATTGAAGATAAACAGAAATTAATTTATAGAATACAAAATAAAACAAACGCATTGTTAATAAAATACAAACCAAAAACCCGTTATTAACAAAAAATTTAGTTTAGAAAATAAAACAAAAAAAACAAAGCAGTTAAAAATATTTAAAAAAATGTTAACCAATGTAAAGATACAGCAGAATGATAATAAACGAAAAGATTGACGTTTGAAATAACAAAAAGTTAAGTGAGAAGGGAACCGTTTTTAAAATAACTAAGAACAGAGAACAAAACAAAATAAAAAAAACAAGAAATATATACCTACAAAGATAACTTTTTCTATAAACTGAAAAGTTATTCTAGTGCAGAAAATTAACTAAAACTGATTCCTTTAATTAACTACATGCTTAGACTACTAAAGTTTTTCCAGATTAGAACTAAATACTTATTGAAAATACAAAAGTATTGTTACATGCCCAAAATTAACACAAAGTCACTGCCTGCAATGTAGTAACATAAACGGGGTGTGCCACTAGCTCAATGGAGAAGGGGTGGGTTTTATTTAAAATTCCGTGAAAAATTGGAAACGCGATCGTCGGAAAATTGAACTAGAACGGTAAAATAGTCAAATAATCGGTAAGGGCGCCAATCAAGGATTTCTAATGGTAGCTTTCAAACCCCTGATTACCTGAAAGCTCATCTGGTTGGTTACAACCCCAGAACTTACCTTGAGTTGTAACAATTCTGAAAAACACTTAAACAAAAAAATTTACGTATGCGGCGGCTAAATGAATAAAAGCTCTTTACATTTAACAATTTAACATTTATTGATTGAACATTTAAAACAAAAACAAAATAAAATAACAATAATGAATAGTAAACAAATTTTTAATAAAAGAAATGAAATTATCTTAAGCAAAACAAGAATGAAAAATTTACACACAAAACATTAAATTAAAATTTATAAAAAGAAATGCTACTACAATAGCGTTAACTCGACGCTTTCAAATAAAACAATTAAATTTTCAAGATCTTGACCGCCTATTTGTAACAAACAAATTAAATACTAAGAACAATACAGTTTATAACATATATGTCCGAACTTTAATTCGAACTAAACAAAATATAGCTTATAAGTCGTTACATTATCATATATTCGAAATACGAATTACTTCTCAAACGCACCAAAACAAAGTTAATTTATTGTAATTTCACGCAAACACTATACGTGTTCATTGAAATAATTAAATTTAACGTTAGTCGTAACTTCAATTGACTCAAATTGAAAGCTTTTACTGCATTTTTAATCGCGGGTCACTACACGATAAAACAACAAAATCGATAAATACCTTATTTCTTAATTGGAGACACCATTTGAACTTCAGGTCACAATGGTTTTAAAAGCTACCACCTCAGATGGAATTCGGCTGCTCCCTAAACAAAAGAACGACGACGGAAGATTTATCTCACAATCTAATTTTATAACCGCCACAGGCGAATTTAGGATTTAATCATATACCACCTCAACATTAAACCCCACAAACGTAACAGTTTATGTTTTAGAAATCATGAATTTTACACAAGCCGTACTATACGAAATTTGAAGAAAATTAACATTTTTCTCCACCACACTTAATTTTCACGATTTCTGCTTAACTTCCGCGGTCCTACATAACGTCAGAGGGTAAAGTCCCCTACGTTCTCTATTACATCTCACGGTTACCGGTATTTGTCATTGCGACCAACGATCGAATGATCCTTCAAAAATCAAACTTTTCAAAGACCTCCTATCCCCTTACTTAACTAATTGCATGTGCGCAGTAAAATTGTGGTAAAAGAAAGAACATTGAACAAACGAGAAAAACAAAGATGAAAATTATAATTAGTCGCGTGCGTTTTAGCACGTAGACCTTGATTCCCACAAGAACGCTGAGACTTGCATTTTTTTGCAGGTGGCTTAAGATAGCGCTTAATCAAATAAGATTCAGCCTAAACAAGAAAAATGTATCAACTTACATTCCACAAAGGAAGTCGTAAATTATATTGAATTGTTATTTTACGAAGATAACTAAGTAAAATCCTAATTCAAAAACAAAACTACGGATCTGTATGCATTTAAAAGAAAATTTCAATAATGATTGAAAACAACTTGAAATACCATTAAACTCAAACCACACAAACAACGAGCAAACGTTCTTGATGCTAATACTAAATTAATCAATCGAAACACAAAAAAAAAAACTTACGGTGTCTTTCACAACGAAATTCAAACGCAGGTAACACCTCCCCTACTAAAAGAGGGATTTCTCAAATCACTCTCAAAGTAACAGAGAAAACAAAAAAACAAACAAAACCCATAACCCAAAACAATAAACGATAATGTAACTCTAAACGCAAAAATAAAACGAAACTAAACCTATGGCTCTCGCGATCTCGCAATCATCGAGAACCCCTAACGAAACTAACAGAACGAGAACTAAACAATAAGAAGGGTAGCATATGTTTGGGTTCGACACAGATCACTCGATGCTGCACAATAGAAGAGGGCGCGCTGCGCTTCACGAGATCCGCGCATTGCGTTTTTCCCACAACTACTGCCCTCACCGAGCGATGGCACCTAGCCGCAAACACTACAGAAATAAAAGATAAGGACAGACAAGATAGCAGAAGAAAGAAAAATGGAAATAAAAGAACCGTTGTTTAGTCGCCTCTTACGACAAGTGGTGTCCCCACTGTAGAGAAATATTCTTAGTCCGTCTCTACACGGAACCCAAAAACGAAACGAACTAACCTAACAACAAAACAAAAACAAAAGAAAAATACTCAAACGGTACAACCTAAAACTATTTATCCCCAGTCGGGTTTAACTTTAAGTCCTTGGCGTTCCATATGCCTTTAGATGCTCCCGTGTCATCAGACAACTCATAGGTCTGATACGAAACTTTCCGTTTCACGTAGAACGGACCGATAAACTTAGGTGCCAGTTTGGCCGAGAAATATCGAGATGCATCAGAAAGGACATAATTCTTCCGCCACACTGTGTCTCCCACCTCAAAAGGTGCTGGACGACGACGTAAATCGTAATAATGTTTAGCGCGGACATAAGCGGCATTCAAGCGATTCTTAATGTCGACGTAAACTTCTCTAAACGCTGGGCCTCTTTTGGCCAAAAGGTACGATCAGCAAAAGCTAGATCGTCGATAGTGTCGGAATCGGTAGTTTTTCCATGACGTGATCCGTCGAGACAGATTTCACGTCCAAAATTAGCGAAAAACGGCGTTAAGCCGGTGACTTCATGTACAGCGGTACGAATAGCACATGCTACTTTAGCAAGATACTTATCCCAATGTCGATGGTTGTCTTCGATATATGACGATAGCATTGTCTTCATGACTCGGTTGACTCTTTCAGTTGGATTCGCTTGTGGATGGTAATTAGCGTTAAAAATAATTTTGGACTTATATGACGAAACCATTTTCGTAAATTCTGAACTACGAAACTGTGTGCCGTTATCACACAAAAGATACTGAGGAACTCCAAACATTAAAAATACATCTTCTTCAAGACGTTTAGTAACTGCTGCTGCAGTAGCGGAACGTAACGGGAAAAATAGAACAAATTTAGAAAAATAATCGGCAACCACAAGGATGTACGAATAACCACTTTTAGATCGCGGTAGCGGTCCAACAAGATCGGTAGAAATCAACTGCCAAGGTTTGTCCACAACAGGATGACGGGTCATAAGGCCAGCAGGACGTTTCTGTTCTGGCTTATGCGTGATACAAACTTTACAACCATTGATGTAACGAATAACGTCAGCCTTCATCTTAGGCCAGTAATAAAGCGGAACTATTCGTTCGAGAGTCTTAAAAATACCAAGGTGTCCAGCGGTAGGCTCATCGTGAAACTTTGACAATATTTCAAGTCGTTTAGACTTAGGCACAACTTCTCTCCAATTGTCATTCTCAGAACGAAGATCGGGATAGTCTACGGTAACATGCTTAAATAGCTTTCCGTTACTAATTTTCCACTGTGGAAAAGCGTTAGGTTTTGAACGTACACGTTCCATAAGTTTCGTTAACCATTTGTCCGAAGACTTAGGTTCGGTAATGTCACAATCGGTAGTAATGTTGTCGATAGCTGGTACTGAACGAGATAATGCGTCAGGTACGACATGATCCTTTCCTTTACGATGAATGATCGTAAAATCAAATTGCTGCAGTCTAACAGCCCATCGTGCTAGACGACCGGTAGGTTCCTTTAAATTATGTAACCAGACTAATGATGCGTGATCGGTAACTACAGTGAAAGTTGTTCCTTCAAGGTAAGGGCGTAATTTTTCAATAGACCACAGGACAGCCAAACATTCCTTTTCGGTAGTTGAATACTTGCGTTCACACTTTGTGAGCGACCTACTATTATAACAAATAACACGTTCTTCACCGTCGATAAACTGTGTAAGAACTGAACCGAGACCAAAATCGGAAGCGTCAGTTTGAACTGTAAACGGAACATTGAAATCAGGGCAAGACAAAATAGGTGCGGAAACTAAACAATTCTTAATGATCTGAAAGACTTCATCACAATCACTAGTCCAATTAAAGCTGGAATTCTTCTTTAACAGAGACGTCAACGGAGCGATAATTGTCGAAAAATTCGGTACAAATCGGCGATACCACGAGGCCATGCCTATAATTCTTCTAACTTCAGCGACACCAGTGGGAACTGGAATACGCAAAATTGCATCGACCTTTTCCGGGTCAACCGACAAACCAGTAGAATTTACGATAAAACCAAGATACTTAAGTTCAGGTTTACAAAAATGACATTTGTCTTTACTTAACATCAAATTAGCCTCTCTAAGGCGACGAAGAACTTCAGTTAACACTTCCATGTGTTTCTCGAAGGAAGGAGCGCAAATAATGACGTCATCTAAATAAACAAAAACGTAAGGTTCTAATTCGGGACCTAAAACTCGATCAATCAACCTCTGCCAAGAAGCTGGTGCGTTAGCTAAACCAAACGGTAAGCGCGTGAATTGGAATAACCCACGGTTCGGAACTGTAAAAGCGGTATACTGCTTAGACTCTTTGCTTAAAGGAATCTGCCAATAAGCGGACATAATGTCGAGAGATGAAATAAACTTAGCGTCACGAAGACGATCTAAAATAGACGAAACGTAAGGTAAAGGATAAGCGTCCTTTTCGGTAACTTTGTTGACTTTTCTAAAGTCCACGCAAAAACGATACGAGTTGTCCTTCTTCTTCACCAATAAGATCGGGCTCGACCAAGCGCTGTTTGATTTTTCTACAACGCCTAACTTCAACATTTTCTCTAACTCCAGATCGATTTGTTTCTGGATAAACGGCGAAACTCGGTAATACCGTTGCTTAATTGGTTCGGAAGTAGTCTTGATCTGATGTTCGATCAAGTTGGTGCATCCAAAATTTTCATTCGAAGAAGAAAAGTGATTACTAACTAAACTATCTAACTGATTGAGCTGTTCTGAAGAAAGATCGAGACGAGACTTAATAACTGAATCTTTATCTTCCAATTGTGAAATGGTGTCCATATTTTCGAAACGCCACTCACCTTTTCTAAGATCAGGAACGATACCTGCTTGTTTCCAAAAATCAACGCCCAAAATTAAATTATGCGGAACGTCAGGAACAACTAAAACTTCCAAAACAACAATTTTTCCTTTAATTTCGATTGGGACGAGAAGTGAACCTAAACTTTGTACTGATTTACCATTAGCGACAATACAATTAACTTTAACTGATTTATTTAACTTTAAACCTAACTGACTAAAAATTTCCCAACCCTTAGAACCAACAATAGTGCGAGAAGCGCCACTATCTAATAAACTTAAAATTTCGTGACCAAAAACTTTAACGTAGACAAAAGGTCTTTCGTCAGACTCGGCAGACTCTAAAACATAATCTAACACGACTTTATTTTTATCAAAACTCTTTTTCTTCGAAGAATGTAAACTATTAAAATAGACAGCCGATTTAACTTTAACCTCTGACGTCACTAAACGGCTTCTTAGTACGTCCTTTACTCGTTTCCCGAACACTTAGAACAAGTGCGGACCGTAACGTTAGATTTTCCACAACGATAACAAAATAAACCTTTCTTAGGTTCTTTGCAAGAAGCAGCTCGATGGTTTGGCTTCCTACAATTCCAACACAATTGCGGACTACTTCGATTAGAAGAAGCAGGCGCATTAACGATAGCTAACCTTCGTGAAGAAGGTGCGATACTAGAAGACGGTAATCGTGAATTTTGTCTAACAGGTGGTGTAGATTTTTCACCACTACTAACGTTATTTGAAGAACGAGAAACGGCAATGTCCTTAACTTGAGATGTTACATAAGCGAGATCAGGCTCCATGTCCTGCTTTCGACGAGATGGAGGCGTGTAAGCTTCAATAGCTTGCATGCGGTCCTCGATAATACGACCAAATTTAATTAACTCCTCAATTGAAGTAACCGACGACAAACCAAGCTGAGTTTGATAAACGGGAGAAATATTTCTTAATAAAATCTTTAACTGCTTTTCTTCAGAAAAAGGCTCATCGAGACGTGAAAACATGTTGCGAATAATTGCAACGTAAATACCCATAGGCTCATCATTAGCTTGAGTGCGACGCTTAATTTCTTCAATAAGTCGTTCGTCATAATCGGTAGGCTGAAATTGTTCGCGTAAAAACTTAACTAAGTCTTCCCAAGAATTAACTGAATTACGAATGGACCTAACAAAAATCAATGCATGACCTGTAAAAAGATCAGTACACTCCAAAAATAACTGATGGCTTGAAACGTTACGCGATAATTGAAGTTCGGCAACTCGTTCTAAAAATGCATTCAATGAAATTGACTTTGCGTCACCAGAAAACTTTAAATTCCATTTTGAAACTGAAACACTCTTAACATGACTAATAAAATTTTGACTAACAGCAGAAGACGTCGGTAAAGCGTTATCAACTACAGAAGGTTGAACGACAGGTTCGATGACTTCATCGGCGGAAGTAGACGGATTTGAAACAACAATTTGTTTATCCAAAAGTTCATACTGCGAAATTAAAACAACTAAATCTTTTAAAAACTCATCTTTAACTTGAGAATCGTCACCTTGAACAGGAATTGAATTGCCAATACGGTTTAACAAATATTTAATTTTGGTTTCAATTGTAGAAGAAATTTTTGTAGTTGGAGTAATTTTTAATGAATCTATTAACTTTCTAAGCTCATCGATACCTTCACGAATCGCTAATTTATCTGCATTAAAATCGAACGGATACACGGGACGAGATATTTTTCCGGTAGCTTCTTCAATAAGAAAATTCTTGAGTAAACCTCGTAACACGACAACACCTAAAGATGAATCACCACCTCTAATCAAAATTTCATAACGTAATTCGTTATGCGATAAACGATCAACAATCAATTTGTAACCCATTTTAAAATGTAATTACAAAACGGTAAAATCTTCCAAAAATCACGAAACTTAACAGGCAAACTAAAATTCAAAAAAGGCCACACGCTGGAGACGCCAAATTATTTATGTTACATGCCAAAATTAACACAAAGTCACTGCCTGCAATGTAGTAACATAAACGGGGTGTGCCACTAGCTCAATGGAGAAGGGGTGGGTTTTATTTAAAATTCCGTGAAAAATTGGAAACGCGATCGTCGGAAAATTGAACTAGAACGGTAAAATAGTCAAATAATCGGTAAGGGCGCCAATCAAGGATTTCTAATGGTAGCTTTCAAACCCCTGATTACCTGAAAGCTCATCTGGTTGGTTACAACCCCAGAACTTACCTTGAGTTGTAACAATTCTGAAAAACACTTAAACAAAAAAATTTACGTATGCGGCGGCTAAATGAATAAAAGCTCTTTACATTTAACAATTTAACATTTATTGATTGAACATTTAAAACAAAAACAAAATAAAATAACAATAATGAATAGTAAACAAATTTTTAATAAAAGAAATGAAATTATCTTAAGCAAAACAAGAATGAAAAATTTACACACAAAACATTAAATTAAAATTTATAAAAAGAAATGCTACTACAATAGCGTTAACTCGACGCTTTCAAATAAAACAATTAAATTTTCAAGATCTTGACCGCCTATTTGTAACAAACAAATTAAATACTAAGAACAATACAGTTTATAACATATATGTCCGAACTTTAATTCGAACTAAACAAAATATAGCTTATAAGTCGTTACATTATCATATATTCGAAATACGAATTACTTCTCAAACGCACCAAAACAAAGTTAATTTATTGTAATTTCACGCAAACACTATACGTGTTCATTGAAATAATTAAATTTAACGTTAGTCGTAACTTCAATTGACTCAAATTGAAAGCTTTTACTGCATTTTTAATCGCGGGTCACTACACGATAAAACAACAAAATCGATAAATACCTTATTTCTTAATTGGAGACACCATTTGAACTTCAGGTCACAATGGTTTTAAAAGCTACCACCTCAGATGGAATTCGGCTGCTCCCCAAACAAAAGAACGACGACGGAAGATTTATCTCACAATCTAATTTTATAACCGCCACAGGCGAATTTAGGATTTAATCATATACCACCTCAACATTAAACCCCACAAACGTAACAGTTTATGTTTTAGAAATCATGAATTTTACACAAGCCGTACTATACGAAATTTGAAGAAAATTAACATTTTTCTCCACCACACTTAATTTTCACGATTTCTGCTTAACTTCCGCGGTTCTACATAACGTCAGAGGGTAAAGTCCCCTGCGTTCTCTATTACATCTCACGGTTACCGGTATTTGTCATTGCGACCAACGATCGAATCATCCCCAAAAAATCAAACTTTTCAAAGACCTCCTATCCCCTACTTAATTACTTAAATGTGCGCAGTAAATTCGTGGTAAAAGAAAGAACATTGAACAAACGAGAAAAACAAAGATGAAAATTATAATTAGCCGCGTGCGTTTTAGCACGTAGACCTTGATTCCCACAAGAACGCTGAGACTTGCATTTTTTTGCAGGTGGCTTAAGATAGCGCTTAATCAAATAAGATTCAGCCTAAACAAGAAAAATGTATCAACTTACATTCCACAAAGGAAGTCGTAAATTATATTGAATTGTTATTTTACGAAGATAACTAAGTAGAATCCTAATTCAAAAACAAAACTACGGATCTGTATGCATTTAAAAGAAAATTTCAATAATGATTGAAAACAACTTGAAATACCATTAAACTCAAACCACACAAACAACGAGCAAACGTTCTTGATGCTAATACTAAATTAATCAATCGAAACACAAAAAAAAAAAAACTTACGGTGTCTTTCACAACGAAATTCAAACGCAGGTAACAGTATCTAAAAAAATGTCATAATGTTTTTAAACGAGTTTCATCAAGTTCTTACTTAAATATTTTATTCATTAACATAAATTTTTATTTAATGTCAAAATAGTTCTAAGTATATTAATTATTACTTATTTATTAATTGACTAAACGTCTTAATAGTTAGACAATCCAATGTGTAGAATAAGTGAAAGTCAAAATATTTAAAAAGCTCTAATAATACAGACAAACTTAAAAGACACTTACCCTAAAAGTTACATTCTTCACTGTTGACTGTTCAAACCTTTTGAAAAAAAATTTTCGTTTTTTCATATCTGTTTTCATGTAGGTACCATTTTTATGCATTTAAATGCATTTAAATATTTTTTATTTCTTTACAATCTTTTTTAGGCTTAACTTTCTTTATTATTAGAGTACTGCAAAAGTTTTTTTCTTTTTTTTTCATATTAAACATTGGTGTTAATAAACAAGTAATGATAATTGAAATGTTTGACATGTTAATACGTCAAACTGTGCGTCAAACCAACGTCAATCTGTTATACTGAGCCAAAATTTCTACTGTATTTTGTTTAAAATTTTTGGATATATCTGTTTCTTTCAAAATCGCAAAAACCCGATCTAAATGACCAATATATTATCCTGAGTTTATTGTACCGCATAAAATTAGTACACAAAATTCAAAAATAGAAGAGATCATTAACTTGATCGATACTCTACATATTATTCATTGATATTTATTTATGAACGTGTTTGGTTCACTTAGTTCCGCTCTACGGTATGTTGCAACTAGTTAATACTATCAAGCAATTCTAAAATTTAAATCTACTAATTCTTAAATTCTAAATAAGTATTAGCAGTTGATAGATGTATTCCCACTGGCGCATTCTACATAGGTTTTAATTCACTTTTGACAAGTTTTTTTATGTTTTAATTGTCCTTGATTCGCTTAACTGAACTTACACTAGTTCATAAAGTTTTTGTCTTTTCACACGACGGATAAGTCTGCTGTTGTCGAGTAACTATAGCACTTCAACATTTATATGTTTTGTTTTGTGTTTTTTTCGCAAACCGTTTATTTTCTTCATTAACCATAGGCACTTGTCTTTGTGAATGTCTTCATTTCTAATGTACCATGGAGCGTTAGTTGCTTTTGCTTTGAAAAATTTGTAAACTTCACACATTCGTTAATAAAATTCAGGCTTGCACTGGTTTTTCGACGGCACTGCCGCCGATAAGGTCTGAAATTGACAGTATTCGATGTTTGCTTGCTCATTTTTACTTTGATTGTGGGTAAGTGTTTGACTAATTTCTTTCTCTACGCGGTGACATCTAAGTAATGTGATTGCTTAGTAAGGTGTCACGTTTGTAATAAGCTTCAGTAATGTGTGATCGAATTCGTAATTGCGTTGATTATTTATTCTTTTTTATTTTCATTTAATTAAAACTAAATAAATACATCTTAAAGTGTCAGTTCGTTGATTACTTTGTATATTATTGATTTCTTTATATTAGGATTACTCTTACCATAACGTTGGTTCATTATCTCGTTTGCGATTAACCTCTTTAAAACTGTTATAATTAATTAATACATGTTCACTTTCCGCTTTTTTAAAGTAAACAATAATTGGTACCTTAACTGTTGTTAAATTTCTTTTAGTATAGTAACAATAAGTGGTAGCTTAACTGTGGTTAAACTTTCTTAGTATAGTACATGTTATTGTTGAAAAATATATATTGCATTTGTTACATTATTTTTTCTCGTTTTATTTTTTTTTATCCTGTTCGCTTTGTAGTGGGTGCAAATTTACCTTTGGTCTCTCTAAGCTGAGGATCTTGATTAGTAGTATCCTAGTAGTGTAGGAGTGGTGCCTAGGTATTTTCGATTTTTATTTCAGTTTCTTAACTACGCCGCCTCTTTTACATTGTAGCTAACCTCCTAATAACTTCGACAAACAGCTTGTTCCAGCATCGTGGAGCTTGCTTGAGTCCGTACAAGCTATCTAACAGTTTGCATACCTTGCCGCTTCCATCAAGTTATGACATGAAAATCTCTTCTTCTAGCTTACAGTAGAAAAATGTTGTGTTTACATCAAACTGCTGCATATGCCAACTCCGAAGTGCTGTTGCAGCCAAAACTACACAAACAGTGCCATAACGTGCGATCCGACTAAACGTTTTATCATAGTCAATGCTTTTGTTCTTTCTATAGCCTTTTACGACCAGACAAGCTTTGTAACGTACAACGTTTTCACTCGCGTCAAGCTTAGCACAAAGAACCCAACAACAATCTATTATTTTAACACTCAATCTCGTCATTACACGCTGCTCTTCATTTGGCACTTTCAACCGATTTCATCGTTTTGTTGTACGACCCGGGTGCAATATATCATCACCAACTTTCGCGATCGTGTTTGCAACACTTAGCTTGATACAACGCATCATTTGTTTCATCAATTTCGAAATCACCTGTCTTGTACCTTGCCGGACGTTAACGCCGCCTTTTCGACTTACGAGGCACGTCACACACATTAACATTGTTTCTGGATTTTCTTCCGAAGCATCGTCAACACCGTCTTTCTTAACACCAAAAGACTGACTTTGCTGTTCTTTCTTCAAATCCAAATTATCAACACTTGCGGTGTATTCAGTTGTTGATGTCGATTTGTTATGCAACACTAGTCGATATTCAGACGACACCGAATCACCAAGTTTTGTACATACTTTCTCACTTTAGAAAAACACATCGTGTGAAGAAATTTTTTTACATAATGGTATGCACATTTCGTACCAATTTTTGTCATTTACGTAACCGACAGAATGACCAAACACACTCTTGTCATTGAATTTCTTACAAAACTGTTTTGGAACGTGCACATAGCACCCTGTCACTAAAACACGCAAATGGTCAACGTTTTCGAATTTCTTGCCGCGCTACAGTTCACGAGGATTTTTACCTAGAATCACTGATTTGCCTGTTACATTTAGAACATACGCGCTGATTGCACACGCACACAACCAAAACGTACCGTTAACTGGGGTGAAGCGGTTATAGTGGGATGAAGCGGATCACATTAAAGTTTTTTTAAATTGTTGCGCCCTCTATCGGCGGTTTGAGGTTTCTTTTAAATTTAAAATGATTTCTTTGTTACCTAGTACATACTACATAATACCGGATAAAATTTTCACGTGTGTCTGCATTACAAGTAAGTACTAAAAAATTTATTAATTTGTAGATACTATATTATGCATGTTAGCAAAACCTTGAAAAACCTCATTGGGAATGAATACTTACACATATACGTACAAAAATATAGAATGGACAATGTGAACAAACATGTTATCAACCATTTGTAAGAGGTACGAAATTTTTAGGCTAATTTTTTTTAACCAGTGTGGTAGTGTTAAGAAAGTTTGCTTGTTGCAGGGTGAAGCGGATCACCGCATTATACAAACAAAAAATGCTATGAACGTATATTAAAAAGGTTGGACAAAGTGGTAATCAAAATTATAACCTAGTTTATTTGGAAAGAGCTGTGAAGGCTGTATAGAATGGACGGTTAAGTATCCGAGGGGCATCCGAACAATTCGCTGGAGGACAAACTGCTTTCACAACAGAAGAAGAGCAGAATTTAGTTAAAGGGTTATATTTGCCAAATGGGGATTTCCCCAACAGCCTCGCTACGTTCAAAATATAGTACAGTTATGCATTGAAAATCAAGGAAGAACTGTGAAGCAATTAAAGGCAATCGTCCGGGCACAGAATGGGTGAAAAATTTTCTTAAAAGAAACCATGAACTGACTGTAAAAATGTCCGAAAATATTAAACGTGTTAGAGCTGCTGTAACGCGCGAAACAATTAACAAATATTTTAAGAATTTAAAGACCACCTTCGAAGATGTTCCAGCAAGTCATATAATAAATTATGACGAAAAAAATTTTACGGGCGATCCCGGCAACACCAGAGTGATAGTAAAACGTGGTGTAAAACATGCGGATAGAATCACGGATAATTCTAAAACATCTGTTAGTGTTATGATAGCTGGGACAGCTGACGGAACTTTATTACCCCCCTACGTGCTATATAAAGCAAAATATGTGTATCCCGGTTGGATGGAAAGGGGAGTTGCCGGAGCACAATATAACAGTAATCCCTCCGGTTGGTTTGATTCTGTTATCTTTGAAGAATGGTTCCGCAAAATTATTTTACCCTACGTTTCGACGACTTCCAGAAGGCACACCCACGGTGATAATAGGTGACAACTTATCCAGTCATCTTACATTATTTGTGCTTGAGGAATGTTTACAATATAATATACGATTCACGCTACTTCCTCCAAATTCCACACACCTATGTCAACCACTTGATGTGACCTACTTTAGACCACTTAAAGGTGCTTGGCGGAGTAATTTGGAAGAATGGAAAAAAAGAAATCGTGGAGTTATTCCAAAGACTGAATTCCACCGGTTGCTTGCAAAAGCTTTTGAGACAGTTGGTGCAAATAATGCAAAAAGCTTGATTGTTGGTTTTAGAGCTTGTGGAATAGTTCCATTTTGTCTATAGAAGGTGATTCAAAAAATTCCTAGAGAAGATCAGCCAGAAGATGAACAAGAAATGTCTGAAAAGTCATGGACAGACTCCTTTGTTAGCCAACTCAAAGAATTACGACAAGGCCGTTTGGAAACACAAAAACGCAGTAGGGGCAAAAGAATTAACATACAAGCTGGAAAAAGTGTTCAACCCGCTGATATTGCTAACAGAAGTGGAAAGAATAATGAAGAAACTATTTCTAAAAAGAATCAGACTAACAACTGGTTGGATAAAAGTTCGAACAAAGAAAACGATTTTGAAGAAAATCAAAGTGAGATACTCACAGAGGCTGAAATTGAACTGGACTTAAAGGAGGGAGATTTTGTTTTGACAGAATTTGTTATACAAAAAAATCCCAGGTTATTCATTAATAAAATCAAAAAAAAAAATTAGTGGTGAATTTACAGTAAAATTTTTTGAGAAAAGTTGTTGGAAAAAAAGAGTCTTACTTTGTTTTTCCCCTTGTTGAAGACAAACAAGTTGTTACGAAAAATATTATTAAAAATATTGTAACAGGAAAAGATCTACGGCGGAGGCGATACCGCTTTAATGAAGAAATTAATAACCTTAATAATTTAGAATAAGAATAAACAATGAAGTGCCAGTGTCACGACGTTTTTATCTTGTATGAACCCTCTTCAAGAAAGATACTTTGGTTTTATTATTGTGTTAGAAACTTTTTTGTTTATAGTGTTTTGACTATATGTTTACGAATCGAGTTTTGTAGGATAGAAAATTTGTTATTTTTCTTAAACTTTTTGTATTTTCAAATTTTTTTATGGTATTTCGCGAGTGTTGTAATTTACTTATTCATAATGTTTGACATCTGTATTATCCGAGTAGAAAGTATATTTTGTATCCTTTTATATTTAAGTAGCTTTCCTAAGTGAAGTATTTTTTTAGAAATTAGACAGATGGCCATTTTTGGATCCCAACGGAACAGTGCTGAAGAAGCCAATTTGCATTCCATGCAACTATTCTCATTGTCGTAGCCATTTTTATTTCCTACTTATCAGCATAGCAATGTTTTATTTATTGAGTTCAAATTGACGTTTTTTTTTGATTTGTTAAATTACACCTTTAGTCTTTTGTGCAAAGGTTTTACTTGCTGAGCTGTTTACCGTAGCTGAAATAGCTTTAAGTAAAGTTGGAAAATTCGGTTGGGTTTTCTTTATTGATGCCGTTTCTTGAGCATTAATTATTTTTAGGTTGTTTAGTTTGTTTTCTTGTAGGGTTTATAGTCTCCGTTTCTAAAGTTTCTTGCGACGATGGAACCTTGGTAGTTGGCTGGGTATGCTGCTCCGCAGTGTGTGTACATACGTATGACACTGTTTGCATTGCTGAATAAGGGTTGTTTTCTTGCGCAGAGGTTCAATTTTTGTCTTCAAGCCTGCAATCATAATAATTGTGCAAATGTCTTTACCTTCTTCTGTTTTGTCGAAAGTTAACATATGTACCTAACGGCATTGGCTTCGTGTTGATGCCACATGTAATGTTGACGCAAAAGAGTAACATGCTACAAGCATCTATGCATATATACTTAAAAACGAACTAAAATTTATGTATAAGAAGAAACAGTCCTTCTAGAATACAAACATTCTTAAGATGAAATCTCTTTTATGTGAAGAATTTTTTACAGAATACTAGCGTTTAAATACATGCAATGTGCTTTAGTTTGATATTCCACATATTCTTCTTAAACTGTCATGCTTATAAAATTTTAATTTTTGTGGGTTTTATCTGCTATACCTAGGCAACGAAATTTTTTTTGTACGACAAATTAACTGTTAATCAATCAAGTTTCGTAATTTATTTTTTCATGTGATTAAATTTACCAATAATTATAATTTGGAAAATGTATTCAAGTAGATAGATTATTAAAAATAATCATTTCCTAAAACTGTATCGTCACTTAACATTCTCTTTAACACTTCTTAATATTTTTTTAATTGTTTTACTTGTACATTATAGTGTTTAATCTTATTTCAATAGTTCTCCTTTTCTCAGCGTTAAACAATATTTCTATACAATTCGGTGTGTTGACACCAATAACTACAAGCTATTGTTCTTGTACAATAAATTTCATTCCAAAAAAAATATAATTACTTTTGACCTATTCAAGTCAGTTATTAAGTTAGAACTAAAATAAGTTGAACGCTATTGTCAGACACGTATAGTATGAAAATTTTCCTCATTGTATGTTATTTATTATATAATACGGTACTACTTTCTGTAAGGAGAAATCAGCGCACATGCAGTACAAATAATTACAAAAAGTACCATCACAAGATAATTACATACCAGTTTAGTACTTTTTAAGAAAGTTGCGTTGACCTATATATTAATCAAGCCGAGTCGAATCTCAACTTTTTATTTCTTGTGTAATTTTTATGTTTACCTTGTATATGTGTAGTTTACTTTGCTCAAAATGTCAATAACCTTGTTTAACAAATTATTAATTGATATACGTTTGGTAATTTACGACTGTTTTATTATTTTTGTTTCTAAACTTTATGTCGACGTAACGGTAACGACCTAAAGATAAGCATTTAATTTCTTCAATTAACAACATTTTTCATTTAGAGTGCAATTTCTAACTTAACATTAGTGTATGGTTTACTTTTTCATTAAGGGGGTACTCCTGGAAAAAAGTTAAAAGTCGTAGACTGCAACAATAAAGTTCGAAGAAAGATACCGTTCTAAACCTGCAATAGTCTGTGGTGTTGAAAAAATTAATCTGACGTGTGTATATAAACGCTATGTGAGATAGAGAAATTATAGATAAGAAGTGATGACAAGTACTTTCAATGAAACTACTAAACGTTTTACAAAAGTAAAATTAAACGTGTACAGTTATTGAAATACATACATCATTGCATGTTCAAATTTGAAACACCGAAGCAATATTCTTATCAATAATACTGCCGTAATCTTGCGTCAATCGGGTGTCGGAATGTGAAGTCGCGCTTTAAGATAAGCACGTCTAGCTTTTAATGTAATGCAATTTATAATAATTTAAAAAATAGTGTTTCAAAAACTCATATAAGTAAAAAAATCGAGACCGTTAGTGAAACTACTCCTAAGAAAATACTCGAAATTAGTATCCAAAATAATACTTTGAGAGAAACTGCACCGGGCTTTTCATTTTGTACAAATGAGAAAATTTCTGCAAAAGTACGACAATTACCTCTTGTTAATGGACGGCGTATAATAAATATCGCAACTTTTTTTCAAGATATCATTTCATTTCAACACTTAGAATTATTTAACTGTACAAATAATAGTATGAAAATAATTTAATGAAAAATTGGCGGGTTTACAAAGCAAAATTATCATAAAATGTACAATATGTTAAGTAGAATAAATTATAAATACCGACCGTCTATTTCAACAGGAATTGTTTTTTTTTTCAATTACATGAATTTTTTTCATTTGCGATATTTCTTCTATAACTAAAAATGTTTATTTGAAAAATCAAGACATAGTGGCAAATTTTATAGAAGAAACTGCATGGGAATTAATAGAAAGTGCTGGCGCGGAAGAAAAAAAATTAGCTATAGACGCAGAAGGCGTTGACAACAGTAACATACCTGTAATAACTGTTATTGCTCTGTCGGAAGTAGGATAGTAGGACAAAAAACTGGAAAAGAGTTATTTTTGGGAATAAGTATTGTTGTGTGTGCGCACGAGTCCAATCAAAAAATACAACCGTCTCCGAACATAAATGTTATAGAAATTGGAATAAACCGTTTACAGGAATGGATTCTGATATCCTAACGTATTCGATGTGGCATAATAGAAGTACAAAATTTTGTGTTATGTGACAAAGATATGTCTCATTCACAAAAAATTCAAAAATTAAGATTCAACATATTAAATGGTCCTAATCACGTATTTGGTGACCCAATGAGTGTTCTTCATATTTTTGTAAAGGGAAAAAAAATGAAAATGAGAAAAACTGGGTACCTGAAATAAAAATATCTTAGCTTTATCAAGAAATTATAGTGGTAGCTGATCGTGTTGCAAGAAATGCCAAAAGTCTTATCTTAAATATGGATAATAACGCAGCGGAGTGTTATAATTCAATTTTAGTAAAGTTTGTAGTAGGGAAAAGAATCAATTTTAGTGGAAGAAGAAACTATCAAACACGGTGTGAAGCGACTCCGATTAGTTTCAATGGACAACCAGGAGGGTTCGTGAACTATAAAAAAGCTGTTCAACGAAGTCTTGGGCAACATACAAAAAAATTGATCAACACTTCAAAGAAAGAAAGCGTGGATAAAAAACCGAACGTTTGTTTCCCGAAGCATTTAAAATTAAATTGAATTTGCTCAAGCCGATGCAGACTATGGAAGAATAGAAGAAAGGTGTTTAACTCTAACAGAATATTAAGACAAAGAAAACGAATTTCAAAAATCCTTAAAAAAGAGTTTTTCCGAGCTCTGTAGTTCTGGAGGTGGACGTTCAATACGTATGGAAGTAACACTAGGCACTCCGATTTTGATATTAAAGCCAATTTTAATGTCAAATCACCTTGATTAGCGATTAAGCATTTATTGAATATATGAGATCAACAAAACGATGGTTAATGAAGATAAAACTAACTGTTTCTTCTTTTGTGTTTACTTATATACGAATAGTAAAGTTACAGATTTATAACTATGGATAACCATTCAGGTCAATTGTTTATCAAATTTATAAGACGCAAGATCATGTATGTTGTTATCTAATCTTACGTAATAAATTATTTTTAAATTAATAATTGGGGTTGAAAACTGATTACACACTGTTTTTATATAGATGCGGTAACTATAAATATGAAGTTTATATGTAAACATTGAATAGTGAAATAAAGTAAAAATAACAAACAACTTAATTTAACGTTTTATAATTTAATTTTATAATGAAGTTACATCGGCGGCTTCCTGCTGTTTGTAAATAAACCGTAAAACAAACTATAATCTATTCGAAAATTTGGTATACAACATAATCTAAATTATGATTGTTGTATCTAATCACGGTTTTACTTTAGAAACTGTAACGGTGTTTTTGAGGCTGTTCGTAGACTTATTATTTTAAATAGATATTAAAAACAGCAGATTAAATAAAACGCTATTAATGTTTTCAAGTTGCTTAATACTGTTGATGCCGTCGTTCCAAACATCATAAATCTTGTAATTTGGTACCGAAGCTAAACCGCAATTTTTATAAGAACGCCTAAAAATAGGCAACTAACATAACAAAATTTGCAAAAATACACATTTTGTAATGGACATTTATCTCCCAATCAATAATATCTATTGCAATAATTCAAAGATTGTTTGTTTTAGATAGAATAAATCTAGGTACCTAAACGGGCTTTTTTAAATTTAAGGTCGTAATTACAAAGATAAAATACTGCAAATATAGGTCAACTTTAATAAGTTAGAATTAAAAAAAGAGAAACTTAACATAAAATATCTCTCTTTAGGTACATACATTCAACCTTCCTTAAGAACTAGAAGTTTGATTTGTTCAATTATCTTTTATAGTTTTCACAAAAACTTTCCATTACGAACACTCTAAAAATGAATACCGGGAGTATCCCCTTAACAGCATCTATAACATAGAAATAAATATTTAATTTATATATGTACATAATCAATGAGTTCCACAAATTAATTAAATTTTTTTAACTAAAAAAACAAACTTAATATAAAAATCACTTTAGCAATCAGAAGAAAATTATAACAACACTGTAAATACCTTTAGCTGTACATAATCGTTATTGAAAACTTAAAGAATTGAATTGTAATTAATGACACTGGAACCTTAATTAATCCTGAACTATCATCAGTAAAGAGCGGACAGTCAGACAAATGCCTGGAGCCTGTCTATTCTGCCTTTTTGTGTAAATTTTTGTCTTTTTTGCCTTTTTAAAGAGTGTTATTTTATATTGCCTTTTTACATATAAATTTTGAAAAGTTTGTGTAAACAGTGTTTTAATAGG
Organism: Aquatica leii; assembly: GCA_035610365.1. NCBI lineage: Eukaryota > Metazoa > Arthropoda > Insecta > Coleoptera > Lampyridae > Aquatica > Aquatica leii. The sequence goes on from CM069434.1 coordinate 84,704,898, forward strand.
TAGATGACAATAACGCATTACAAAATTTTACTTAAATTACGTACAATATTATAATTAACATTTTTTTACTCAAAAGGTCTTACCACGAACCTATAAATAACAACAGAGATTTTCATGTTTTGTTAAACAATGGTTTTCAGAAAACATTAAATACAAAAGCCGCTTATAGAGAATAACTACTGTAAGAATTTATACTTGGATTATGTACAATGACAAGCTTAACAAAACACTATTTACAAAACCGGAAGGATTTCGGAATGAATCATTCTTTATAGGTCTATTCAGTACCTAAGTAAAGCAAACAAATACAGATAATTTTAATTCTGTCCGGTGGGATTCCTTTAATGACTTAAACATATGACTAAAATATTCTTTGTTTGTTATAAATACCTGTGGTATTGTCACATTGTGATAGTCTGTCGCTGTTGTGCTGTTAGTAAGTTTTAAAAAATGCCACCTAATAAACAATAAAAATTTGAAAATTACTACAAGTGGAGTAAATTGGACAATAATTTAACAACCGACGGGGAAAACCTTTATTGTCAAGTTTGTTCAAAATCAGTAAGTTTGTATTATCTTAATTTAAATACTTTTAATTACTAGTATATGTATTATTTTAGATCGGTGGTACTAAAAAGTACCATGTAAAACAACACTTGGGCAGTGGTTTACATTTAAAAAAATATTAAAAAAAACTATGAAACAACCATTGTTAAAAAACGTTATAGAAGATCAACAGAAAATGTCTTTAACAATAACGGAAACATCGGCATTAAAATTTGCTCCACTAACATCTTGTGTTGTCGAAAGAACTTTTTCCTTCTATAAAAATATTTTAAATGATAAAAGGCAACAGCTTCATGATCAAAATATTAAAAAATATTTGATTTGTGCTTGAGAAAATAATAGCACTTAATAAACATTGTAAAAAATAAACTGTAAATTTTAATAGTTATTTGTGCCTTTTTTTATTGCCTTTTTGGCAGGTTTAATATGCTTTTTATGCCACCTTTTTTGGTATTTTTTCTTGTCTTACTATCCGCTCTTTAATCATCAGATTCACGCAATAATCTACCTTAACGCAACCATGTGTGTTAATTTGCATTCTTTCTTATACAAATTGAAACATGATACATAAAGAACAGAAATGACGATAATATTGACTACATTTATGGATTAAAATAAAGTGTTTCGACTTACCGTTTATTGTTCCATTTCCTATCAAACTACAACCGAATAAATGAAAAAAATATCAATTTGCAGTGCGAGCGTTGAGGACACTAATCAAAAGGGTAGCAACGACTAATGCTGACTAATCACAAAGTTTCGTTTTTACTAAAACGATTCCACTGTTTTGAAAAAAATTCAATCTTATTTAATCGATCTTCAAACAATTCTAGTTATTCAAAAAATATTCGGTTTTAACAAATTCAGTTTTTAAACGATAGCTGATTATTGGAAAGAAATTGCAAGTACTGAAACGATTTAGAAATGATTGCGAAAAATTGGAACTCTTTCAATTTATTCACTGTCAGTTATATGTAAATGAAATAAAAATGAAACTAAGACGAAACAACGTAATAAAACAATTGTTTTAATTTTGTGACTGTACGCTGAAATTCGGACCAGCCGTGTATGTCACCCAATTGATTAATCTTACGGAGCCACCGTTTTACATTACAGTCCGGATTCTCCGGATCAAAAAGCTCCACCACATCCGCCGATAGAAATAACCCTCGCCGGTTGCTGCACGGTCCAGCTCCAGGCGCTGCACTAATCGCCATCAATGCTGCCTGTTGCTTTGCAGCCGTTATGAGTTGCTCATCCACTTGCCATGATGGCTTCCACCATCTTCTGCACCGGAGGCATCATCTGAGATGCCCGCCGTAGCGAGCCTTTGCCGTGACGCCGTCGACGCCGAGGACTAACCTTTTCTCGCCGGGGACTATTAATAATGTCTCTTAGCAGTTCGTCACTATCCTCGTGAATGATGAGTTCCGCTGGTTTCCTATTGCTCTGCGTATCTACTTCTTATATATGTTTCGAGTGCACGCCACCGTGTTCTTGCTCCATTAACCGTAACAGTGTTGCGTAGTACGCTCTTCCACGTGTTGCTGAGATGATACTTATCTTCTTTGTTGACGGTTTTTTTCTTTTTTATCTCTATAGTTTTCCTGATTAGTCCTTTTCTCTATCCGTTTCAATGGTTCCGTTTCTAATTGTTACTCTGTCCGTTTTTTTGTAGCTCTCTTTATGCTTAAGTTTAGCTCTGGATAGTCGTGCTAAATGTTTAAATATGTTAATTTTATATGTTAAGAAATATGTAAAAAAAAAAATTTTTTGCTCGTGGAAAGTATATAAATATTTTAATGGACATATACATCATTAGAGAAATTTCAATTAAAATTACTAAATTATGAATACCGGAAGATTAGTATTTTATTGGTCATGACTTTCCTAAACGTTTAGCAACTTTATTAGCATATTGTGACAAAAACTTTGTGGGATTTTTTTATACTTTTGATCCCCCGGTGTAGAAAGCTTCTGAATTCAAGCCGATCATACGGCTATGTAAAAGTTTTTGCTGTTTTTCTGTTAAACCTGTTAAGCTTTATAGTTTAGTTATTATTTTTTTTATCAACTTATGTGTCCTCGCTACGCTGGCCAGCACTTGATTGGTTTAAGTAAAATTAATGTAATGACCCATCAAGGCAGATAAAAAAGTTACACAATCTTTTATTTGAAAATTAACTACTAGAGTGAGTCTGGCATTTTAATTTTTTTAATTCCAATTTTGATAGAATATAGAAAAGCGTAAAATCTGCCAAAATTTATTAGTTTTGACTTACAAATTTGCAGGCACTTTTTTAAATGATTTTAATATTTTTCGACTTCACTTTGAACCTGCTGTTAGAAGAGTACCTACATGTTTTGTTAACGTGTGGAAAAGTGTGCACGGTATAATGTTATAATATAAAATTAAATAGATTAAATAAATGGTTCTAATTACAAAAAAATTCAGATGAATTATAATTGTTTTAATTAATTTAGTCACAGTTTTCCGCCAATTCAAATTTTTACTATTTTACCTTTCACTTTTAAATTGGTTGAATGCATATACATAGGTATGATGTTATTGACAGTTATATTAATTATTGTAATTCAAGCTTATTAATATGCATTAGTCGCTAGTCACTCAGAGTCGATGATTCTTTCATTTTCGTTCGCTAATTTAAAATTTAATATATACATCATTACTAATATATATATTTTTAAACTTTTACATGTGGAATGTGAACTATAATCAGATAATCAGTTTAAAAAATGCTAAAATGTCGTAGTGTTTAAGGGGAAAAAATAATCTAACAATACGGCCACACAAAGTTAATTCTTAAATTCAAAAAATACATCAGAGGACATTCTTGGCGTTGATGGAAAACGATCTGTACGGTGGGCAACGCAGAACATAAAACTATTAAAAAATACTTAAACCTAAACTAAAAAAAATAAATTAACTAATTCAAAACAGTTTATAAAGAAGGATAAAATATGTAATATGTAGGTAAATAATAGTTAAATACAAGTTTGAGGTGGGGTTTGAGTACTGACAATAAAACTAACTAAGTAATAGCTGTAAGCACTTGCATAAAAAAATTATACCATTTTGCCTTGTTTATCATAATTGTGAATAAAGTAACAGAAATTGGACAAAATTTTTACGATAAAATGATCCATCAATTCACATACTCTTTACGTAAAAAGTAACTAATAACACTGGTCTGCATGAAAATCGGCCCTGATACCATTCTTGGCGATTCTTATGTAAAATGACCTCCTGAATCCAAAAATGAGCTCCGTTTTTACCCATCACTCACCTATTTTGGGGGGACCCCATTTTTATTTTATTTTTTACATTTTTTTTTAGAATTTTAACTTATAGCCGTTAAACATCCCAAAGCAGGTAATAAAATTTATACCAAAGTATATGACAAAAGTTTTGCTATAAAATGTATATAGAAACAACAATAAAATACAAATATATAAGAACAGTAAAAAAATATCACTAAACAGTTAGGAAGATTCACTGCACGACGCTGGCGATCTCAATACCACATGCAGGTTTGAACAAGAATTTTCGACAGGCTTGAACTTGCATTAGTCTTATCATTATAGTATATTACATTGTTTGCTTAACTGCTTCGATCAGTACATCTATAGCTGTTGCAGAGTTAACTTGTCGACGTTTTAAACGTCCTGGATTTTGTGTTCATTTTTGTTCATTTGTGTAAAACAGTAAAATCACTTTTACTCCGGATTTTTTCAAGTGACTAAGTGTGATTTGTGGTTAATGTCGGGCGTTGAATTACTGTTTAATTATGCCACGCGAGTGTAAAAATCATCCCGATAGCTTTTGCTATGTCTGCGGGAAATTAACTTTAAAAGCGCTACGAAAACCCCTTTCTCCGCTTGTTAAAACAGCTTATAAATTGTACTTTGATTGTCAAGTTGGCGACCAGGACAAGACTTGGGCTCCATCAGTTTGCTGTACGACTTGTTACAGTAGTTTGACCAAATGGCTCAAAGGTACCCGTAAATCAATCCCATTTGCTGTGCCCACAGTTTGGTGTGAACTTGGCTGTCATCTTACAGATTGTTACTTTTGTATGACTTCCACCGTCGGGTTTTTGAGCAAAAGTAAGCATACAGTTCAGTATCCCAATATTCCGTCAGCTCTAAGACCTGTTCCTCATAACGATACTTTGCCAATCCCAGAGCCCCCAAACACTTATACTCTAAAGCCGGAAATTGATTTAAAAGACTTTGAGCCACAACCTGGGGCTTCGAATGATACGTTCAATGATGATGAAGAGTATTCCACAGATTTAGTTTCTCGGCAATCTCACCTCCTCACTCAATCGGAATTAAATGATTTTGTCAGGGATTTGCAGTTACCCAAGACTAAATCTCAGCTACTAGGATCGCGACTCCAACAGTGGAATCTCTTAGAAAAATGAGTAAAAATATTTTCTTACAGGACCAGACAAGCAACCCTAAAATGTCTCTTCTCAGAAGATAAAGGTTTAGTGTTCTGCCCTAATGCAAATTTATCAATGACAGAGCTACAGATGCCATGTGACCCAGACAAATGGAGACTGTTTATAGACTCATCAAAAACAAACTTAAAAGTTGTCCTGTTGGCAAATGGGAATGACTTCCCATCAGTTCCAGTTACATACTCTGTTGATATAAAGGAAACGTACGAAAACATCTTCAGAATCCTTAATAAAATTAGTTATCATGATTATCAGTGGAAACTTTGCGCTGACTTAAAAGTTGTTGCTCTACACACGGGCTTGCAATTAGGATTCACCAAATATTGCTGCTTCCTTTGTGAATGGGATAGCCGAGCCCGAGATAAACATTACATCGTACGGGACTGGCCTCAGCGAGAAAATCTTATTCCTGGTCAGAAAAATGTCGCCCACAATCCTTTGGTTCCGAAGGAAAATATTTACTTACCACCTTTACACATCAAACTTGGATTGATCAAGCAGTTTGTGAAAGCAGTAAACAAGACAGGTAGCGCATTTTAATTTTTGAAAACTAAATTTTCTCGTCTTAGCGAAGCTAAAATCTAAGAAGGCGTTTTTGTTGGTCCCCAGATTAGACAACTCTTCCAAGATTCGACGTTTATTGAACACTTAAATCGAAAAGAAAAACGAGCTTGGCTTGCATTTCAAAACGTTTGTAAGAACTACTTGGGTAACCACAAAAGTGAAGATTATGTCGCTCACGTCGAGGAACTGCTTTTAGCGTACAAGGACATAGGATGTAACATGTCTCTTAAAGTTCACTTCCTTCACTCGCATCTGGACGTTTTCCCTGAAAATTTAGGAGCAGTCTCGGATAAACACGGGAAACGGTTCCATCAAGGCATCGCTAAGCTGGACAAAAGATTTTCAGGGAAGTGGAATGCAAGCATGTTGGCGGAGTACTGCTGGTTTTTGAAACGAGAGAGCTGTACCTCAGGGTATAAAAGGAAAGCAAGCACCAAGTAACGATGAATATCTTTTTATTTATTACTGTTTATAGCTAAAATAGTTCTTTTTCCCATTTAAATTAAATTCATGTCCATATATTTATTTTTATAATAATTATTATAATTATTATTATCGTTCGATAAATAAATTATAATTAATTTATCGAAAAGTGGTAAAATTAGAGATTTGGGGCTCCCTCGAAAATGGTGAGTGATGGAAGAACACCAAGACATATTTGGATTCAGGACGTCATTTTACATAAAAATCACCCGGAATAGAGTCAAGGCTCGATAAAAAAAATTTTTTTGCAGGCCAGTGTAATTTGTGTTAATAAAAAATATACATTTTATTAAAATCAAAGTACAAAATTTTAGTCAAAATTAAAAGGTTTATTACATATAAACTGAAAGTATTTTGTATTTTGATATAACAAATTATTAATTATATTGCGTCAAATACACGTTAATTTTAAAATATAAAGTTTAACAAAGAACTTAGTTTTGTAGCTCTATACACAAGGCCAGTGTGACCTTTTGCTGGGCCGGGTTTAGAAATTTGGCGGGGCCTGAATACACATTTAAATTCTATACTTTTGTGGTTAAAGAATTTTAATTCAAGTTTAATTAATTTAAAAAAATTCACATTTGAATTTAATAATACTCGTAGACCACGGGGCTTGCCAAAATGCTGAACCGGAGCCGGCACCTGTCCATACAAACGCTTCAACATCTATCAATTCTCTTTCAAACTAAGACGCAGTACACGCTGAAGAAACATGTTTCATAAAACTGGTTTCATAAAATGGGGTTCAAGAAACCAGTATCATTGGAATATGCACACAGCAGCAACGATTTTCTATTAGTTTTGTAATGGATTCTGATTGTGGTTGTTATGAAATAAGAAAAGAAAATAAAAATATTAGGCTCACCCGTTGATCAGTGAGCGAGAAGACTTACGTTGTAGTTCGTGAACTGTAAATTGATCCTGAAAAATTAAAAACTTTTTTTTTTTGATGTTGTAGCCACTTTTTCATTGCTTCCAAAGGTTTTTTATTTGTCAACCAATATGAGAAAATATTAACAAAAAATTTAAGAGTAAAAAAGATAGTTGATCAATTGAGGTATGAACAATAGATATAATAAAAAATGATTATAAAAAATTGAAAATAATTGTAAGGGTTCCTTTGTAAAAAAAGGTTTCAGTTCTGTATATAATTGATGACGTTGTGTTCTATTGAAGCTTTCACATAGTGGAAGCTGATTAGGAGTAAAAGTTGATAGTGAAAACTCGTGCGACTCTAAATGTATGAAAATTAGGCTAAGAGATAGCTGCTGTTGGTAACCAAACTGGAAGTGTTGGTTATGCTAGATCAACAATGAGATTAATTAGATTAACGAGCTTCTTCCGAAAATTTTTGAGTTTGATCATAGTCATTTCATCACCATTTGGAAACACGCTCAATAATAAAAAATCTTTCTAAGTTTATCACTTGATAATGGGTTTTTACCTGATGTAATGGATTTCTTTCTTTTTCTTGGGAGGAGGTCCCATTGGCCCAGTTTCATGTGAAGGTGAATTAATTGCCTCATTTCCTCTTTCCGTTGCTTTATTTTCTTCATAACTTTTATTGACTGTTAATGAGTTATCAGTCTCTAATGACAGAGAAAGTGGAGATGGAAGGTTCCCAGGTAGATCATTTTTTTTGTCAGTCACATAGAGAACATTTTTTTTACTATAAGTAGTGTACTTTAAGATTCCAAGTCCTTAAGTATCTGAGGTAAAAGAAAAGAAAAAAATAAAATTGTATTCAAAAGATTGATATTTTTGGTGTGAAGGAAATGGAGTCTTAGTTTCGGATACAGTGGTTGCTTAATTTCGGATACATAAAAATTTTAGGATAGCAATCTTCAAAATATAATAAAACTATGCAATATAAGAACTATTTATTTGTTGAAACTCATATGACATTTAAAAGACAAAAAATGACTTGAATGTTACGATACATAAAAAATTAAAATAAATTCTAAAATTACAAATAAAATTAAAAACGACAATCTTTTCATTCTGCGCAAATAAAAATAGTCTTCTTTTTAAATCCTGTGCACTTTTCGTGACCCCACTTAAAACATTTACTACTTCTGCCCATACCTCGCCATGTGTGTCTGCTGAAAACAATCCTAAGCATATCATGCACTCGGCATCGTCAGCATCTATCATATGCTCATCTGATTCATCGGATAAAATGAGCTCTTCATCTGAAGAACTTAAAGAGCTGTCATAAAATATCTGCCTTTTCGCTGACTTTGTCTTTTTTCTAATTATTTTTTTGACTGCCGATGTCGATGGTTGTGGTTCTTCGATTATCTTAGCTTTGTTTTTTTTAGAATTCTCTGATTTAATTTTAAAACGGGATTTTGCTTTTTTTCCAGAGATTCTTCAAGGGCTGTTTTGTAAAGAAATCTAGTGATTAGAACTGCTTTCCCCTTCTTACTTTCTTGAAAGTAGGCAAATGACTTAAATCGGTAGATGTGCTTGTCTTTAGAGACAGAGTCGATTGTTTCTGTTTGAGTTGATTGGATTTTGAGGGCTAAAAATACTTTCTGATTTTTCAGATAGCGTAGGTTCTAAGTCGCTTTCTGTCGTTCTTTCATCAGCATTTGGGCAGCTTTCTATGGCAAACTCATGTTCACCAAAGACGTTTCTATTACATGGAAAACCCATTAATAGCAGTCTGAATGGTTGCAACACAAGCATAGGCTCTACCAACTAGTTCAGCTATTTGATATGCGGTCACTATTCTTCCAGAATTGTTTTTTAACCATGTTTCTATTTCTTGCGCACAATAAGTTTTGAACCGGCTCATAAAAGCCACATCTAACGCTTGCATTTTGTAAGTTGAATGAGGGGGTAGGCAAACAATCATGAGTTCATGTTTCTTCCAACAGTGATAACATCAATGTTACGTATGTGCAAATAATGGCCGTTGAGAACGAGGATCACAGGGTTTTCAACTGATGGTTTTGTAATAGCTACGAAATGATGTAACCGTTTTGTAAAACTATCTCCTTGTATCCATTTTAACACATGCAATGATGAGATAGATCCCGGAGGAGCTCTATTTATGAGCTTTGGTTTCATGTTCTTTCTGGGGAAAACGAACATAGGCGGGATACATGTACTAGCTGCGCTCATGCAAATAACAAGCGTTACCAGAGTTACCACGTTCGGCAGAGGAAATACTGACAATCTGTTTTTTTTCCTTTTAAACCAATAATCTTAGAGATTTTATGTTGTACAATGCTCGCTCCAGTCTCGTCAACATTAAAATTTTTTTGCGGACAAGATCCCACTTTTTAAATTCTTTTCATAAATATCAAAAATTCGGCCACATTTTGTTTTGCCGTGGCTGCTGATATTGCATGAGAAGTTTGAAAGGATAATCTCAACCATTTAGTACCTGGTTGACCAGTAGTATCTCTAAATTGCTGGCGCAGGTTCTTTTGCAAAGCTAGTTGAAAAGCCGTTGTCTTATGTCTCGTACACGTAAACCAAAGAATTATTTCTCCATATCTAATAAATATTGAACTAGAAAACTCTTAAGTTCATAAAGAAATATGGGTTTTCTTCCAATTTTAGTGTTCATCAGAAGTCTTTTAATGTAGATTTAGGCACTCTAAACACTTTATGAGCTTTAAAATATCCCATTTTGTTATTTTGCACCGCTTCTACAGTTTTTGCATGTCTTCTGGGTTCCACTTTCTTCTCTTCTTGACCTTAACAGCAATAAAAATTGAAACAGGTAACTGTTCCAACGAATACAATACTCCAACTTGTATACCCTATTTTTGGATATCCGAAATTAGGCACTATTGACTATCCGGAATTAGGGCTTCACAAATAATTCTTTTCAATCCACATGTATAAAGTAATAACAAAACTATTCATTTAAAATCAAACTGACACTAAACTACACCTTACCACCTTCATATTAAACTTTATTACAACTTACCGCTTGCCCTGCAGCAGAGTTTAAAGTTGACATCTTCAAAAACTACACTTTTGCACGATTTTACATTAATTTTTTGTTTCGTACACGATATTTCAAAGGCCGCGGCGACAACACAGATTCGGTATGTTGCCGGTTGCTTCACTTGACTATTATTAGCAGCGACATCTACCGCATAGATAATGAAAAATGACGGTATCCGAAGTTAAGGTATTATCCAAAATATAAAAACTTTCTTCTACGATTTCAGGAACATCATGGTTTACAGTAGGTGCTATATATTTTTTTTGACCTTGAAACAAGATAGTAATTTTTTAATCTTTCTTATAAACACCATTTTCAGATTTTTCTTTGCATTCTTTTACTGAAACAAAAAAAAACAGAATTAAAAATTGTCATTTATTTTACTACATAAATGACTACTTTCCACTTTACGTATTTCGTGTAACTTTATTCACAGAATTTTTAATTTTTAGATATCTAGTCATTGGCAACTTGTTTAAATGTTTAGCTCAATATTTCATAAAAGGTAAATGAACTATTGGTTTGGTTGTAGTTGAGACAACGGATGCAATAAGAAAGTGTTTATAATCACTGTACATAAGTGTGGAGTGAAATTTTTTTTTCAAAATTGAAAACGCCTGTAGTGTCAAACGACGTGTCTTGAGGTAAAATGATTAAAATTTGAAACATTTCCAATATGATCTTGAGGTTCCTCTTCGCCCTTCTTTATCGAAGTATTAACTAGAACAGCAATTTTAGCCTAAAATCAGTGTAATAATATTTCAGATCATTGCGTCTGCGCAATTAGGGTGCAGTGCGCATGTCTTAATAATACAACGTCTCGGCTCAAGTCACTCGCATATTTCAGTGTCTGTTTAGTTCACTTTTGCGGTTGTCAGAACGTTTTTCGTAATATAGAAATGCCGAAAACACGTAAAGAATCGTTTTGTGAAGTGTTCGGTTTATTCAAGAAATTTGATGGCAATTCTTACAAACTCAGATGTTATGAGATATTATTTGTGGTGTAGGTTATTGTTAAAAGAGAACGCGAATGGAAAAGATCCGAGTGCGAGTGACATTTCCAGAGCTGTACTGGCGGATTTGAAAAATATATGGCAAAAAGAATCAATTCCAATAATTTCTGATCAAAGAATTTTGAGCTTAATAGCGAACCTTAATGAAAAATATAAGGCTATAAAAAAGAACAAAAAGAAATGTTAAGAAAAAGTGATAACATTCAGAGAGCTCAGTGAAATAACGCTATTTGATATATCCGTCTGCAAATGTAAAAACTTCTGTAATTATCAGTGCAAAATTAAAGTGACTAAACGAGAAAGAAATTTTCTAGTGGACCAACGAACAGCTCGTAAAATGGCAATTGGTAATATTGGTAAGAAAACCAGCCAAATTCTTCAAAAGAGTTTTGCAAGGAAAGCTAAAGGAGTATCTCGATTATTAGCATCTAAGGTTCCGGGCATTACAACAAAGACACTTAAAGAAACATTTACACCTGTAATCTCAGGTATTACAACTTCTGTAAAAGAATCTGCTACTTCAGAAATTTCAGAACCGTCAACATCATCTCAAACACAATTTTCTTCGGGTTTTGGAAAACGAATTAAATTACGCAATGTAGCCCAACCGTGCGATCGAACAAGGATATCGGATCGATCAGCCTCAATACTAGTAAGCGCCGTTCTCCAGGATTTTCAAGTTATATCAAAGGAAATTCGTCAAAAATAGTGGATAGAAGTAAAATAAGGAGAGAACGGAAGAAAAGACGGACAGAACTCCGAGAACAATCAGGAAAAAAATCATCAGCAGTTAAAGGACTTTATTTCGACGGTAGGAAAGACAAGACAATTCAGCAAGATAAAATAGGCACAACATATTACAAAAAAAGCTGTCACAGAAGAACATATTGTGTTAATTTCATAGCCTAATTATAATACCTCGGCCACATCAAACCAACATCTGGAAGTGCTACAAATATCGCATTAAGTATCATGACATTCTTAAAGGATTTTTATGCAAATTGCAATGTGGATGAATTGCAAGCAGTTGGATGCGATGGTACTGTTATAAATACAGGTTTGAAAAATGATGTTATCCGACAACTAGAAAAGTCCATAGGTCGTTCATTACAATGGCAGGTATGTTTATTACACACTAATGAGTTACCTCTCCGCCACTTAATGCAACACCTAGATGGAAAGACAAATGATTCTAAAGGATTCTCTGGTGCAATTGTAAAGATGCTAGAAAATTGTGCAAAGTTGTCCGTCGTCGCATTTGAGCCAATTGAAGCGGAATTGCCGATTATTGATCCAAATGAACTGAGTACAAATCAGAAATATCTCTTCGATATATGTCTAGAGATGATATATCATCGTCTTTATCCCTGCGGGATCCTAGTAAAATGTCACACTCGCGCTGGTTGACAACCGCAAACCGAATTCTCAGCTTATGTAGCTACAATAGAACCATTAATGGAACTGAAAACTTTAGCTAAATATGTGATCAAGGTATACTCTTCTAGCTGGTTTGAGATTAAAACCAAATTTACTTGTAAGGACGGATCTAAACATTTTTTTAGAATTATCAAGAAGTTTTATTACCTATCTGACGAACTTAAGAATATAGTGGATCCAATATTACAAAGAAATGCGTATTTTGGCCATCCTGAAAACATTCTGTTGGCGATGTTAGCTGATGAACGAAAATACGTTCGGGAATTAGGTTTACGGCGGATTCTCAAGTGTAGACGTAGAGCATCAAGTCGTAATCAGGGCACTATCCGGGTGTTTCAAGTGCCCAAACTTAATTTCAAAACCGATAAGTACATCGATATGATCGATTGGCAGTCCTCTGAAGCTACCGAACCACCATTAATAAGACATATTTTGACTGAGGATTTGGAAAATATGATTTTAGACGTTCCTGACAACATCAGAATTTTGAAGTTACCTTGCCACACTCAAGCGGTTGAACGATGCATAAAGCTGGTAACGGAAGCTTATTTTTCAGTATGTGACAACGAAGCAAGAGACGGACTTATTCGTGCTAAACTTGCATGTCGAAGTGAGTTACCAAAGTTTGAAACCAAAAAACAATTCATTAATGTGTTGAAGTAATTACTACTCTGTACAAAAATGTGCCAAAGTTTTTAAATAAAGATTTGTGATTGCTAACAATTTTCTAGTCATAATACTTACCACTATCTACCACAAATTCAAAGGTACCAAATTCTTTAAATATGAGATTTGTGATTTCTACATTTTTTTTCTATTATACACTATTATAGAACTATCTACTATGAATTCAAGTGGAGAGGAACTTCAAAATATTATTTCATAGAGCTCAAATTTTACACATCTCAGTGATAAAGCAAAAGACACATTTTCCTACCCCATGACAAATAAAAAACGAAATTTTTTTTCCTTATAGAATTGCTCCACACTACTGTACATACCAGTTTCTGATGAGAATATGTAAAAACACAACGCGCAGCGTTATCAGCAGCTTTGAAATTTTGCTTACTTCGTCAGTTCAATAGATGGCAAGCATGTCAGAATAAGATAACTTAAAAACACAGGATCAACAATTATAATTACAAAGATTATAAGTTATAACCATATGCTGATGCAGATGGTTGTTTTGCAACCATTGATGTGGAGGATCTTAGAAGAAACAGCGATAGGGATGTATCTCGTTCATCACGTTTAAGTTGCTAGTTCTATGAGGACAGTTGAATTTATTGCGACTACAACTCTTACTATTGGACGCTGTTCAAGTTTCATTTTCATTTTTCTTTGTTGGCAAAGAGACTTTTCTTCTTAAAGCTTATCTTATGTGGCTTTACCCGAGAGCTACTTTGAGAGACAAAAAACGAATTTCTAATTTGCGATTGAATTTAAGTCTAAAGACAGTAGAAAGCGTGTCTAGAATGTTCATGTTGATGTTCCGTGTATTTCATGTACAGAAAATTGGTCAAACCGTTTACGGCGGTTACGGTAAGAATTATGGGTAACTAAATTTAAATGGAGCGATGGCCGCAGTAGCTCGGTTCTTGTAGGCAAAATGGGGTGGGTTAGAAATTGTGAGGGGAATATTTAAATCAAAGATGTCGTGGTAGATAAAATTAGTTAAATAGTGATTAGAAATTGTTAGAAATGGGCGCCACACAATTTGTTTAGTTACGGTCCTGTTAAGTAAATTGTAAAAGTTTAACAGGGCTCTAGTAGTAGCGAAGGGTTGCTGAAAAAAAAAACGGAGAAGGTTAAGCAATAAATAGCAATCAGTAAATTTGATGTAAATATAATAAATTTAGAATAAATAGCAATTTACAAAATAATCAATAAAATATTCAATTTTGAATTATGCAAACAAAATATGCGTGAAGTTGAGTAAAACAATCGATAATGGATTTCAAATATTACAAAAATACAGGATCTAAATTACCTTGTGTTAAAACAAAAGTAGTAAAACTAATTTAATTACGTTAGGTTGGCAAAACAAACAACAACAAAAATTTTAATTTGGAGCAGCGATCGTTATTCGACAAGACTGTAATTTCAAATTTAAAATACAAAAAAAAATCTTACTTTATTACTTCGCTGATGGAACTCCGCGCACGGTATTTCCAGTCGAAGTTTCCTTAAATAAAATATTTAAAACAAACAATTGGCCGTCGGCAAATAACAGCCGAGAATTAGAGTTAGGTTCAAGTTTACTATCTCGTAGATCAGGAGATGCGCGACCAAATTTATGTAGGTTAATAGGTCAGTTACAATTACGTTATAAGTCAACAAATTTTAAGGTAAATCAGATAACAACTTCTTATAGAAACAAAGAGAAATTAAATTAAGTAAATTAAGCCAAAGTTTAAATAACAAAAGTGAATTTTAAATAGCAAAAAAAATTGTAAAATTTTAAAGTATAAGGAAAAGTTCTTGAATTTCTAAAGTTGATTAAGCAAGTAGGATTTTGATTAAAAGTTCAATGTAGAAAATCAAATCTTTGAGATTTGCACAAATATGAATTAATTCACAATAAAACGAAGGTTAACGGTTGGTTTTTCACTTAGCGTCAGTTGGTGCAATCGAAGTTGACTTCTCAGTGTAGCGTTAGTAGAGTTTACAGATGAACGGAGTATTTTGGTAGTTGAAGGAACTCTCATACGTGGGGGAACCGATCCGTTGGAAGAGACGTTCATATGAATTAGAACAATTTCGTCGGAAGAAAAACCGCTATAAAGAGGAAGGGAGAGAAGCGAAGTTAGATTAACTAAATAAAACAAAAACTAAGTACTTTACCTGGGTATAATAATCCAGCGTTAAGAAAACTAAGTACACTTTTAAAATTTAAATATACGAATTTTTAGTAATTTTAGGAAAGAAACAGGTTCCGTAGATATACTAAAAGTTAGGAAGGTTTCACCGTAATATCCGGTAAAATCACCGTATTTAAGTAAACGTTAGTACTTCCAAGGTACAGTAAATTTTTGAAGTGATCTCAACAAGAGTTTGTCAGGAACTGATTAAAGAAGGAAACGAAGTACCTAAGGTTATAATGACCTCAGAAGATAACAAAATAAATTTGTCCAGCAAACTCGTGAGAACGCTCGGTTGTGGAAAAAAGGAATACTCATTGCTCTTAGTCATAAGAATTAAAAGAAACTAGCGCGAAATGACCTTAGGAGCGACACACAGATGTTCATTAGTAAGAATAGTAGAAAAGAAATCATATTTTCTGATTATTTAAAAAACAGATTACTTCTCTCATTTACAAAAAATAATATGGTTTTACCTAAAATATTTACTTTTACTTTAATGAAATGTATAATAAGGTGATTCCTTTTTAGTCCGTTTAGTACTGCCAATATCGTAGAACTTTCTTTTTAAATGTCGAATATAACTATTCGAAACTGCCTACAAGTAAGGTGCTTAGTAATTGCTCTGATATTGGAAAGAGATTTTGATGAATTTATAAATTACATTGAAGATAATCCATACCCTCGTATCGCTAGAGTGATATTGCAAGATCAGCCAAATATTTTTAAAATCTTAAGTTAAGTAAGTCCATTGAATTTTTAAAAAAGTATCATTTTAACAAGGAAACCGTAGTCAATATAATTAATTATGTCAATCATTTTAAGTGACAATGAAATACAATCTAATCGAGGCAACCTCTTCCACTCTTAGTGGTATTATTGACGAAACTCATATTCCCATTAAAAGTTTTGGTGGTCATAATGCCGAAATTTATCGCAACAGGAAATCTTGGTTCTCTTTAAACGTTGAGGTTGTAGCAGGTCCAAATTTAAAAATTTTTGATATTGTAGGTGGCCTGGATCGGTTCACGATTTAAGAATGGTTGACAATAGTGCTATTAAGATGAGGTTTCCGAATGGTTCCGTTACCGGCGTTTTTTAAGAGATCCTGGTAACCCTCAATGAAGGTATATTTATACACCAATTCTTCAACCGTCTACACCTACAAAAAAAACCAATATAACAGAGTAGACATTAGTACAAGAAACGTTAGTGAAAGAGCTCTTGGTGTGTGAAAAAGAAAATTTTCATGTATAACCAGAGAAATAGCAACTAAGTTATCCACTACTCAAAAAATTATTGTGGCAACTGCAATGTTACACAATATAACAAGAAGTGAAAATTTTGGAGAACAAAACCCATAAATTTTGCCATCACAAGTTCCTCGTCGATTGATATATGTGTGTGAAAGAGGAAATTTAATACATCAACGCATTTATTCAAAGAAATTTTCAATGAAATATATTAACGGTTTAATAATATACAAATAATAATAAATGAAGTATGTTTAAGTTACTGGGGTTTATTAAGGTCCAGTTGCGTTTTTCTTCATTTCGGCTTTTGCTTTTTTAGCAAGATATAAGGTTCTTCTTCATGCTACATTCGACGTAGGTGTATTTGATGGTCTAGTCATTTGACATGCGTGCGCTTCTTCCATCTGCATACGTCGAACGTGCAATTGCTTTTCCATTTCTAACATCTTATTTACTTTTTTATCCGGATTGGTAGTTCATTTTCAATCGATCGTCCAAAACGGTATAAGAATTTTGATTAATTTCAGGTGCTTCGTCAGTAAATTTATATGTTAATGGAATCAAAGGTGAATATTTATCTAACTGAGTTGATGATGATTCAAATGAATCGCAATCAATTGCATCTTTTGTTTTCACATTCATGTTATCGTTCATTAATATTTCTAAATCTGTATTAGGATCTGTTATTGTAGTTTTATAGCTTCCACCTTCAATTTTATTTTTCCATTTTTTCTTTTGTAATAGCCTTTTTCTTCAAAGACTATATTTTTCCAGCTTTTTAAACTAATTTCAACTCTTTATTAATTCCAGGAAACAATTGGAATTAATAAAAACATTACTATTTATTTACATTTACCTGTGTTACATGAGGTAGACTATTACTCTAGTGCTAATGCTTTCCAGGTTTGTTTTTTTTTTTAAACTGAAACAATATTTTTTTATTTTTCAAAATGTGTTTATATTTCAGTATAAGTTCTTGCAAGGAGAGTTTTTTGTTATGTGTAAATATTTTTCTTTTTTCAGACATGCTAAAAGTTGTACAAGTACATAAATTAGAATGCGCTTATATTCACAATTAAAATAAAATACTGCATCTATTTCAGTATCTTGTTAAAAGTGTATTGCATTGGCTTACCTGTAAATTTTAATTTAGCGTATCTTATATGTATAAATTTTTGAGGTACCCACACAAAAGAGATAGTGCAGCGTAACTGATGTTTTTAGAGCGAATGTCACTATTTATTTTCGATATTAGAATAGATTGCTATGATTTTAAATATTTATTCTTTAGTCTATCTAATTGTATATATTTTTTTTTTTTTTGGATAATTTTACGTTTCTGATTCAGAAAAATTTTGGATATCTGTGTGTGTCTGTGTGTGTAACGATGTACCGACAATAACTCTCGAACCAAAAGTCCTAGTAACTTGAAATTGGGTACGGAGCGGGCTTTTCATATTCTCTCGGTTATATCAAAAGATGGGTTTCATAAAGAAACCGGAAGTGGGTGTATCCGCCATTTTAACAGTTTTTCTTATATAATTTTGTACGTATGTAAATTATTCAAATTATTTTTACAGTTTCTTATAGAGATTATTCTTCCTAACAATTTATTCAAATAAAAAATTTCTAAGATTAACAGTTTATTAGATGTTTTCTTTATAAATTAAAATGAATCCACAAATATAATCTAGGTTCGAATCCTGCCTGCGATGATTTTTTTATGAAAAAAAAACCATATCTTAAAGGTAAAGCAGGATACGTAAAAATATAAATTGTCCCTGATTTACTAAAAGGAAAAGCAATATTAAGGCGCACAAATATAGGGGTTAGTCGATATGACATCATAAACTCGATTTGCCATATATCTATCTACAAAAATTTCAAAAAAATTAAAGCATGCTAGGAAGTCAATACAAACGTGTACATATCACTTTAAAGTGGTTTTATGACAACATAATCTTAAAAAATATGTAGACATTCCTTCATCATTCTTTATAAGAAAGTCGTGTGGTAACCACCCCAGTTTTTTTAAATAGTTTATTAATTTGTGCGCTACCGATTGCCAATGTATTGCATTGGTGGATGCTACTAAATTGTGTCGCAATGCAATTCCGAATGGTATAATTAAATACATGCTTTATTTACTATGCATAACTATTTATTTTAAACAGGTTCATGTGAAGAGAGTGGACAAACTCGAGTTGGTACTCCACGTTCAAATGTTGCAGTACTACACAAAAACTTCTAGCAAAATTGTCCCTTCTGCTGAGTGTGCTGCAAGGCTTCTGCGAACCAAAACAGCTACCAATAAAGTAGCAGGCACTTCACAGCAATCAAGTAAGTAATGACATTGTAGATATAACAGATTTATTACTTTTGTAATTTGTAGAAATCGATATCAACATTCGTCAAGTGAGTGAAAAACAAGAAAATTACAAAATATTATTGGGAAACAGAAAAGGGTAATTTATGAATTTGGATATAATTTGATATAAGAACTTGTCTTGGTAATTGTATTGCGTTAATTGATGACAACTGATCATAAAATTTTAACCACAATGTATACAAATTTTGGGGAATTGACTCGTCCCATCCGATTTTAAGTTTCCATAATTGTTGTAACATGATTTTAGCTGTGATGATTAGTGGACCGATTAACCCTAACGGATCAAATATTTTTGAAATTACAGATAAAATTATTCGTTTTGTTATCTTGGTTGTTGACTTATCGTTATTAAAGGAGTACTGTAATATGTCTGCTTTTGAATTCCATAAAACTCCTAATGTTTTTACTGTTTTGTCGTCTGTTAAATAATAATGCTGGATTTTGTTGTTAATTTGCGATCCGCTTAAGATGCTTGGGTGATTCGACAACCACTGCCTTAACTCAAATCCGTAGCTGTTTAACCCTTTTTACTCGGTTTTTAAAATTACCAGAAATTACATCATCCATGTAAAAATCTTCTATTATTGTTTGACACGTTTGTGGATAATAAATTATCTTGATTTTCTAATGCGATTTGTTTTAAGCATCTTGTAGCTATGAATGATGCTAGACCCATACCGTAGGTAACCGTGTTTAATTGATAATGCGAGATTTCATCATTAGGATTGTTTCGCCACACGATTCTTTGTAGATCGCGTTGATATTTGTTAACAAAAATTTGACGATACATTTTCCTTCTTTAATCAGTTCCTGACAAACTCTTGTTGAGATCACTTCAAAAATTTACTGTACCTTGGAAGTACTAACGTTTACTTAAACACGGTGATTTTACCGGATATTACGTTGAAACCTTCCTAACTTTTACTATATCTGCGGAACCTCTTTCTTTCCTAAAATTACTAAAAATTGTATATTTACGGCTATAAGTTACTTTAAATTTTAAAAGTGTACTTAGCTTTCTTAACGCTGGATTATTATACCCAGGTAAAGTACTTAGTTTTTGCTTTATTTAGTTAATCTAACTTTGCTTCTCTCCCTTCCTCTTTATAGCGGTTTTTCTTCCGACGAAATTGTTCCAATTTCTATGAACGTCTTCTCCGACGGATTGCTTCCTCCACGTATGAGAGTTCCTTCAAGTACCAAAATACTCCGTTCATCTGTAAACTTCACTAACGCTACGCTGAGAAGTCTACTTCGATTGCAACAACTGGCTAAGTGAAAAACCAACCGTTAACCTTCGTTTTATTGTGATTTAATTCATATTTGTGCAAATCTCAAAGATTTGATTTTCTACATTAAACTTTTAATCAAAATCCTACTTGCTTAATCAACTTTAGAAATTCAAAAACTTTTTCTTATACCTTAGAATTTCACAATTTTTTTTTTGCTATTTAAAATTCACTTTTGTTATTAAATTTTGGCTCAATTTACTTAATTTAATTTCTCTTTGTTTATATAAGAATTTGTTATCTGATTTACCTTGAATTTTGTTGACTTATAATGTAATTGTAACTGACCTATTAACCTACATAAATTTGGTTACGCATTTCCTGATCTACGAGATAGTAAACTTGAAGCTAACTCTAATTCTCGGCTGTTATTTGCCGACGGCCAATTGTTTGTTTTAAATATTTTATTTAAGGAAACTTCGACTGGAAATACCGTGCACGGAGTTTCATCAGCGAAGTAATAAAAGTAAGATTTTTTTTTGTTTTGTATTTCAAATTTGTAATTACTGTCTTGTCGAATCCCGATCGCTGCCCCAAATTTAATTTTTTTTTTGTTTGTTTTGCGAACCTAACTTAATTAAATTAGTTTTACTACTTTTGTTTTAACACAAGGTAATTTAGATCCTGTAATTTTTTTGTAATATTTGAAATCCATTATTGATTGTTTTACTCAACTTCACGCATATTTTGTTTGCATAATTCAAAATTGAATATTTTATTTATTATTTTGTAAATTGCCATTTATTCTAAATTCATTATATTTACATGAAATTTACTGATTGCTATTTATTGCTTAACCTTCCTCGTTTTTCTTTCAGCAACCTTTCACAACTACTACAGCCCTGTTAAACTTTTACAATTTACTTAACAGGACCGTAACTAAACAAATTGTGTGGCGCCCATTTCTAACAATTTCTAATCACTATTTGACTAATTTTATCTACCACGACATCTTTGATTTAAATATTCCCCTCACAATTTCTAATCCACCCCATTTTGCCTACAAGAACCGAGCTACCGCGGTCATCGCTCTATTTAAATTTAGTTACCCCTAATTCTTACCGTAACAATATATCATCTTGAAGTGAGACGCCTACTAGCAAGACGTCGTTTAACGATTTACCTTGAGTATCCGATTGAGACGCGTTAAAAACAACCCGAAGTTTTGTTGTTCGGCTTGACTGTTTCAACATCCCGTGGTGAGGCATGTAATACGTTATGTTGTTTGTTTTTCTGTTAGGTGGTTCGATTTTGGTCATGTGATTTAATGAAATATATTCGTTCATAAAGTTACAGTAATGTTGTTTTAATTTAGCATTCGTATTGAACTTTTTTCCCAAGGACACAAGACGTTTTTCGCAATATCTTTAGTGTCGATAAAGTTGAAATTATATTTTAATGGTAAACTTACAACAAAACGACCGGATTTGTTACGTGTTACAGTTTTGGTAAAGTGTTCTTCGCATCTCGATTCTTCGCGAGTGAATATTTTAGATTTAACATGATTGTCTTCGATTTGCCAAAACTTCTCTAATTGATAATTTAGATCGTTTGTAGACTGTAAACTTAATTGTTGCGGTATGTTATGAATAGTTGTCAATTGACCAGATATAATCCAACCTAGCATTGTTTTCTGATAAACGGGTTGATTTTTGTTAATTCTAATTTGCCCGACACACATAAGTTCTTGAAAAATTTGAGCTCCGATTAGCATATCTACGTGAGAAGATTTGTTAAATTGTGGATCAGCTAATTGGATAGCTGTCGGTATAGTCAATTTTGAAATCGGTATGTCAAACTGAGGTATATTGCCAGTAATGTTATCTAATACTAAAAATGGTATTTTAGTTGAATATGACGTTTACAACGATTTAATTTTAGCTGCCGTTCTTACACGTGAACACAAAGCCGAATTGTTAATTCCAAATAGGGGTAAATTAATTTGTTGAACTGGTAATTTTAATTTGGAAAGTAAGTTTTTTGTTATAAAATTGGACATCGATCCTGAGTCTAAAAGCGCACGGCATTTAATAGGAAAATTATTATTATCGTAGATTTCTATGATTGCAGTTGAAAGTAAAACAGTGTTATAATTGCAATTGTTATTAGACGAATTTGATGAACACAAATCGTTTGTTTCGTTTTCTAAGTGATTATCGTTTGATGGCGAACCTTGAACTATTTCGAGGTCCCTTGTATTTACGATGTTAGGAATGCTATTATTATTATTATTAGTATCTAAATGCAAAAGAGTTTTGTGTTTGCGATTACAACGTTTACAGCCAACTGATACGCATTCTGACGTTTTATGATTTGACCGAAAACAATTTGTACATAATTTTAATTTATCTACAGGTTCACCTAAATTTTGCAAAGCACGTATGTTTTTAAAAAGTCGTCAAGAAATTTGCGTAAATCTTTCGCGGATTTTTAACAAAATTGGTAAATCAAATAACTTTTTACTGCCAGTTTATTATTATACGTTTTTTCATAGCGTTCCTTTAAAAGCGACCATGCAATATTGTAATTTGCATCGGTGACTTCTAATGATTGCACCACCTGCAACGCGTAACATTTTAGACAAGATTTTAAGTAATAAAATCTTTGAACGTTTGTTAATTTAGAATTATTGTTTACTAATGCATTAAACGAATCATAAAATTGCATATAGTCGCTGTACAAGCCGGTAAATTTTTTTTAACGTTGGCAATTTAACTTTAGTTAAACTATTATTTGAGCTCGAAGAGGATGATTGCGAATTAGATAAATATTCCTTTGCCCTAGCCACGATTTTATAAAACTTATTTTCAAAGGTATCTCTATAATTTAATTGCTCTTCGCTACTGTCGATTAATTCAATATCTGACTGACATTGTGCGAATTCGGACCATACGGTTTCTATTTTTTCTAATCGCGTAGATACTTCATATCGAGACGTCGAGGGATTAATTCCGTTAACAAATGTTTCGAATCTTGTTAATTGTGAACTAAGTTGACCGCGTTTTTGATTTAATTGTTTTATATCTGACATTTTGATTGAAATGTTTTTTTTTATTAGTAACAAAATAATTATTGACACGTAAATTACAGCACCTTTACAAATTAACACACAAGCGGAAAAATATAAAGGAACGAGTAAATGGAAAGGACTTATTTGCTTCTGACACAGTATGCTTTCCATAGTTGATGATGACTGATTGATTAATATGTGGATATCACTGCTTATCCGACTCGATAGGACCATGTAATTCTTCGTTATATTTTATTTAATTGAATAACTTGATTCAAAATAACATACGTTTATTTAACTTGATAAAACATACGATGTTGAAAAATGCAATAATAATACGTTTACAATTTTTATCTACAATCACAACAACACTTATCAATCCAAACCAGGAATCCCAAATTGAATCGCAACGAATACGCAACACACTGGGCTTTTGTAGTTAACGGTCTGTTGCCATTTGATGTAAAATAAGAAATTCTTTATTAATATTTAAAATATCACCAATTATTTCAAGAAAAATATGTCTTATATTAGCGCACGGGATCCTAGTTTGTCTAAAGATTACAGCTACACCAAAGTACGAAAAAATTTAGCTAAACACTACGACACCTGTGAAGGTACATCTAAAGATATATCTGAAGAAACTGTTAATAATGCAAGTGAAAATAGCATTGTTTTAAAAAGTAATGTCATAAAGCACTTATTTTAGATTGATCACTATCAGGTTTATTTAAGAATTAAAGGCGTGGAAAATCTTGGAGAATTATATGAAATCGAAAATGACAAAACACTACTCTGCCGAGTACCAATTGAACTTCAACATGCTAGAAATGTACATGAAAATGAATCAATCACCAGAACATTTAAATTTTCGAAAATTATTGGCCCAAATAGTAATCAAACTAAACTATTTGACGAAGTTGTTAAAGGGAAAGTTCTGGAATTTATAAATGGAAGTAATTGTACTTTGATGTCATATGGTGCTTCAGGCTCAGGTAAATTTACCTTAAATATTTGTTGATTGAAAATATCTTTTAATTGTTTGCAGGAAAAACATTTACTATTGTTGGCACTAGCGAAGAACCTGGAATTATACCTAGATCACTTGAATATTTGTTTCGAACTTTGCCAACCTTACCAGAAGTACCTCTAATTAAACCTAATGCTTCTGGTGGAATTTCTTATATGACTGAGGCTAAGTGCCTTAAAGATAAAATGGATCGGCAAATACTTCTTTCAAAACATACAAATATGGATTGTGCATTACATAAACAAACTTATAAGTAAGTTTACGATGAACTGTTTACTAAGTTCTACTATTATGTGATAAAAATCAACAATATTCTGATTTTAAATAACTTGTTTCATAAAAAGCAAGAATAACAATATCACAAACTGTGAAACTTTCCTATTTATTGTTAACTTGTCATCACAGTTGCCTAAAGCCCCTTTAAATTAATATCAGTAATGTGCCTGGCAAATCAGCACACAACCAGGTTTTCTGATTTCTAAATCTAATTAATTTTATTTTTACTTTGATTATAACTGTCTATTTTTAGTATGTTTTGTAGTCTTCTTTATTTGTACACTCGTGTGACAATCACTTGGTTCCAAACTGATATGCTAAATTTCTTTCTAAATTGCAGTAAACACAGGAGGTTTTTGAGGAGGCGATCATGCACAGCTTGGATCTGTGAATAAATTATATAATATTTAGGAATTTTGGAACATAGTTTTGCTTAATCATTTTAAATATCTTTTCGACAGATGCATTAGAAAAGTGTTATGCCAATAAAAATTCAGGTGTAAGGAAAACAGTTGTTTACTTGCAGAAATTGATGAAATTGTACTCAAGACAAGAAAATGTGATTGAAGCGAAGTTCAAATTTGCAGCATATTTTTACGTAAACGCCTTCCTTCAATAACTTTTAACTGTAATGACGAACTCAAACTATATTAACGAAAATTCAAAGAGCAATTATTTCTCTACTACTATAATTTTTTTCATCCTTATTAGATTCGAATTTTACACCTTAAGAGTCTAGGCTACTCTCGTTGCCAATGTGTAAAAAAGCCGCTACGCGCGTGGAAATTGAAATTCAGGGCATTGTAATAATTAATAATTACGTTACTAGTGTATAATGGCGAAAATGCATATGTCATTTTACAGAACTTCAAAATACTAATTTAAAGGTCGCTTTCAATTTGCTTTATAACTTCGACTAAAATAAAAATGTAAAATCTAATTCTATGGACGAGTGTTCTATTCTTTGTTTCTTTCCAAAATATACTTTTTTTGTTTAAAATTTTATATTTTGTGTTAAAAACAGCAACGACCTTACACTCTGTAAATGCAAATATTGTACTTTCTTTAAATATAGAAAGTGACGCCGTGTAGTTCGAATACTCGGAAAGTCACCAACCACTTTAAGAAGGGATCAAATGCAAAATTGAATCTAAAGTATGCTATTATTATGCATCATTTAAGTTAGTCAAGAAACGCTATTCTGTGTCTGTCAATTACTTGAATACGGCCTACGGGAACAGGGAACAAATAAACAATTTAGTTTATTAAAAAAAAAGGATATATAAATTAACTTTTTTGTGTTTTAAATATTCGTAGTTTGGTATTTTCGTGAGACTAGAAGAACAACCTAGTTGTAGAAAAATTATGCTATTTTTTTCTTTTTACAAATCTTTCTAGCACTCAAATCCGCTTTACTTTGGTTAATCACATTTTCAACATATGACGGTTCTCTAATGGCCATATTTATGTCTAGCCTACTATCAATCAACTCAGGAAGCATGCAGTTCATATAAAAGGATTGAAGTTTGTTTAACATTCGATTGTTTCCATTTTAAGACCCAGTGGCGTCCAAACAGCAAAATAACAGTACAATCTTTTAGTAATATGGAATTTGAAAAAACCATTTATAATTTTTATTGATGGTTCCATTTTTTCCAAAATAATATTTTTCTGCTTTCAGTGCCTTCCTGTGGTGACATATTTCCGGATGAATACGGACAGTTCAACTTTGCCAGCTACTCCATCAGGAGTAGCTGATAAGAATTGTAATTCTTGATCTATAAAAAATCCACATTTGATAATCTCTTTTCCAATTTTTTGGTTAAAGAGCCAAACACATGCACATAGGGTGATCACTTAAAAGTGAACTGATGCTTACACTATTAAAGATACATATCAATTTGAAAGCAAATGTGAGATTACTCATCACTTGAACGATTAAGTTTCACTCGGTGAATCTTTTCTTGATCTGCTCAAAAATTGATCAACTGGTCAAGGCGCGTTGTCACGGGACAAGTTTAATTGGACAAATATAGTTTATCAACAAAATAAATGAAAACTGTAGTAAGAATTTCCAATTAGTACGAAAGTTTGTGTGCTTATTTTATTCTCTGTACACGTTTAAATCGAAGTTTTAATTTTTTTTAAGGTTG
Organism: Aquatica leii; assembly: GCA_035610365.1. NCBI lineage: Eukaryota > Metazoa > Arthropoda > Insecta > Coleoptera > Lampyridae > Aquatica > Aquatica leii. The sequence continues at coordinate 84,731,680 of CM069434.1, forward strand.
TCAATTGGCTTTTCTTGGTGGGTGGCCAACGACTTTTCCACTATATAGCTGTATCTGCCTAAAATTTTTTGCCCCTGTTCGCTACTTTCTTTCTCTCTGCACATGTTTTTTTATATCTATTTCTATGCTCACTACATGTTTATACACTGTAGCACAATAATCTAATAAAAACACAATACCAGTATAATATCTACAAATGTATGTCTTTATACAGTTTTCGATAATTAGTTTGTTTTTGTTGAGTTGCACTGTTTGATAATAGTTTTCATATTTATGAGTACTGGTATATCGTATAGGTTGTAATCATTTATTTCGTTGCAGAGCGATGCAAGAAAGATTGAGCAACGAACTCGTAGGACTAATAGATCAAGCTTTAGGACCTGATGTAATGTTAAACGTATGGGTTTCGTTTGCAGAAATATATAATGAAAACATATACGACTTACTAAAACCACACCCATGCAAAGGCCAATCACGTCAAAAATTATGCTTGGGAAACGTAAATGGTGATACATATATTAAAGGTTTAACATCTATAAGCGTGTCATCTGGGTTAGAGGCGTATTTAATACTTCAATATGGTTTACATAATACAAAGTATGCTGCCACATCTGTAAACAGTCAGTCGAGCCGTTCGCATTGTGTATTTACCTTAAAAATAGCTCAAGCGTCTACTACGAACAAAGAAGAGTTCGTTAGTGTATTTAATTTTTGTGATCTAGCTGGTTCTGAACGTATAAAGAAAACCCAGAATGTCGGGGACAGGCTAAAAGAATCAAACAGCATTAACACGTCTCTTCTAGTTTTAGGACGTTGCATAAAATTAATAAGAGACAATCAAAATTAAAAACTAGTAAAGTAATTCCATTTCGAGAATCAGAAATTAACACAATTATTACAAAAGGCGCTTTTGGGATACGAATCAGTGTGGATGATCGTTAATATTAATACTTGTCGCGAAATGTTTGAAGAAACGCAACATGTTTTGCAATTTTCAGCAATTGCAAAAGATGTTATAGTTGAACAACAAATGTTAAAAGCTTGCAGAACGAAAAGAGTTTCTGAACTTCTTGATACACAAATCGATAAAATGAATGTCAAGGAGCTACAGGAGCAAATTGCATTTTTGTCAGACGAGTTAGAACAACAACGATTGGACAACGAAAAAGATCGAGAACACGTCATTAGGTCATATAAAGCCATCTTAGAGGATACCAATAAATATTGGGAAAAAAAAATCGACGAATTACAATGTACGTTAGCAGAAACTTTGGGAGACGTTAAACATGATATTAAAACACCCGAAATGTCAGTTATTGTTTTAAATAGCTCTTCCGAAGAGAATGACAATGAAGATGAGAAGAATGAAGGTAACGTAGAAGATAGATTAAAGGATGAGATACAGCAACTTCAATTAAAATTGAAAATTCAGCAGGATGCGATGGACAAAGCAGAGGCAGAAAGTTTAGATTTAGACAAGATATTAAACGAACAGAAGAAATCTTATTTGGAATTAAAATTGAAACACGAAGCTAATGTTAACCTATTAAAAAGTAAAATTATTGCTAACGATGAAAAAATTAAGGACTTAAAAAAATACCTAGCTACACTCATTTAGACAATTTTAATTTTAAAAATGTTTTTATATTTGGATATCAATGAATTAATTGTTACTATCTATGTATTTATTTATTTTTAGAAATACATTGTTTTGATATGAAACCTAAACTTTTTGTCGGAAATCACATCTATTGACTTTTTTAAAGAACTTGGAACTAGTACGTATTCCCTTTAAGCAAAGCGAGTTACTTGATTTGGAACACTTGGCCAATGAAATGTTATTTTTTTTAGTTTAATAAAATACTATAATAAATAATTATTTTCAGGGTATTTGATACAAAAAAGTTATTAAAGAATTTGTTTCTAAAAACTATTAGGCAATGACTCTTATCTGAAAGACATCTACTTTGTCGCTGATTGGTGTACTATACTTGAAATCGCCGATCTTCAGAGTATAGCATTACAACAAGTAACGGTTGGTTGACATTGTAAGTGATTTTGAACACTTAAGTAATGCAGTGGCTGAATCAGGCATAGTCCCACTACAGAATGAACTAGTTACACAAAATACTGAAAACCAGAATGCACGATGGAAAATTTTTTTTAGTATTCACTCAATTTTGCCACATTAAAACACAATACAACAAAATACAACGATTTGTATAATATATAATACAATGTAATGCCAGAAAAACAATACAAAAAATTCAAATTTTTAAAAATTGATTACACATTTCATGAAATAATTTATAAACAATACAAAAACAAAACTTAATAATTACTTAAAAATGTTTTAAAAGTAAAATAAGAACATACACAATAATATAAAAACTTATATTCCTCATTTAAAAATGAGTAATAAAATAATTGAATTGTTACCCCAAAATAATCTTGTAGCTCTTATTCTGATTCTTCCATTTATTTCGCCGCTCTTACAGCTGAATTCCTGAAGCACGACTTAATCTCGTCTTCTACTCCTACGTTGGTTGAATTTGTTGGTAATAGATTTCACCAAACACTTTTAAATTATACTAATAATTTGAAAATATGTCTTATCCAAATTTGTATTTATAAAAACTAACTACAATTATTGTTTCGACTGTATAATCTTAATTGGCAGTCGGCATCAGGTGATAAATTGCAACCAAAATCTACCTTAAAACTTTTAAATTAATTATTGTTATAATCAGAATATAGTTTTTGTAATAAATTGAAAAAAATGCAACTAATCTCTATTGAATCTTAATAGTGACGCTTCTGACTTTATTATTTATTATTATTATGATTATAACTACTTTTCTAGGTTCAATCGAAATTTAAGTGCGAATGTGAATATTAGATATAGTATTATTAGTAGGTAATAGACCTTCGCTAAAAAAAATTTGTTCTTACCTATAGTGTTAATTTCACAGCGTCTTCCGACTCCACAAATTTAATTTCTAAATAGTTCTTTTCCTTGTATCGTTAAACGCCTTTCTGCCACTTATTTAAAAAAATGCCCTGTATACAAGAAATTACATGTTAAATATGAAAAAAATAGTCAGAGAGAGTGCAAAAAAACTGTTCAGTTAAGTTACCTCTAATAGTGAGGTTAACGGAACAAGAAACAATTTTTATGCAATTGTGCTTATAATTAAAGAGCGGAAGTTGTGGCATTTGCAATTTTCTGCAATTTTTGGTGTTATTGCAATTTTTCAGCAATTTTCAACAATAATGCAAATTTTCTTGCAATTTAATAAAAAAAATTAAAAACCAAGTAAATTCTACATTTAAACGTATTTTAACTTGACGCTTTTCCCCGTTTTTCTTAATAACAACAGTAACAAATAGCACATTTCTTGACTTCCATTGTCTTTATTTTTTTTAATAACTTAATATACAGTATACAATACGTTTCGATTGCTTGAATATCTGCAATCGTCATCATATGAATACTACTGTTTCTTAACAATAAATAAATATATACTACGTTTTGATTGCAGATAGCAATCAAAACGTAGGTAGTGCATATTAATTTATTTTTAAGAAATAAATAAAGACAATTGAAGTCCAGAATTGTGCTAATTTGTCAAGTGCAACATTGTCTACCACATTCAAACGAACCGTAATAATATCATAATCACCTTATCTTAAAGTTTTGTTATGTCTTTAAAGCGTTTTACCTAATCATAACTTACGAATGAGATATTATGTTACTTACCGACATTTTTATTGTTTTTAATTCTATAAAGTTTTTGATAGTTTTAGACGTTTTGCACTAATTAGTTCAAGCAACGGTTCAACTAAATACGCAAATTAAAACGTATAGCACTAATCGTGAAATTTATGTGGTGATGAGAAAATAATATTTTGTAAGTTTTGTGAAAAACTTGTCTATACGAGTACAGACACATACCGCAACTAATTGTATTTTATTCTCTTTTATACTGCAATTTTGCTAGTTTTTAATGCGATTTTTGAAAATTTTATATGCAATTTATGGCGCAATTTTTGAAGATTTTTACTGCCACAACTTCCGCTCTTTTTACTTATAATTTACCACTAACATATAAACATGACAATGATATTTATCTGTCATCGAATATACTGCTGACAATTACGACAAAGCTCTGTTTGTGTAATGGTTTTGCATGTACTTTCTGTATTTCGATTAGATGGTATCTTTTATTTAGCGAGCAAGCATATGATTAAGCTGCTTTCGAATTACATATTAAAGTGCTCTGAAGTGCCTCAGAGAACGGTCAAACCCATAATCACAACTACATCCGGAAATCTAAAAGTGTTCAATACACAACTAACAACACGTATTGATGCAATCACAAATTTTATATCAGCAAAGGCTCTAGGGATACAAAATATTTTTGATTTTCGTCATAGCAATTCTGTCACAATGGCAGCTGATTCAATTAACTTATTTATTGCATTTAATTCAAAGTAATTCACTTTTTTCTTATTCAATCAATCCATTGCTTTGGATGTAGAAAGTAGTTATAGGAATGTAACTAGGCATAGACATTATACATTATTGTAGTTGATGTAATATAATGTTTATCTGTGTTGTACTACTTAAAAATGTAATAAATACTTATAAGTACCTAAATTTTCCACTTCTTTTGTCACAGCTTCCTACGCATGTTGAACTTTTTCTCTGTTGCTGTACTCTTTCAGATAGAAATTATACAGACATGGATGTTTTTCGATTACTTCTACCAACTACAACAAATAAAATGTCTGCCATCAAAAGCATGTTACATGCCAAAGTTAACACAAAATTACTGCCTGAAATGTAGTAACATAAACGGGGTTGTGCCACTAGCTCAATGGAGAAGGGGGTGGGTTGTAATTTAAAATTTCGTGAAAAATTGGAAACGCGATCGACGTAAAATTGAACTAAAATGGTAAAATAGTCAAAAATCGGTAAGGGCGCCAATCAAGGTCACGATGAGGGTAGCTTTCAAACCCCTGATTATCCGAAAGCTCATCTGGTTGGTTACAACCCCGGAACTTACCTTGAGTTGTAACTATTCTGAAATACACTTAAAAACAAAATAAAATAACAAGTACTAATTAATCTCAAATAAATTTGAATAAAAGAAATGGGTAAATGAAGTAATCATAAGTAAGTAAAACAAACAAAACGAACAATCTAAGCACTAAAATTTTAAAATATATAAACAGAAAATACCACTATAAAAGCGTTAACTCTACTTTCTTTTACAACTAAATTTCAAGGCCTTGACCGCATATTTATAACAAACAATTTAAATAACTAAAAAAAAACAATACAGGTTATAAAATATATGTCCGAACTTTAATTCGAACTAAACAAAATATAGTTTATAAGTCGTTACATTATCTTATATTCGGGAATACGATTTACTTTTCAAACGCACCAAAACAAAGTTAATTTATTTTAACTTCGCGCAAACACTTTAAGTGTTCATTGAAATAATTAAATTTAACGTTAGTCGTAATTTCAATTGGCTCAAATTCAAAGCTTTTACTGCATTTCAATCGCGGGTCACTACACGATAATAACCAAAATCGATAAATACCTTTTTACTTAATTGGAGATACCAGGTAAGCTGCGGGTCACAGTGGTTTTCAAAGCTACAACCTCAGATGGACTTCGGTCGCTCCCCAAAAGTATCGTAGTCGAATGTGGGATCCGTGGAACCCCCAAACAATAGGTCACCAGCGGAAGATTTATTTCACAATTTAAACCGCACAATAGCGAAGAAAAGGGATTTTTCTACTCAAAACATCGAAACTAAATCCCTCAAACGTGAGTGTTTATTTTTGGAAACCGTGACGTCTATATAATCCGTACATTACGAAATTTGAAAAATTAACATTTTCATCACCACACTTAATTTTCACGGTACCAATTTCCGCGGTAACTACTAGAAAAGGTGAATTATCACCCGCGATAACTACATTCTGACGACTGTCAACCAACTAATTTCGGACTCTCTTCATTTACCAAAATCACATCTATATATCAACTTTTTTCGAATACCCTTTCCACAAAGGCTGTGTTCGAAATTTCAAGAACGAAAATACTCTCATTAAGAAGTGTGATAAAGAGACAATCAGTCCCCATTACGTTATATTCATAGCATTTGGACACGGCATTTCGCTTGTACGTGAAAATGTCAAATTGACAAAATATTATATTACAAGAATTTAAACTGCCTAATAAATTAAGATAATGACTTAATTTTTCCACGTAATCTAAACGATTGACACAAAGAAATCAAAGTACGACTGTACTTGAACAAAGAACTTTTGAACCAACTTAAAATAAACCAACGGCGAAAATATAATTAATTACGATTATATCTCAGAAGGAAACATAAATTGCAACTGGAATTTTCAACAAACCAAGTGAAATATTCAATAAGCAAAATCGCAAAATCAGATGGTTTACGGCGTAACATAATACAAAACTTTATCAACAATTTACATTGTAACTTTGAATTTAAAAACGTAAAATAACTTATTAAACTCAATCTAAAATCACATTAAAACAAATTCAGAATACTGTGTCCATTACCAAAGATTACTTAAACAACCAATCGATTTTTAAACGATGGTTACACCGAGCTAACAAATCGAGAAAGAAAACGCAAATTCAGCCAGCTGAATCTATTTATGGGGTCTGTCATAAAAAAAAACTGCTGAATTTCAAACGCAGGTCACAAGCAATACAAAAAAGCACGGCTGGAGAGAATAAATAAAATTACACTAAAAATTAGTAAACGCTTGATTACTTGAAACGCAACTAAAGTTTTATAAAACACAGTGTACATAGCCCTGTGTTAATCTTATTAATCAACTTCAGTTTCACGTTTTATAAAACCAGTTTTAGGAAACAGGTTTCTTCAGTGTGAACCGCGCCTTAAACACAGAAAAGTTTGAAAAATTTTTGGACTTCGAGATTGAACCATTTTAGTAAAACCCATAATTTTAACGTCTTTCTTACGTCTAAATAGTAAACGTGTAGGTAAAACTAACCACGTTTTTGAGGCTTCTAACTAAGCTTATAAAATTGTTTAGTTTTTTTAATTAAGTGAGTACCGTTTTTATTCTCTTTTAAGTAATGTTATTATGACTCTAACGTATTGTTACCGAGTTTAAAACGTTTCGTTTTTGCCTTAAATTTATAAAACATGTAACCTGTCAATTATTTTTAAAATTTAAAATTTGTTTTAACTAGAACATGTTTTTTTGTTATCCTGTTTAGATGAGATTAATATTGCGTTTGATTTTAACGTATTAAACGCGTGTTAATAAACCTAAAATGTACTAATTGAAAAAAATGTAACAACTTTGACTTATTATGAATGTGTAATTAACTTTTAACTTTTACTTTAATTGTATAACACATTTTAACAAATATTTTACATATTTTCAAAAACCAATTTTAACCCATGTGCATTCAAAGGCTTTTTTCTTTATTTTAACATTTTTATTTTTATAATCTATAAATATTTATTCAAAACATTTTTTACATAATGTTACAGAATGTTCTTTGCATACATATTGATTACATTTATAACACGTTGTTTTAGTTTTTCGATCTTGTTTAGCTGTGCATATGCCACAACTTTTTTTCTTTTTTGGAGGTTCGGATGCTGTGCTGGTGCTAAGTACCGGTTCTTTAAACTTTTTGTTATACTGTGCTAGCTGTTTTCCCAATTCTATAATAAAGTTTCTTCTCTTACGCAACTTTTTGTCACAACTTCCATTGAGACATGACCACACTATGAATGCATTCATAACACTAATATCAATCATATTTTTGAAATTGCAATTTTTGGAAAATTGTAGAAACAGCAACAATTATGATAGTACGTTTATTTAATAACTTATATGACAATTAATTTTATACATTTGAAACCTTACGTACGTTTCGCTGTAAGTATTAAGCTTTTTCAAAGGTTTTATTAAATTTTACAATATATCTAAAAAAGAAATACATAATATTAATTTAAGTTTGTGAATGAATAATTTTCTTAAACTTACCTAAACATTATTATTTTTTGTTATAACAAAACAAATATAAGTTTTTGGTTGCCGCAATTTAATTTAATTTATATAGCTGTATTCTATGATGTTAAGTTAAAATATTGACTAGTATATGTAATGTCAATCGTACCCTATAGGATAAGCAGAGCAGAATATTTTTTGTCAGTCAAATTTGATTGTTAATAGCAGATATCGATTTAAAGATGTGGCGACACTAACCGACTGCCTCAAATATATTTAAAACTGTATTATATATTAACAAGGGACAATATTTATTAGCCAAGTGTTATTACGGCTTTATGTATTATGTATCTCATTTCTTTTTCTATGTTTTTTTTTTTAAGTCTGTTGTATAATTTTTAACTTCCCAGGCACATTTGGAATGGGAGTAAAATGTAAAGACATGTTGAATTTTGCTAAGAAAGTGTATGTTAAGAAACAAATTTTTGTAACTGTTTGCGTTTCAATAGGTTAGGAATAGTTTTCCTCAACATATGATAGAAACTAATATTAAAAAAAGACTAAAAATTTTAAAACATAAAAATAACAGCAATACAAATCTTATGTCAACAAATTCATCTCCAACAATGAATCCAAATATAAATATAGAAAAAAATTATAATAATAATGAAGAAAAAAACAAATTTATATCATTACCTTTTATACCTAATTTATCTTATACTTTAGAAAAAGAATTAAAAAAATACAATTTTATTATTGCCTTCAAAAATCACTCTACTCTTGGAAAACTGTTATTTAAAAACTTAAAGGATAAAACTAATATTTTTTATGATTCTAATGTGGTATATCAATTGAATTGCCTAAATTGCAAATGTGTTTATATAGGCCAAACTAAACAATATCTAAAAAATAGAATAAACCAACATAAAAATGTAATAAAAAACAAAAAAGATGCACAAAATTATCCTAAAACTGCTCTCTCTGATCATGCCCTAGAAAATAATCATACTTTCAATTTTAATGCACCTAAAATCTTACATAAAGAAATAAATTTAAAAAAAAGACTAATCTATGAGATGATCGAAATTAAAAAAAATGTTAATACAGTTAATTACAGAATTGACATAGAAAATTTGAATTCAATTTATAATTCTATCATCTCTTAAATTTGTTTTATTAATTTTACAAAATTAAATATTTTACATTTTTATATTTATTGTATCTAACGCCTGCGTATTTATAAAAATTTGATATAAGAGTATCATTCGTATAATGTCTTCCATAATGTTCGTTTGTAATGTTAAAGTTATGGTATCTAATTGATGTATTAATTGTTAATTGTTTTGTTATAACAAAAAATAATAATGTTTAGGTAAGTTTAAGAAAATTATTCATTCACAAACTTAAATTAATATTATGTATTTCTTTTTTAGATATATTGTAAAATTTAATAAAACCTTTGAAAAAGCTTAATACTTACAGCGAAACGTACGTAAGGTTTCAAATGTATAAAATTAATTGTCATATAAGTTATTAAATAAACGTACTATCATAATTGTTGCTGTTTCTACAATTTTCCAAAAATTGCAATTTCAAAAATATTATAACAGCTTACCTAAATAATTAATCAATCATATTGTTAAAAACCGTCAGGGGGCATCTTCTTGTTCTCCTTTTCACACTGTATGTTTTTGTCATTTGGCTCATAGTGTCGACTCCGGCTTTAGTTTTGTTATAGTCTACAATTATTTCAGGTTTCTTCTTGGATCCATTATCGATTTTCTTGTCATTATGTAAGGTACTAAGTAATGTCACAATTTTCTCTTTTTTTGGGCAGTAGGAAATTATCATTTTATCACTTTGAAAAGCAAACAATGTAGAAAAGATTTCACGCTTCTTGGTATCTGTAAAGGTATATATTACCGAAATGAGCATCTTCCTCTATATGTTACAAATTTTTCATCTACGGTCATACTCCAACCTGGAATAAATCCGTCTTGTAAGTAATCGTTCCACATTTCGAAACACTCGCGAATCGGTTGTAGTTTGTCAGTAGATCTTCCTTTCCTTCTTGCAGCTGCATTATTAAATCTAATTACTCGAAGTATAGTTTGAAACGTAGTACGGCTCATAATATCGTTAAAATTTTTTCGTACATCTTTGTTACTCCACAATTGGGATATCTCTTTTTTGATTTGTAAACTCTAATAAGTATCAGTACTCCAATAAATTTTTGCAATCCATTTCGATTCAGTGGTTTTCATTTATTTACAAAACTCAACGTAGTACTGAATAGAGTATTCATTTCTTGCCTCTACACAAAGCACTGGGAAATTCCACAAGGGTCCATTGGACCCAGATGGTAGTTCTCGATAGAAAATGTATATATATATATACAAAACAAATTATTCTTATAAATTAACCCCATCAAAAATTTACAAAAGACATGTAAATAAACAAAGTCAAGCAGGTACAGATTTCATAAGCATGAAATATTGATATAAGGACACAATAAAATTTCATTCCGGTTCATTGGATCCGCTTCGTAGACAAAGGGTTAAAACAAACACGTTTTTGTTAAAAAGTACTTTGAGTCTTTGGTGTAATTTATGTTTGAAATCACGTAATTAATACGTTAAAATCAAACGCTATATTGACGAAATTAAAAAAGAATAAAAAACGTACATAATAAAAAAATTGAACATTTTCCATGTTTAAAACTTGTTGCTGACAGTTAATGATATTTTTAAAGTTAATTAGATTTTTAATTCCTTTTTATTGGCCTTTTGATATCTACTCTATAATATATGCATTCTCTCTACTTCCCACTCATCTCTGTACAGTGCTCTTTAATACCAGTTTTGACCTACTACCGCTGTAATGTCGCGACATCTATATTTTGAGAAATTGCCGAATGCTCTTCTTATGCAGTCTTGGTCTCCACTGCATATTATCTTTTGTCCATCGTGTCTTATCCTGTTTAGTCATAAACCTAGTTCACTACCGTTTTATCACATCTTCTACATTCGTTTATCGTCTAATTTTCTTATTTGTGATCTTGAAGATAAACGCTCAACACAAGTTTTTTTATTGGATGTTGTGTTATGCAAAGTTTGTTCACAGTTTTGTTTGCTAAAGTTGTTGTTTGTAATCCATACGTAAAAGCCAGGAGAATGCAAGTGTTAAGACCCTTAGTTTTTAAGTTAATAGGAATTTAACTTGCTAAAAACCCCATGATTTTTTTCAATATTTTTTCAAGGTTATCTGATATAATTTCTCTGATGTCTTTTAAATTGTTGCTAATTAACACGATGTCATCCGCAAAACTAAGTGATTTAGGTATCGACCATCGATATTCATTCCTTTGTAATTCCAATTGAGTTGCTTAAAACATCTTTCAGTAATTGTGTAGAGTGTCGGAGAAATTGTATATGCCTCGCTTCTCGCACCACATCTTGTGAGTACGGGCGTAGCAAATCCAAGGTGTTTTTGCTGGATGCTTACTTTACTTCAACTTGTTTTGAATAAAATCCTTTCTTTTTTTTTCTCTTTCCTTGATCAATTGTTGTTCTTTTCCGACCCCTACGCTATTAGACTAGTTGCGGGCTGGAAGTTTCTTTTTACGTTCTCACCCGCTTAGATTATGGCTATAATAATCTCAGTTGGAAAATATCAAAATAAATAAAATAATATTTTAGCTGAGTAGGAATGAATGCTTCAAATCCGACACTTCTATAGTCTGCCTTGCAAATTGTGGAGGAAGCAACAAATTGCAATAGAACTGGTCAACCAAAATGACATTGTTCGTTGCATAGTTTAATAGACGGACTATACAATCCAACTATAAGCTAAACAAATTACAAGAAAAGTTACTGAATTTATTTAAAGTTATTAGTAAAATAAGAAGTTTCATTAAAAAATGTTGTTAATAGTTGGTAACAAAGAACAGGATCCAGCACATTTCATTTTCAACAAGTTTTCTATCACAATTTAATTTAATGTCAACAAAAGTTTAGTAACGAAACTGTATAAGAATAAAAACACGTTTAAGATGTACAATTTTCATCGCAATGCAGACAAATGCACATAGATAATAGGGTGGAACGAAAATATTGCGTTTTTAATTTTTTTCTAAATTTGACAAGACTTGGGTGATCAAAAGTTCTTATCTGGTATACTGTTTTTAACCTTTGAATTTAAAATAAATCAAATTATATCTTGAGGTGCCACGGCGACTTTGAAAGTTGTAAAAAAAAATCAAAATTACGCAAAAATCAATGCTTGTTTAATTTTTGTTTTGTTCAAAATATAGTAACTTAAGACAAAAATTAAAAATTTATGTTATCAGTAACGCCCTAAAAATTATGGTAACTTCAAACAGATTCGTTGAGGTGCCACAATATTACTGAATGTCGAAGAATTACGGCTAATATCACACACATTTTCCAGTTTTATCTTTTATTTATAAATGAAATGCTTAGCCACAAAACTGATTTTATAACTATATTTCTTTTGTTTTTAGATTACAGCAAGTAATAAACAAAAATGACAACTTTAACACGTGCAAAAGACATTAGTTGTCCGCTATTTGGAGTTGGAGTACCATTTAATGAAAATGTTTTACCCACATATGATGATATATTGCGACAGTATATATTTACTCGTAAACAATTTTTAAATGGGAAAGTCAGTTAAAAGAGCCAAAGTTTTTCAGAAGTCGTAAAATTATCGCACCTTCTCCCGAGACACTTTGGAGGAAAGCGTCAATACCTATAATATCTACTGAACGTATTATTGAAAGGATCCGTGATTACCACTGTAAATACAGAAATCTCATAAAACCCTTCAAACAACGATCCAATGTTTCCAGCTTTATAAAGAAAATCGAAGAGTTTAAAGATAAATCGAAAGTTTTGTTTGACATTGCATCTTGAAAATGTAAAACTTACGAAAAATGCATTTGCGAAAAAAACAAAAAAGTTCCTATAATGGAGAGAGTATTTCTAACTGAATGTAGTTTAATCTTACTATTTTAAAAATTTTGAGTGATAATATTAGGTTTTTAAATTTGTTTTTCTTTAATTTAACTTATACATGTTATTTGTGTACGCCACTGTCGTAAAATAAAAATATTTTTAGTTTAAAATAGTTCTAAATAAAATATATAAAATAATACTAATTTGTAAAACTAAAAGACTAGCTTACCTTATGTAGAAGAAAATTAAACTTTATTTTAATTTAATGTGTTTTCCTTATTTTTAATTTTTTTTGTGTTCCTTTTCATACCTTTGAGTACTTATTTTGGCTCAAGTTAAACTAAATATCAACAACCATTTAAAAAAACATTAATTCATTAAATCGATTATCCTCATTAGAAAACATTCTAGGTCGTTGTGGCACCGTTAAAAATCGACAAAGTTGAAAAAAAAATTAATGGCAATCTACTGGTATAAGTAACAACTTTTGCACTCCCAAGCTTATTGATATAAAAAAATATTTTTTTTCGCTCTACACTAATAGATGTACTAAATAAAAAAAATAAAAACAACAGATGTTAAATTTTACAGTAATAAACATAATCTATTCCGTGTCACACCGAATCTTTTTTAAGGAGTAACGTGACGTGCTAGTGAGGACATTTTTTTGCACACTGGTGTTTGAAAAAACACTTTTTTATTAAAAAAAAATTTTTTTTAGATTACGCTTGAGTTATACAAACGCTAAGGTAATAGGAATTCAGCAAGAAAATTTACTTAAAAAGTCAGAAATGGTGTAGAAACCAGAACGGTAATTAATTGCATCTGGTTGTCGTCCCACTCATTACCAAACCTTTAATAACTGGTTTAGGCAAGCATGACTAAATATTAAAGTTAGTACAAAACTTTGTAACGTGATACTTGGTGATTTAATATTGACTTTTACGATCAAAGTCTGCTCCAAAATGAGAACACCTATAGTAATTATATAATGTTGATTTTTGTAATTTTGTTTTGAAGTTTTAAGTATACCTCTGAGCAAAACCGTTATAACTATGACTCAAACTCAAAAAATGTATACCGAAACTACAGTTTCTAAAATTTTTTTGTAGAATTATTCTTTGTATATAGTGAATGAATATGTTTACACCATGTACTCAAAAAAAAAACAGTTTATTTTAAAATAAATAACATTAGTAATATTTCACAGATTTTCATGGTAATGCAAAATTATACTGAAAAACGAATTAACACATATTTATAAAACCGATTTGGGTTTACAGCTTTCCAAGTGATTTTAGGTATTCCAAAGATTTTTGAATTTCGAGTGGTATTGGAGGTGGTGTAGGAAGGTGATTGCCTACAGCTCTAAATCCATTTTCATCGGCAGTATAACCAATAGAGTATACAGTTTGATCAGGTCCCGTATACTGATAGAATCCTTTTGCTTGCATACTTTCTTTATCCGTTCCTTTATTTGCTAATTTGCCAGATTCTTCTGCTTTTATACCGTTCTCCGTTTCGTACCTATAAACCAAATGTTATACGATGCCAATAATAAAAAACCAAAGTTACTCCCAATGATATCCGTCAGTGTCGATATCTTCTGCTTGTTTAATAATCTTCCAATGACCATCGACGTATCGTCCCGGTTCGTATTTTACGTTTGTAACTGACGGTATCGGACTAGCTGCGGAGGCCACGTTTCCGAAAAATTGTTTTTCATTCGTCAAAGATTTGGCTGGTTTTACCTATTGTGTGTTGACTGTAGATCCAGACCCGAGTAAATTTATGGAACCAATTTGTCTATCTCGTTTTAAACTTTCAGTGTTGGCAAAGTTTATTCGTTTTTGATTATCGATTGGTAAAAAATCTAGAATATAATTTTTGGTTTAAACGGTTGAGTTAGCATTTACTAACCTTGTTTTTGAAAACTTCTATCGTTTTGACGTAATCCGTTAGCATCTCCTCTGTATAAACCGCTGTTGTCGTTTTGGTAACCACCCTGTCCGTCAGGTAGGTAATCACCACTGTGATCATGTATGTAGCGCCCACTGTCATCATGTACGTATTGTCCGCTAATATCGTGTATATATTGACCATTTTCGTCATTGGAAGGTCCTTGGCAATTTAGGCTTGCAATTGTGGAAAATACGACAATAATTGCGCACTAAAAAATAAGAGTTATGTAGCAGAAAATTATACCGCCAATTTTAAAGATGATTTATAAATGACATTTATATGGATTGGGAAATGACCTTGTTTTTAAAGGCAGATTTCATGCATATTAATTGAAGGCGTCGTTTGTACATAATTCTTCACGATGAATGATATCTTATGATCTCGAAAAAATATTTTTGTTTTGTAATTAATAGTTCTTAAACGTATGTGTTAAGGAAATTGTTTATTTTTTATTGCGAAACTTTAAAATTGTATTTAGTTTTTAATAAATTTTTGATAGTTTGTACCCGAATTATTTATTGCTAAAATTCATTCAACTGTCAATTGCAACAATTATATGGTATTGATGTAGATTTTCAAGTATATGAATGCGTAGAGAAAATAAATTTAAATGTTAATGTCACAAAGTCATAACCTTTCTTTAAAAATAAATATTAGTTTCTCTTATGCATAATTTTGCAAATTTTCTATTTATTAGTCATTTACTTTTACGTCCATTTATTTTTTTAATTTTTTGTTTTTTGGACACTCGAATAATTGGTTACAATAATTTATTTTAACAACACTATAAATTAAATTGTTTGTTCTAATTATTTTAATGTATTAATAAAAAAAAGTTTTTATTTTTGATTAATACAATAAATAGTGCTCCAAGACGATAAATCATAGATTAATTAGACTAAAATTTATGAACTAAATTAGTAATTTTAAACGTTTCGTCTCACTTACCAACACTTTCATTTTGATGCCGCGTTAACATTCAAATCTTTGTTAATACTGCGTCACTTTTAAAGAACGTCTTCATTTATACTTTTTCTAGGGCAGCGGTGCTCAACCTACGGCCCGCGGGCCGGATCCGGCCCGCGAAGAAGCTCAATCCGGCCCGCGAGCTCCTTTCAAAGGTGTTAAAAGGTGTTACTAAGATATGCAATTATAAAAAATCCGGCCCGCGAAATCGTATGTCATGATGAATCCGGCCCACGGACAAAAAAAGGTTGGGCAACATTATTCTAGGGTGTGAGTTAGGGAATAGCGATGTCCGCCCATACAATGTCAAATTGCATAATTACAAACAGACTAATGTATCAGTGTTTTCTTCTCAGTTTTACTTACAAATTCCAGCGAGTTCGTAGTTTAAAAAAAGATGTTTCGTTTCTTGCACACTGAGTATCTAGGCGCACTACAATTACTTAATAAATATGCGACAATAGGTTAAAAAATATTGGTGTTTAAGCATCCTCGGTTAAGAATCTGTAAGGATGCAGTCACAATCCTTCATGTAAATGTCGCAGATACAAAATAACTAAGAGAATATGTAGTTTTTAAGTTTAAAATATTTTGGAATTGTTTTCCTTATCTGATTAACCTTTTTAATCAAATTTGTATAATTATTAATTGTAGTAACATAAACTTTTGGTTTTTAAACCAATACACTAAAGTAATAGATGTGTAGTTTTTTTTATATAATTTTGTTCCATTCTTAAAAAGATATTTGCAAAAAAATAAAAATTTTAAAATGAAATTATATTTATTGCTTTTTATTAAAACTAGAAATTTATTAGAAATATAATCATATATTTTTGAATACTTCAAATAGAACGAATATGTAAATACATAGTACTACTAATCACATCCCGTTTAAGAAAAACAATTTAATGAATTGATGATTTTTATGTAAAAATTAAAAGATAGAATTAGATCAATTATAGACAATAACATAGCAATTTTTATTCAAAAACATGGTTTCTAATTTATATATTTGAAACCACACATTGCAAATCCAAAAATAACAAATTATTCAAAAGTAATCAAACTTGAACATTTCAAATTTGGATCGGGAAGTAATCAAACTTGAACATTTCAAATTTGGATCGGGAAGTAAAAAAATGGTAAGTGGAACATTTTCATTTTCATTTTCAATAAAAAAGCATCAAATTGACTTTGTTCAAAAATATTCAACGCAAACAAACTCGAATAAAATTAAATTTTTTTAAACCTTTTCTGTTCATATAGAATTAATCAACATTTTTTTGACATTTATTTATTATTGTCATTGCAAATGCCATAATAATTTTTTGAACAATAATCAAAATTTGAACACAAATTGTAAATTGAGAAATAAAAATAAGTGGTTTAATTTGTTTTCAATGCAAACAAACTCGAATAACATTTTTTAAAACTGTTTTTGTTCACATAGAGTTAATTAATATTTTTTCACATTTATTTATCATTGTGATTGCAAATGCCAATATAATAAATTATTAAAAATAATGCAAATTTTTACATTTAAATTTTAAACTGCGATATAAAAATATGGTAAGTGGAACAACTTTTTACGAAAAAAAAAAACGTCAACTGGATTTTTTTAACTTGTATTTAATCAAGTAAATTCAAATAATATTTTCAAAAATATTTAAGTCTTTTTTGTTCACACAGTTAATCAATATTTCTTCACATTTATTTCGGATTTTAACGGTTTCATTGTTGTTTACAATAGAAGAATTATTACCTTAAAACGTGAGTAACTACGGACACTTTTTCAAGTTTTTGATCGTACACTAAACACCAAGACATCTAAATTTAAGCAATTTTTGACTAAGATACCCTTAACATCATAAAATTTTGGCCGTCTTAAATGTTTAATATTTGATTTTAAGATTTTTTTTACAAACTGTCTAAAGTCACCCTTTAAAGTGGGACGACTTTAGACAGTAGTGTAAAACTACCTAAAACCAATGTGTGTAGGGATAATTTTAGACAAAAATTTTCTTTATCTAAGTGCAAAAGTTGCAAAATTGTTGGTTATAACAAAAACATTATTTTATCATAAAAGAAATTGACGGCCCGAGCAGAGACTTTAAAACTGTGATCCAAAAATGAGTACATATCAATTAATAATAAACGATTTGATTGGCGCTTGAGAAATCCAAACCAAAAAATCTAAGATGTCTGATCCTGTTGAATCACCAGAAGATATCTCAGAAACAGATGCGCGAGTAAATTGGATTTGAAACTGCGAAAAGAAGAATTGATCCAAAACCTGAAAGTACATCGATCAGAAACAACCAGCAACGTTGACGAATTAAAAGCACGTATGCTTCATACAAACCGGAAAACATCCAGCAAGTACGCTCACGTATCCTAAAAGCCAAAGTACTTCCCGGCCAACATCCCCGAACCCTATATCATCGCATCGCACAGGTATGCAAATGTTTGCGTAAATAGGAAATAAAGTTTAATGAAAAAGTTGACCCCATCTCGTTCCTGAACCGAATCGAATACCAGAAAGTTAGTTATGGTATACCGGGTACTGTGTTACTACAGGCACCTCTAAAAGTCTTGAAAAATAACGTATTTTTGGGGTATCAAATAGAGAAACAGAGACCTATGGAGGCGTTGAGAAGATTTTACTACTCAACGTTATTTAATTTCTAGGTACCAATTGCACCTAGAAGAACCTATTTAAAGTTGACTTTAAAAAAAAGGGAGAAAACCCGGCGTCTACATCCATGCACTCTAGACGCTAATAACACGACAGGGCCAGATGTCTCCCGAAGTGCAACTAAAAGGTTTATAAAGATTTAGTATACTCATACAAACGGTATATTAATCTATTCATGGCCACATTTTTATTTTTTGCATAAAGTCGGTTTTCTGAAGGGTATCATTGATAAAAGTCAAGAAAAATTCTATCTTACCAATAATTTGTTTAACAGAATTGAGAAAAAAAGTTCCATTATTAGAACGTGGTCATTTGAAAGTGCAGTTATTTTAAAAAATACAAACACTATCGAACAAAGTCATATATTCATTTTAAGACTAATTACACTGATCTGCAAAAAATATTTTTTATCGAGCCCTGACACTATTCCGGGTGATTCTTATGTAAAATGACGTCCTGAATCCAAATATGTTTTTCGTTTTCTTCCATCACTCACCATTTTCGAGGGAGCCCCAAATCTCTAATTTTACCACTTTTCGATAAATTAATTATAATTTATTTATCGAACGATAATAATAATTATAATAATTATTATAATAATAAATATATGGACATGAATTTAATTTAAATAAAAAAAAGAACTATTTTAGCTATAAACAGTAATAAATAAAAAGATATTCATCGTTACTTGGTGCTTGCTTTCCTTTTATACCCTGAGGTACAGCTCTCTCGTTTCAAAAACCAGCAGTACTCCGCCAACATGCTTGCATTCCACTTCCCTGAAAATCATTTCTCTAGCTTAGCGACGTATTGATGGGACCGTTCCCCGTGTTCATCCGAGACTGCTCCTAAATTTTTAGAGAAAAAGTCCAGATGCGAATGAAGGAAGTTAACTTTAACAGACATGTTACATCCTATGTCCTTGTACGCTAAAAGCAGTTCCTCGACGTGAGCGACATAATCTTCACTTTTGTGGTTACCCAGGAAGATTTTCTCGCAAAGGTCAGTCCCGTACGATGTAATGTTTATCTCGGGCCTGGCTATCCCATTCACAAAGGAAGCAGCAATATTTTGTGAATCCTGATTGCAGGCCCGTGAGTAGAGGCACAACTTTTAAGTCAACGCAAAGTTTCCACTTATAATCATGATAACTTATTTTAATAAGGATTCTGAAGATGTTTTCGTACGTTTCCTTCATATCAACAGAGTATGCAACTGGAACTGATGGGAAGTCATTCCCATTTGCCAACAGGACAACTTTTAAGCTTGTTTTTGATGATTCTATAAACAGTCTCCATTTGTCTGGGTCACATGGCATCTGCAGCTCTGTCATCAATAAATTTGCATTAGGGCAGAACACTAAATATTTATCTTTTGAGAAAAGACATTTCAGGGTTGCTTGTCTGGTCCTGTAAGAAGATATTTTTACTCCCTTTTTTTAAGAGACTCCACTGTGGAAGTCGCGATCCTAGGAGCTGAGATTTAGTCTTGGGTAACTGCAAATTCCTGACAAGATCATTTAATTCCGATTGAGTGAGGAGGTGAGGTTGCCGAGAAACTAAATTTGCGAAATACTCTTCATCATTATTGAACGTATCATTCGAAGCCCCAGGTTCTGGCTCAGAGTCTTTTAAATCAATTTTCGGCTCTAGAGTATAAGTGTTTGGGGGCTCTGGGATTGGCAAAGTATCGTTATGAGGAACAGGTTTTAGAGCTGACGGAATATTGGGATACTGAAATGTATGCTTACTTTTGCTCGAAAACCCAACGGTGGAAGTCATACAAAAGTAACAATCTGTAAGATGACAGCGAGGTTCACGCCAAACCATGGGCACAGCAAATGGCATTGATTTACGGGTACCTTTAAGCCATTTGGTCAAACTACTGTAACAAGTCGTACAGCAAACTGATAGAGCCCAAGTCTTGTCCTGGTCGCCAACTTGACAATCAAAGTACAATTTATAAGCTGTTTTAACAAGCGGAGAAAGGGGTTTTGGTTGCGTTTTTAACCTATCGGAATGATTTTAACACTCGCGTGACATAATTAAATAGTAATTCAACGCCCGATATTAACCACAAATCAAACTTAGTCACTTGAAAAATCCGGAGTAAAAGTAGTTTTACTGTTTTACACAAATGAACAAAAATGAACACAAAATCCAGCACGTTTAAAACGTCGACAAGTTAACTCTGCAACAGTTATAGATGTACTGATCGAAGCAGTTAAGCAAACAATGTAATATACTATAATGAAAAGAGTAATGCAGTTCAAGCCTGTCGAAAATTCCTGTTCAAACCTGCATGTGGTACTGAGATCGCAAGCGTCGTGCACTGAATCTTCCTAACTGTTTATTGATATTTTTTTTACTGTTCTTATATATTTGTATTTTATTGTTGTTTCTATATACATTTTATAGCAAAACTTTTGCCATATATTTTGGTAAAATTTTATTACCTGCTTTGGGATGTTTAACGGCTATAAGTTAAAATTCTAAAAAAAATGCAAAAAACAAAATAAAAATGGGGTCCCCCAAAATAAGTGGGTGATGAATAAAAACGGAGCTCGTTTTTGGATTCAGGAGGTCATTTTACATAAGAATCGTCAAGAATGGTATCAGAGTCAATTTTCATGCAGACCTGTGTTATTTCTGTTGGTCATGAAAAGCTTTAGAACAGTTCAAAGGATGGATATTGACACGACACACATTACAACCAAAAGTGGTATTTTTTTACAAACTTTACATCGGTTTAATTCGAGGGTTTCTGGATAATGCAACACATTCAAATTGTTAGAGACAGCTGCAGGAACATTTCTAGTTAATACATGTCTGAACCTTGGTCGAATAGCTGAATGAACGATTTGTATGTAAATGTAAATAAGTAGACGCAATATCTCTTATAAAACCTAAAAAGTTTAGGGCGGGTTCGATTTTTTAAAAATTATCTTCCGTCGTTTCTAAAAACTTTTTTTTAACTTCAATCTCTATTCTGTGTAAAGTCTAAGCATTTAAGAGCGTTGTTAAAAATAGATGACTAAATGGAGACCAGTACCACTTGTTGTTTTGCAATTTTATTCTGTAGTTAAAAATATTCCTGTCCATTAAATCTGTATCTCCAATTTGGGTATTGTAAAGATTTATCGCATTTGGCATGTGCACAGTTGTATGTTTCTTTTCTGTCGCAAAATATATTTTAGCAGACTTTGTTGGTACTACACCATAAATATTCAATGCAACCTGAACTATAGAATTATTAATCCATTGCATCACTATTATGCTTTTATCCTTGTTTACACAGGAGGTGATAAAACCCTTTTTTTCTTTCTTTGCTTCTTTTTTTAGTTCGATTCTGACGTATTGTACTCGTACAACCGTATCCAAGTTTAGTCATTTTTCTAAGAAGCGGCAAACCAGTAAAAAATCTATCAATAAAAAAGTTGTAATGAAAGGTGGTTACCACTGATGCTCCAAGACCAAACTCCAAATTCTGAAGATACGTTCCTTTTCCCTGATAAGGCTCTGTGCCTATCAAATATCTATTTGAACTGTTGATCGACTAAAATTTTAAAGCCGTATTTTATTGGTTTGCCTAAAATTCTTTGCTTATAGCTGTGGTGACTGCAGTATGGAACCATTGACTCGTCAACATCAATATTTTCTGTTTTGGGCAAAATATCTAAACATTTTTGGTTTAGGTGGTTAATCAATGGACAAATTTTGCCAAATTTGTCATCTTGAGTTAGGTGTGTATTATCTGCAAAGTTTAGGTTTCTTGAAATTTTTCTAAATCGTGTGTGAGACATAGCATCAGCGATGGCTTGATTTCTTAGATTTGCATCTAAACTCCAATACATATCTCGGCTTGGTGTGGCATTGTATCTAGATATCATAAGGATGGCCAAAAAGCTTTTATGTATGTTACAGATAAGTCAAACGCACTATGTGCATTCTTTTCTTTAGCATATTTTATTGACTGATCTCTGACATACTCAAAAATGTAGCTATCCTAAATCTTTTCAAAACGACACATACCGTGCCTGTTTGTGTATGGATAGTTATACGTTACCTGATTTTACCACAGGCGATTCCCTGTTTATTTCTTCTAGTAAACGTTTATGGATACCAGTTTTAAGCCTTATCAATACTGAGCTAAGCCGGAGGAATTACAAATTGTAATACCTTTGGTTTAGCTCTATTTACGGTAGAGTGTTAGCAACAATTTTTAATTATTGGAAAGCTAGAATACAAGTTTATTAAAGATTTACAAGCAGTATCTACAATAAGTGTAACATTTAATTTGTTTTATTCCGGTAGACCCGGGCAGGTAGGATGGCGTTATTTCTGGTTCCTTTTGTTTTTAGTGAATTTTGCTACAAGTAAGAATTAATTGTTTCAACAAAATAAAAATAGTGTTACTTTATCAAATAATGTTCATTAAGAGAACTGGGTGTTAATTTCACATGTCTCTGCTCGGGCCGTCAATACAATCATGTAGGTAATATTCGAAAAAAGTAAACTCTTATGTCAAAAATACAGTTATAATAAAAGAAAAGAAAACGTTGTCCTTATGTGGCTTTTTCAAAGAAAGGTGATAATATAATTTTTACTTTCTGCACTATTGTAACATAAAATTCGTTTATTTTAATATCTTCATTGGAGAAGCAGTCTCTTGGTTTCTTGAAAGTCATTTCTTTATTCGAATGAGATGATTCAGATGAAAAACAATTTTTGTCAAATAAATTAAGATTATTTTTGACGGTTGCAAAATGAGTTAATGGCAAGGAGTCTGTATTGACATTGGAATCATCTGATAGAACGTTCTAACGTTTCTTAGATTTTTGTATACCAGACGTTGGCGGCAATTGAGCATTTTACACAACGAAAGGTGGAAGAAGTTTGCCAGAATCCATTATTTCATAGCGATGTTTTCCACGGATGTTCGGAGCTCACTAAAATATTCTATTAAAATGTCATTACTTAGTTGTGCCCTACATCTCTTTATATTTTGACAAAAGTTTATTGTAAGATTACAGTGTTTAGATAATAATGGTTTCATCCAATCATCAACATAGAAGGTTATCGAGAATTTTTTTTTATATTCACTCTTTTTCTGTCAAAGTATTGTTGAACTATCACTCGAACATCGTACGGAGAAAGAAAAAACTCCCATTCTGCTGCCAATTCAAGGCTACCACCAGCTTTCCTTTTCCTTCTAAAGATAATAATCTTTGATCTGTTTTGACGTCAATGTTTTTAATTCTGTCGCTAATAGTGGACTTCAGAACACCATAAAATTTGGTAATTGGTCATATGCTTTTTCCTACGAGTTTTTACATCATTGATGGTATTTTACAATAACTGTTGTAGGTAATTGTGGTAGCTTCTACCACTCAGCACTTTCTTGTAAACACGGCTGAAGCCACTCTCAAACGGAATTTTTTGTTATCACCCTGTATATGAAATATTTGTAAAGCTAAAAATTAAACTCCTTGCCAAAATATTCTCGAAACATCAGCTTTCCTAGTAGTAAGAACAAAAATTGTACAAAAACATGCAGCTGAAGTGGGCACAACGTACTTTTTCACTATTTTTGAAAAAAAAAAACAGAAAGTATTTGTTACAAAACAATCAAAACGTACAATTATTTGTAAAAACTTGCAAATCAGTGTTCTTAATTATAAATAATTCACAATTTTTCTCATAATTTCACAAAATTTCTTTAGGTTTGATAAATTAGGTTGGTTGGTATAAATGCTAACACGCGACATTTTTAAGTGATACAGATTATAAAACGTATACATAATTTCCCCAAAATTTTACAAAAATTATAATACTTACAAAATACCAGCAACAACATAAAATTCCCAAATTTTGTGGAATTCTATTACAATTGGCAACGCTGCTGCAAACATTTGGTAAAGTCATATATGTCTTATCGTACACAGAGTTGCCGCTGTAAACACATATGCAATAAAACTACCTGTAGTTCAAAGTCACCACAAGTGTCCAAAGTTCTACAATAGCGAATATTGATCCAGCAAACATTGTTAACTATGACGAAATTCACTTTAGCGATGATTCTAGTAAAGTCAAGATCGCTTGTAAACGTGGTGCAAAAGACTTCAACAAATAAAGATCTTTTATCAACTTTTGTTGTACAAGGCTAAGTATGGACACCAAGACTAAGAAAAAAGTGGTTCTTTTAGATGTGAATATAGCATTAATAAGTCGGACTTGTTTGAGGCAACAAAGTTTTACGAGTGAAATAACATATTTTTGAAACAAGAAAGGAATCAAGCTACCAATTGAAGATAACATTTTTAGTCATTTAACCATAAAAGTTTTTAAGGAATGTCATAAAAATTATATTCATTTTTTGTCACTGAACTCGATACATCTCTGTCAACTCTTAGATGTGTAGTTTTTATAGGTGTTTAAAGAAAGGATGGCAAAAAATATTGACAGCTATTGCAAGAAACATTATAGTTCATTCAAGGTACGATTGAAGCAAATATGCTTTCTAAATTTTGAAAATGAACGAACTCTGTTTAATCCGTAAATTTTCAAATGTGATGAAGAAACATGTATTCTGCTTGAACACTCTTTATTAGATTTTTTTAAAAGAAAACTGGAGCTGTCAAGAAAATATCAAAAAGGAAAACAAAAGCAGATATATGTATCACGTAGTTAAGAAATTGAAATTGAAATCACTTATACAAAGTCAAAAGAAAGCGAAGAACATAAAATCTTCAGAAGTATAAGTTAACAGATTTGGGATCATTACCTCACCCTACGAAGTGACTTCGCACACTTTTAAAATAAAATTTTCCATTAGCGCAAAACAAAATCTGTGTTTGCATTTGAATTTTACGATGATTGAACTACACTTAATGAAAAATATAGTCTAGGTATTGTTACAGTTTGGGAAAAATATGAAGAAAACTCTGACCCATATTGAAAAAGGTCATGGAGTTGGATAGAAGGAGATGAAAGTCCCAAAATAATGACTTTTACAGTCCTCTAACAAAAAAACCTCACCTTGACGAAAAAATAGTTAACATAGAACAGGATCAAGGATTTGCCAATAAACAAAGTAAAGAAAATTTTACTAGTGAAAAAGGACAGTAGAAAACTACAATTTAAATAAAAGAAAGGAAAAAAATTTATTAAGAAGGAGTACTGTGAAGAAGGTGGAATGAAGGAGAATGGGGATACTTTATTAAAGATTAATGAAGAGAAGTGCAGAAATGATATTTAAAAATGAACAGAAATGTGATAAAAATGAAACAAAACTATAGTGGTACAAGAAAGAAAGAACTTAGTGCTTCTTCTCGTGGATGCTTTTTTAGCAAAAAGTACAAGGAAGCAACATAAAATTAAGATTTAGAAAAGTGGCAGTGAGAAAGGAGAAAAATGAAAGCAAAAACAATAGTGATCAATACAGTACTTTGGAAGCAGATTATACCGACGAATATCCTACCTATAAATTACCAAAAATTGATGTAGTTAAATTCAATGATGTTTTTAGTGCTCCTATGAAGAAAAACAAGCTGTTTACAAACAAAAAAGTTTCTGATGAAGAACCAACACAAAGTGATGCAAAACAGAAAAGAAATAGAAGAAAAAAGACCGATTCATCCAAATGGAAAAGAAATGTTGCCAAAGACATAAGAACTAAAAGCAAAACCTACATTAATAACAATTTAAAAAACCCAACAGTAGTTGAAGCAGGATCTACGCAACCAACTTGTAAAAACTGCGTAAATGTTCTAAAATGTTTGAAAGAAACCAGCAAAGTTATTTTTGAAAAGTATTGCGAACAAGGTAATTTGTATAAACAACGCAAATTCATTGCACGCATAATGTCTGAAGTTAAATCTCAATACAGATATCAAAGAGACGGCAGTAACCGGAGATATGCTTTTTTATTTTCCTATTCATGACAAAAAAATTATTTAAATCTACATTAGGCATCAATGAAAGAAATATTAGAACTGTAATACAACAAAATTAAAGGCGGTTTTGTTAAGCTAGATCAGAGGGGCAAGCATGAGAACCATGATAGAGTGGACCCTGCTGTCAAGCAAGAAATACGTGAGTTCATTTCTAAAATACCTAGAGTTGAAAGCCACTACATAAGGCAACAGTCATCTCGTGAGTACGTATAAATACACCTGGACGCCAGAAACAAAAAAATCTAAAATCAATTATAGATTACATAATAATAAAGAAAAACAATACAATAACAATTAAAGACGTATGAGTGAAAAGAAGGGCCGAGTGCGGCAGCGATCACACATTGTTAATAACAAACATGGAATTCAAATAGAAAAACAAAAAACAGATAGCACAATAAAAGCGGAAAAATCGATAAAAACCGAAACCTCAAACTGTACCTACTGCAAGACGAGACAATAAGGGCAATATACCAAAGAAGACTGGATCAAAAACTAAGTTCTAACTAAGAGTTCAGATTTAATACAGTGGAAGATACGTATATAAAAATGAAGGACAGTAAAAACCGGCATTAAGAGAAATAGATGGAACAGAAACTAATTTCAAATGGAAATTTAATGAAGCAGCCACGGAAGCAATTAATGTGAAAAACAACTGTACAAAAATGGCTAAGCACAAAAAAAACGAAGACTAAAGGAAGTACAGAAAAAAAATAGAGACGTAAAAAGTAAAAAAAATAGAGAAGTAAAAGCCGTTAAAGAAAAAAATGAAGAATGGAAAAGAACCTGCCAAAACGTCGACCAATATATTGGAGGGACAAGAAGTTCGGAATCCTGGAAAATAATAAAAACCTTAAAAACGAATAACACGGATAAAGCACACATACCAAATATCAAGGAAGATGAATGGGAATACTACTATAGGAACCTACTAACGGGAACACGAGAAGAATTTATAGAACAAAGAGAAGAACATAAAAAAATGGAAGAAAAGAAATAATAGACATGACGGAAGAAGACATGCACAAAGCAATAATCAAAAATAATAGATCACCAGAACCCGGAAGAATTGACCCCGAACTAATAAAATACGGATCCAAAAAACTCATACGGATGATCAAAAACATGTTACAAAAAACAATAAATAGAGAACAAAAGCCCGAGGATAAGAAACACGCATATTTAGCTTCTATATTTAAAAACGGGTCAGAAGGAAATGCAAAAATTACAGATGAATAGGCGTAATAGCAATGATAGGAAGAGTCTACGGAAAGGTAACAGGGAGGTATAGAAGAAAGAATTGGGAAGAAAAAAGCGGGTTTCACAGTAGGAAAATCAACCATAGATCACATATACACGCTACAGCAACTTATAGAAATGAAAACGGTCAAAAATATAGCAATACATCTCGATTTCATTGATTTAAAAAAAAACATATGACAGTACCAAGAAGCAAACTCTGGAAAGCCATGACAGAAATTGGAGTACCACACAATCTGATAGAGGCAGTGACAAACCTATATAGGAACAAGAAAGTAGCAGTGAAAGTTGGATCGAAAATGACAAACAACTTTGAAATTACTAAAAGATTGATACAAGGCTGCTCCACTTCACCGACACTTTTTAAAATATACCTTAAGCACACCTTGAAAAACAGAAAACGAAAATGCGAAGGAATGGGCGTGCCAGTTAGAAATGAACACTTATACACACTTAGTTTCGTAGACGATCAGGTGGTCATCGCTCAAGATGAAGAGAATCTCGATTTTATGCTGCGTAAGTTAAAAGAAGAATATACAAAATCAGGACTAGAAATAAACTTTACGAAAACAGAGTATCTGGTAACGTCACAAGTAAAAGAAGGAGACCTTATAGTAGACGAAAACACCAAAATAAAAAAAGCAAAAAAGTTTAAATACTTAGGATACACTATAGCAAAAATACAAGAAAGAAAGGGGAGATAAAAATAGGTTGGCACACACACGAAAATGTGTAAGAGAACTTCACCTAATCATATAGGATAAAGACATTACAAGAAATACAAAAATCCAGATATACAATACCATGATACAAAGCATTATGACATACGGAGCAGAAAATTGGATCATAAATAAAAGAAATGGAAGTAAAATAACAGTAGTGGAAATGGAATATTGGAGAAGGTGCTGTGGAGTTGCGAGATTAGACAGAATAAGCAAAGATGAAATCAGACATAGAATAAATGTGCAGACAGATACACTCAACTACATAAAAAAGATACAGACATGTCAGACGATGTAGCAACAGTAGATGGAATAATAGAGTGACTGACTGGAGCCCCGTAAGTAGAAGAAAAAGAAGATCAAGTAGGTCATGGAGAGACGAAGTGGATACAGCAATAAGAAAAGTAAACATTGGTAATGGAAAATGGAACAGCAGAAAATAATGAAGATTGAAATTGAGAGATGGAAGGTGACAACCGTAAAGAGTCCAGCATATATAAATATATATAATTGGCATGTATTTATACGCCGTTCAAATTCTTAAACTAAAATCAATGACTCATAAATTCCTCATTTTTTGAGGTCAGGTCCCAGGTCTACAGGGTACATCAGAATAATACGTTCGGCAAAAAAACAAGGAAAACTTACAAAGTTGTTAAAATGAGCCACTCAGATTTTTAGATTTTTTTAGACAAAACAAATAGATTCAAATTTTACTTATTGCACTAATGAAGAACAAGATCAAGGAAACATACAGGATAAGGCGGAAAGCAAGCCACTGTCTGTCCCTAACCCCAAAAAATAAACATTGAAAAAAAAGGAGTCAATACAAAAAAAAACAAAAGATAATAATATTGCCATAGCTGATATAAGAATTGTTCAAATGCTGAAAAACGAAGCAAGAGTAATGTACGCGAAAACTTCTTACAAGCAAAGACAATTCTTGAAGATAAACGTTGCTGGAACCAAGCCAATAAAACCGATCAGAAAACAAAGCGAAGATGAAAAATTTAAACAAAAAATCACCATGGCCGAAAATCAGCTCAAGAGGAAAAGTAAAAAATAATAAGAACACCCTGATAGACTTTAAAAATATTATTATATATAATGTCCTCCAGCTTACCTATGCAAATTAGAGGTCGGAGAGAAAAAAAAGCTGATATTCTAGATCTTGTAAAATCTAATCACATTCCTAGGTTTTATGAACCGTATTATAAAGCTATTTTTGATTAGTCTTTTGATAGAAATAATTCAAGTGACATTAATGTATGTATATTAAAGTATTCATTAACATGGTACTTAATGTTTTCTTGAAACTTCACCAATGACATTGTGTATCTTTTTTGTTTCGTTTGTTGACTATTTAAATAATGTTCTCATTTTTTTTTGTTTTAAAACACATTTATAACTACAATTGACGTAATAAAAATTTAAACAAACATTCCTTAATTAGAATAGGGAACAAGGTAATTGAGAAAACCTGTAAAATTTTCCGTTCGTTTGCTTCTTAGATTTCAGTCTAAAATTACAATAAATACATTATTCATGTAAAAAAAACGATATAAAAGTCTTTAAACAAAAAAATCCACAAACATACTCTTTACGTAAAAAGTAACTAATAACACTGGTCTGCATGAAAATCGGCCCTGATACCATTCTTGGCGATTCTTATGTAAAATGACCTCCTGAATCCAAAAATGAGCTCCGTTTTTACCCATCACTCACCTATTTTGGGGGAACCCCATTTTTATTTTATTTTTTGCATTTTTTTTTTAGAATTTTAACTTATAGCCGTTAAACATCCCAAAGCAGGTAATAAAATTTATACCAAAGTATATGACAAAAGTTTTGCTATAAAATGTATATAGAAACAACAATAAAATACAAATATATAAGAACAGTAAAAAAATATCACTAAACAGTTAGGAAGATTCACTGCACGACGCTGGCGATCTCAATACCACATGCAGGTTTGAACAAGAATTTTCGACAGGCTTGAACTTGCATTAGTCTTATCATTATAGTATATTACATTGTTTGTTTAACTGCTTCGATCAGTACATCTATAGCTGTTGCAGAGTTAACTTGTCGACGTTTTAAACGTCCTGGATTTTGTGTTCATTTTTGTTCATTTGTGTAAAACAGTAAAACTACTTTTACTCCGGATTTTTTCAAGTGACTAAGTGTGATTTGTGGTTAATGTCGGGCGTTGAATTACTGTTTAATTATGCCACGCGAGTGTAAAAATCATCCCGATAGCTTTTGCTATGTCTGCGGGAAATTAACTTTAAAAGCGCTACGAAAACCCCTTTCTCCGCTTGTTAAAACAGCTTATAAATTGTACTTTGATTGTCAAGTTGGCGACCAGGACAAGACTTGGGCTCCATCAGTTTGCTGTACGACTTGTTACAGTAGTTTGACCAAATGGCTCAAAGGTACCCGTAAATCAATCCCATTTGCTGTGCCCACAGTTTGGTGTGAACTTGGCTGTCATCTTACAGATTGTTACTTTTGTATGACTTCCACCGTCGGGTTTTTGAGCAAAAGTAAGCATACAGTTCAGTATCCCAATATTCCGTCAGCTCTAAGACCTGTTCCTCATAACGATACTTTGCCAATCCCAGAGCCCCCAAACACTTATACTCTAAAGCCGGAAATTGATTTAAAAGACTTTGAGCCACAACCTGGGGCTTCGAATGATACGTTCAATGATGATGAAGAGTATTCCACAGATTTAGTTTCTCGGCAACCTCACCTCCTCACTCAATCGGAATTAAATGATTTTGTCAGGGATTTGCAGTTACCCAAGACTAAATCTCAGCTACTAGGATCGCGACTCCAACAGTGGAATCTCTTAGAAAAATGAGTAAAAATATTTTCTTACAGGACCAGACAAGCAACCCTAAAATGTCTCTTCTCAGAAGATAAAGGTTTAGTGTTCTGCCCTAATGCAGTTGTTCTATTGAAGCTTTCACATAGTGGAAGCTGATTAGGAGTAAAAGTTGATAGTGAAAACTCGTGCGACTCTAAATGTATGAAAATTAGGCTAAGAGATAGCTGCTGTTGGTAACCAAACTGGAAGTGTTGGTTATGCTAGATCAACAATGAGATTAATTAGATTAACGAGCTTCTTCCGAAAATTTTTGAGTTTGATCATAGTCATTTCATCACCATTTGGAAACACGCTCAATAATAAAAAATCTTTCTAAGTTTATCACTTGATAATGGGTTTTTACCTGATGTAATGGATTTCTTTCTTTTTCTTGGGAGGAGGTCCCATTGGCCCAGTTTCATGTGAAGGTGAATTAATTGCCTCATTTCCTCTTTCCGTTGCTTTATTTTCTTCATAACTTTCATTGACTGTTAATGAGTTATCAGTCTCTAATGACAGAGAAAGTGGAGATGGAAGGTTCCCAGGTAGATCATTTTTTTTGTCAGTCACATAGAGAACATTTTTTTTACTATAAGTAGTGTACTTTAAGATTCCAAGTCCTTAAGTATCTGAGGTAAAAGAAAAGAAAAAAATAAAATTGTATTCAAAAGATTGATATTTTTGGTGTGAAGGAAATGGAGTCTTAGTTTCGGATACAGTGGTTGCTTAATTTCGGATACATAAAAATTTTAGGATAGCAATCTTCAAAATATAATAGAACTATGCAATATAAGAACTATTTATTTGTTGAAACTCATATGACATTTAAAAGACAAAAAATGACTTGAATGTTACGATACATAAAAAATTAAAATAAATTCTAAAATTACAAATAAAATTAAAAACGACAATCTTTTCATTCTGCGCAAATAAAAATAGTCTTCTTTTTAAATCCTGTGCACTTTTCGTGACCCCACTTAAAACATTTACTACTTCTGCCCATACCTCGCCATGTGTGTCTGCTGAAAACAATCCTAAGCATATCATGCACTCGGCATCGTCAGCATCTATCATATGCTCATCTGATTCATCGGATAAAATGAGCTCTTCATCTGAAGAACTTAAAGAGCTGTCATAAAATATCTGCCTTTTCGCTGACTTTGTCTTTTTTCTAATTATTTTTTTGACTTCCGATGTCGATGGTTGTGGTTCTTCGATTATCTTAGCTTTGTTTTTTTTAGAATTCTCTGATTTAATTTTAAAACGGGATTTTGCTTTTTTTCCAGAGATTCTTCAAGGGCTGTTTTGTAAAGAAATCTAGTGATTAGAACTGCTTTCCCCTTCTTACTTTCTTGAAAGTAGGCAAATGACTTAAATCGGTAGATGTGCTTGTCTTTAGAGACAGAGTCGATTGTTTCTGTTTGAGTTGATTGGATTTTGAGGGCTAAAAATACTTTCTGATTTTTCAGATAGCGTAGGTTCTAAGTCGCTTTCTGTCGTTCTTTCATCAGCATTTGGGCAGCTTTCTATGGCAAACTCATGTTCACCAAAGACGTTTCTATTACATGGAAAACCCATTAATAGCAGTCTGAATGGTTGCAACACAAGCATAGGCTCTACCAACTAGTTCAGCTATTTGATATGCGGTCACTATTCTTCCAGAATTGTTTTTTAACCATGTTTCTATTTCTTGCGCACAATAAGTTTTGAACCGGCTCATAAAAGCCACATCTAACGCTTGCATTTTGTAAGTTGAATGAGGGGTAGGCAAACAATCATGAGTTCATGTTTCTTCCAACAGTGATAACATCAATGTTACGTATGTGCAAATAATGGCCGTTGAGAACGAGGATCACAGGGTTTTCAACTGATGGTTTTGTAATAGCTACGAAATGATGTAACCGTTTTGTAAAACTATCTCCTTGTATCCATTTTAACACATGCAATGATGAGATAGATCCCGGAGGAGCTCTATTTATGAGCTTTGGTTTTATGTTCTTTCTGGGGAAAACGAACATAGGCGGGATACATGTACTAGCTGCGCTCATGCAAATAACAAGCGTTACCAGAGTTACCACGTTCGGCAG
Organism: Aquatica leii; assembly: GCA_035610365.1. Classification (NCBI taxonomy): domain Eukaryota; kingdom Metazoa; phylum Arthropoda; class Insecta; order Coleoptera; family Lampyridae; genus Aquatica; species Aquatica leii. Next base: position 84,765,226 of record CM069434.1, read on the forward strand.
AGGAAATACTGACAATCTGTTTTTTTTCCTTTTAAACCAATAATCTTAGAGATTTTATGTTGTACAATGCTCGCTCCAGTCTCGTCAACATTAAAATTTTTTGCGGACAAGATCCCACTTTTTTAAATTCTTTTTCATAAATATCAAAAAATTCGGCCACATTTTGTTTTGCCGTGGCTGCTGATATTGCATGAGAAGTTTGAAAGGATAATCTCAACCATTTAGTACCTGGTTGACCAGTAGTATCTCTAAATTGCTGGCGCAGGTTCTTTTGCAAAGCTAGTTGAAAAGCCGTTGTCTTATGTCTCGTACACGTAAACCAAAGAATTATTTCTCCATATCTAATAAATATTGAACTAGAAAACTCTTAAGTTCATAAAGAAATATGGGTTTTCTTCCAATTTTAGTGTTCATCAGAAGTCTTTTAATGTAGATTTAGGCACTCTAAACACTTTATGAGCTTTAAAATATCCCATTTTGTTATTTTGCACCGCTTCTACAGTTTTTGCATGTCTTCTGGGTTCCACTTTCTTCTCTTCTTGACCTTAACAGCAATAAAAATTGAAACAGGTAACTGTTCCAACGAATACAATACTCCAACTTGTATACCCTATTTTTGGATATCCGAAATTAGGCACTATTGACTATCCGGAATTAGGGCTTCACAAATAATTCTTTTCAATCCACATGTATAAAGTAATAACAAAACTATTCATTTAAAATCAAACTGACACTAAACTACACCTTACCACCTTCATATTAAACTTTATTACAACTTACCGCTTGCCCTGCAGCAGAGTTTAAAGTTGACATCTTCAAAAACTACACTTTTGCACGATTTTACATTAATTTTTTGTTTCGTACACGATATTTCAAAGGCCGCGGCGACAACACAGATTCGGTATGTTGCCGGTTGCTTCACTTGACTATTGTTAGCAGCGACATCTACCGCATAGATAATGAAAAATGACGGTATCCGAAGTTAAGGTATTATCCAAAATATAAAAACTTTTTTCTACGATTTCAGGAACATCATGGTTTACAGTAGGTGCTATATATTTTTTTTGACCTTGAAACAAGATAGTAATTTTTAATCTTTCTTATAAACACCATTTTCAGATTTTTCTTTGCATTCTTTTACTGAAACAAAAACAGAATTAAAAATTGTCATTTATTTTACTACATAAATGACTACTTTCCACTTTACGTATTTCGTGTAACTTTATTCACAGAATTTTTAATTTTTAGATATCTAGTCATTGGCAACTTGTTTAAATGTTTAGCTCAATATTTCATAAAAGGTAAATGAACTATTGGTTTGGTTGTAGTTGAGACAACGGATGCAATAAGAAAGTGTTTATAATCACTGTACATAAGTGTGGAGTGAAATTTTTTTTTCAAAATTGAAAACGCCTGTAGTGTCAAACGACGTGTCTTGAGGTAAAATGATTAAAATTTGAAACATTTCCAATATGATCTTGAGGTTCCTCTTCGCCCTTCTTTATCGAAGTATTAACTAGAACAGCAATTTTAGCCTAAAATCAGTGTAATAATATTTCAGATCATTGCGTCTGCGCAATTAGGGTGCAGTGCGCATGTCTTAATAATACAACGTCTCGGCTCAAGTCACTCGCATATTTCAGTGTCTGTTTAGTTCACTTTTGCGGTTGTCAGAACGTTTTTCGTAATATAGAAATGCCGAAAACACGTAAAGAATCGTTTTGTGAAGTGTTCGGTTTATTCAAGAAATTTGATGGCAATTCTTACAAACTCAGATGTTATGAGATATTATTTGTGGTGTAGGTTATTGTTAAAAGAGAACGCGAATGGAAAAGATCCGAGTGCGAGTGACATTTCCAGAGCTGTACTGGCGGATTTGAAAATATATGGCAAAAAGAATCAATTCCAATAATTTCTGATCAAAGAATTTTGAGCTTAATAGCGAACCTTAATGAAAAATATAAGGCTATAAAAAGAACAAAAAGAAATGTTAAGAAAAAGTGATAACATTCAGAGAGCTCAGTGAAATAACGCTATTTGATATATCCGTCTGCAAATGTAAAAACTTCTGTAATTATCAGTGCAAAATTAAAGTGACTAAACGAGAAAGAAATTTTCTAGTGGACCAACGAACAGCTCGTAAAATGGCAATTGGTAATATTGGTAAGAAAACCAGCCAAATTCTTCAAAAGAGTTTTGCAAGGAAAGCTAAAGGAGTATCTCGATTATTAGCATCTAAGGTTCCGGGCATTACAACAAAGACACTTAAAGAAACATTTACACCTGTAATCTCAGGTATTACAACTTCTGTAAAAGAATCTGCTACTTCAGAAATTTCAGAACCGTCAACATCATCTCAAACACAATTTTCTTCGGGTTTTGGAAAACGAATTAAATTACGCAATGTAGCCCAACCGTGCGATCGAACAAGGATATCGGATCGATCAGCCTCAATACTAGTAAGCGCCGTTCTCCAGGATTTTCAAGTTATATCAAAGGAAATTCGTCAAAAATAGTGGATAGAAGTAAAATAAGGAGAGAACGGAAGAAAAGATTTGACAGAACTCCGAGAACAATCAGGAAAAAATCATCAGCAGTTAAAGGACTTTATTTCGACGGTAGGAAAGACAAGACAATTCAGCAAGATAAAATAGGCACAACATATTACAAAAAGCTGTCACAGAAGAACATATTGTGTTAATTTCATAGCCTAATTATAATACCTCGGCCACATCAAACCAACATCTGGAAGTGCTACAAATATCGCATTAAGTATCATGACATTCTTAAAGGATTTTTATGCAAATTGCAATGTGGATGAATTGCAAGCAGTTGGATGCGATGGTACTGTTATAAATACAGGTTTGAAAAATGATGTTATCCGACAACTAGAAAAGTCCATAGGTCGTTCATTACAATGGCAGGTATGTTTATTACACACTAATGAGTTACCTCTCCGCCACTTAATGCAACACCTAGATGGAAAGACAAATGATTCTAAAGGATTCTCTGGTGCAATTGTAAAGATGCTAGAAAATTGTGCAAAGTTGTCCGTCGTCGCATTTGAGCCAATTGAAGCGGAATTGCCGATTATTGATCCAAATGAACTGAGTACAAATCAGAAATATCTCTTCGATATATGTCTAGAGATGATATATCATCGTCTTTATCCCTGCGGGATCCTAGTAAAATGTCACACTCGCGCTGGTTGACAACCGCAAACCGAATTCTCAGCTTATGTAGCTACAATAGAACCATTAATGGAACTGAAAACTTTAGCTAAATATGTGATCAAGGTATACTCTTCTAGCTGGTTTGAGATTAAAACCAAATTTACTTGTAAGGACGGATCTAAACATTTTTTAGAATAATCAAGAAGTTTTATTACCTATCTGACGAACTTAAGAATATAGTGGATCCAATATTACAAAGAAATGCGTATTTTGGCCATCCTGAAAACATTCTGTTGGCGATGTTAGCTGATGAACGAAAATACGTTCGGGAATTAGGTTTACGGCGGATTCTCAAGTGTAGACGTAGAGCATCAAGTCGTAATCAGGGCACTATCCGGGTGTTTCAAGTGCCCAAACTTAATTTCAAAACCGATAAGTACATCGATATGATCGATTGGCAGTCCTCTGAAGCTACCGAACCACCATTAATAAGACATATTTTGACTGAGGATTTGGAAAATATGATTTTAGACGTTCCTGACAACATCAGAATTTTGAAGTTACCTTGCCACACTCAAGCGGTTGAACGATGCATAAAGCTGGTAACGGAAGCTTATTTTTCAGTATGTGACAACGAAGCAAGAGACGGACTTATTCGTGCTAAACTTGCATGTCGAAGTGAGTTACCAAAGTTTGAAACCAAAAAACAATTCATTAATGTGTTGAAGTAATTACTACTCTGTACAAAAATGTGCCAAAGTTTTTAAATAAAGATTTGTGATTGCTAACAATTTTTCTAGTCATAATACTTACCACTATCTACCACAAATTCAAAGGTACCAAATTCTTTAAATATGAGATTTGTGATTTCTACATTTTTTTTCTATTATACACTATTATAGAACTATCTACTATGAATTCAAGTGGAGAGGAACTTCAAAATATTATTTCATAGAGCTCAAATTTTACACATCTTAGTGATAAAGCAAAAGGCACATTTTCCACCCCCATGACAAATAAAAAACGAAATTTTTTTTCCTTATAGAATTGCTCCACACTACTGTACATACCAGTTTCTGATGAGAATATGTAAAAACACAACGCGCAGCGTTATCAGCAGCTTTGAAATTTTGCTTACTTCGTCAGTTCAATAGATGGCAAGCATGTCAGAATAAGATAACTTAAAAACACAGGATCAACAATTATAATTACAAAGATTATAAGTTATAACCATATGCTGATGCAGATGGTTGTTTTGCAACCATTGATGTGGAGGATCTTAGAAGAAACAGCGATAGGGATGTATCTCGTTCATCACGTTTAAGTTGCTAGTTCTATGAGGACAGTTGAATTTATTGCGACTACAACTCTTACTATTGGACGCTGTTCAAGTTTCATTTTCATTTTTCTTTGTTGGCAAAGAGACTTTTCTTCTTAAAGCTTATCTTATGTGGCTTTACCCGAGAGCTACTTTGAGAGACAAAAAACGAATTTCTAATTTGCGATTGAATTTAAGTCTAAAGACAGTAGAAAGCGTGTCTAGAACCCACATAACCAAAGTTAACCTTAATTGTCTAAAAAGTGATCATACTTTAACCTGAAAAGTTGACAAACATGTGGTATCTTTATCGTGCCTTTTAGTCATTCATAAAAGTTAGTTCTACCGCGTGTCCTTAATGGTTAACTTATTCACAACAAATAGTTATTCCTAATAATACGCCAAATTGTAAACGTAATGGTTACTTTTTGTATAAGCTTAAAGTATAAAATATGGCGACCTATCTCGTTTCTTACCCACAGAGGTTGACTTTTGGATAACTTTTCAATAGATAACTTTAATTGTTACTCAAAAGCCGTTTTAAAAAGTTAACTTGATGGTAACCATAAAAATTAACCTATTAAGAGCTTTCAAGTATAAAATGAGACTACTTGTTTTTTACTAACCCTATAAGTTAACTTTTCGATAACTTTTCAGAGATTTCTAATTAATGTCTTGAAAAAGTTATACAACTGACATCCTACAAAATTAATTTAATGTTAATCCTAAAAATTAAGTTTTTAGTAGCCTTATAGTACAGAATGAGACTACATGTCTTTTTAGTAACCACATAAATGTTATTTTCGGTGAGTTTTATAATCAATGTCTATAAAAGTTGTGAAACAGACATTCTAAAAAGTTAATTTTAGGTTAATCCTAAAAATTAACCTTTTAATAGAATGTTTTTGTGTAGAATAAGACTGTATCGCGGAAAAACGTCCTCGGAAGAAAAATCACCCTAAACTAAAATTACTTTTCTATATTCTAATAGTTACGTCTTACTATTATTACGACTTACAAGGAGGAACTAAGAAATGAGTTTACCAATTGCGTTTCTGATTTTTGGTGATTCTCATGGCAAAAAAGTACCTTTATTTTGGTTTTTTGTGCATTACCGCTTAGTTTTCAGATTATGAATTTTTAAAGAATTGATCGAAATCGTCAGAAGTTAGTTAGTCGCTCCGTAAGCTCTAATTACAACAAATTCAAAGGTATGCTTTTTTAAATAGACAAACACTTATTTTAAAAATATTTAAAAGCACTGTAGATGGAACCTGCAGTCATTGTTTCGCTAATTATTTGTTGTAATTCTTATAGGTATATAGGATCCGTAGTTGTATACGCTGAAACTAATTATCTTAGAAAAACTTGTATTTGAAAAGAAACATTTTAGTGGAGTTGTAAGTGTAATTGATTATTATTAATTAGTGTTTGTAAGTTTAGTTACTGCTTACATTTATAATAAAAATCTAATTGGCTAACAATGAAATCCTTAGAAGTAAACTTTATTTTAGTTCCACCATTACCCTCGCACAACAGTTTTCTGGAATGTACTATTTTAATCCGATTATCGTCATAAACATCGTTCTTTTTTGTTTGTACCCTAATGATTTTTTTAAATTTAATTTCAACCTAAAAATTATTTTTTTTAAACAAACTTTTTTATAATTTGTAATGTGGATCGATACAAAATCGTATTGACAATAGTTCAAATTATCGCCCTTAAATCGATAAAAAATATCAAATTTTTCTTCAAAAGCGTTTAGCAGGTTAAAGAGAAAGTATTAATAAACGCGATGGCATCTTAATGTTGATTGTAAAAACTTTTTTGTCGTTTTTGTTTCATCCGTTACGGTAAATGGTTAATTTAAGAACTTGTTTTGCATTGCGGCTGTGTGTCAACTGGGCACCAAACAATAGCCTTTGTGGATAATCCCTGTGTCGGTCTCTTCGACCATTCAAGGTCTTTTTCTTAGATATTGCAGTTTTAACGGAAATTTCATTTAAAGAATCTCATTCTGTCGATGCTGACAAAAATTTTTTAAAACAAATCGTTATTACTTTGAGCAGAGTTTAATATTCATTTCTGCTTTAACAAATCCGTTAAACAATTACAATATAAACTTGGCCTCTTGATAGCAAATAAGAAAAATGAATTTTTCCAAACAGACATACCGAACAAGTTTTGTATTTAAGCTTCTTTAATATTGTGACTCATAAAGGAGCTATATGCGCATCAATATCCAATTTTAAAAACGTAATACAGGCAAATTTTAGTGTTTCTTATTAAAGGATAGTTTATTTGCGATAAACGGTAAAAAAAGTATTATTAATGTCGAAAGTGACAATACAATAATTGATCTAGTGCTTCAAATGAACTTCTGGAATTAATTCAACAGTTTTTTATTATGTAGCCATCATTTGTACTGATTATTCTCAACTTCTTATTTAACCTCTTAAAGCACTTTTTTTTTTAAAAAACCACAAAAGAATCATTTTTTTAAATTTAAGAAAATACATTTTTGAACTTTATTTTGGCCAAAAGTAATAACTAAACACAAAATAACTGTCTATAAACACTTATCTTTGCAGTTTTATAATTTTTACATATTACATTACAAAAAAAGTCTTTCACTACTAAATCAATAATAATTTTCAAAAAAAACGTTTCTTTGTTTTACAACTGGACGAAAAGTAATATTACTCTAACGTTTTATAGCTTACAAGACAGATGTAAATAAAAAAAATCAAAAAGACCATTTTTTTCTTATGTTTCCTATAGCGATAGCGCTCGAATTAATTCCTAGCGTTCCTATTTTGGCCCATTTATCGTAATAGAATTAACTCGAGCATGCACGTTACGGGGTTAATTTAAACTTAACAAAAATAGATTTCAAGAATCATTGAATTAACATTAAACAAACGCCCACCGTTTGTAAAATTTAAAATTATGTTGTTGAAGTGGGAGAGAATGGGTATAGTAATTTAAATAACCACCGGGTTCTTTTAAGACTAGTTTAAAATTGAACGTCGTTTTTTTTACCTGCTAGACAATCGTTCAAGTTTTGTTGATGAGCGTGTTGTACAAGTCGAGTGTTAACTTCGTGTAATTGTGTTATACTAAAAGTTCCAGTTATAAAGGTAAAACATCTTTATACATATTTTTAACAGACACAAAAGAACACATAATTCATAATTGCAGATGAACGGTCAGTATACAAAAGACATAGAAACAGACTTTCTCTAAATTTTACATGTTTCCCTGATTTTAAAATACCCAGATTTTTACAATTTTCTAGATCGCTGGGAACCCTGTAAAAAATCAAATCAAATATAAATATTAGTGGTTTAGTTAAGTATTTTTTCTAATTTCAGCTTCCGTAAAATGAATAGTTTCCACAACTACAGAAATGGACGTTTTAGTGGCGACAAAGGTGTGGATTAGAAAATCGAGAAAAAGTGTGAAAAAGGGTTAAAGGCGATGACATTTATTTTAGATATTTTTAAATTTGTAAATAAATAATAAATATATATGTATTATATCGTATCGTATAAAATCTGTTTTTCAAGACTTGCACCTTTACTTTAATGTGTTTTATTTTCAAATGTTAACTATAAGATATCCGTTAAGCAGCCATTAATCGTTGAGCAACTGAAAAAATAGTATTTTTTAAGCAGTTTTAAAACCCAACAATTATACATCTTTTACAGTTAACTTCAGGTTGATTCTTGAATAAGTGCAAAAATTGTATATTTTAAACTGCTTTAAAATTAAATAGTAAAATACCCATTTAGATTAACTTGAAGTTATCCTAACGGGTTGAACGTTAAGCAAACAAAAATTAGTATCTTTTAGGCAGTTTTAAATACCAACCATTAACAATCACTTTCGATTAACTTTAGATTACCCTAACAGGTTGAACGTTGAGCAAACAAAAAATGGTATCTTTTTAGTAGTTTTAAAATTCAACTATGCACCGGGCATTTCGATTAACTTTAGGTTAGCCCAACAAATTGACCAATGAATAACTAAAAAGAAGTATCTTTAGAGTAGCTTTAAAAGTGGACAATAAGTTGTCTGTTTCGGTTAATTTCGGGTTATCCTAAAAGGTTGACCGTTGCATACACGCAAGGTCAGTATAAGAGTATCCTATGGAGGGATTAAGTGGGACATAGTTCACCATTGGGTGTACTTTTGGGTACTCTATGATCACATTTGCCAATCCAAAGCGGTTACCTTTATTACGACTTTTAGTTACTTTTGGCTGTGTGGGAATGTTCATGTTGATGTTCCGTGTATTTCATGTACAGAAAATTGGTCAAACCGTTTACGGCGGTTACGGTAAGAATTATGGGTAACTAAATTTAAATGGAGCGATGGCCGCAGTAGCTCGGTTCTTGTAGGCAAAATGGGGTGGGTTAGAAATTGTGAGGGGAATATTTAAATCAAAGATGTCGTGGTAGATAAAATTAGTTAAATAGTGATTAGAAATTGTTAGAAATGGGCGCCACACAATTTGTTTAGTTACGGTCCTGTTAAGTAAATTGTAAAAGTTTAACAGGGCTCTAGTAGTAGCAAAGGGTTGCTGAAAGAAAAAAAAAACGGAGAAGGTTAAGCAATAAATAGCAATCAGTAAATTTGATGTAAATATAATGAATTTAGAATAAATAGCAATTTACAAAACAATCAATAAAATATTCAATTTTGAATTATGCAAACAAAATATGCGTGAAGTTGAGTAAAACAATCGGTAATGGATTTCAAATATTACAAAAATACAGGATCTAAATTACCTTGTGTTAAAACAAAAGTAGTAAAACTAATTTAATTACGTTAGGTTGGCAAAACAAACAACAACAAAAAATTTAATTTGGAGCAGCGATCGTTATTCGACAAGACTGTAATTTCAAATTTAAAATACAAAAAAAAATCTTACTTTATTACTTCGCTGATGGAACTCCGCGCACGGTATTTCCAGTCGAAGTTTCCTTAAATAAAATATTTAAAACAAACAATTGGCCGTCGGCAAATAACAGCCGAGAATTAGAGTTAGGTTCAAGTTTACTATCTCGTAGATCAGGAGATGCGCGACCAAATTTATGTAGGTTAATAGGTCAGTTACAATTACGTTATAAGTCAACAAATTTTAAGGTAAATCAGATAACAACTTCTTATAGAAACAAAGAGAAATTAAATTAAGTAAATTAAGCCAAAGTTTAAATAACAAAAGTGAATTTTAAATTTAAAAAAAAATTGTAAAATTTGAAAATATAAGGAAAAGTTCTTGAATTTCTAAAGTTGATTAAGCAAGTAGGATTTTGATTCAAAGTTCAATGTAGAAAATCAAATCTTTTGCACAAATATGAATTAATTCACAATAAAACGAAGGTTAACGGTTGGTTTTTTTCACTTAACGTCAGTTGGCGCAATCGAAGTTGACTTCTCAGCGTAGCGTTAGTAGAGTTTACAGATGAACGGAGTATTTTGGTAGTTGAAGGAACTCTCATACGTGGGGGAACCGATCCGTTGGAAGAGACGTTCATATGAATTAGAACAATTTCGTCGGAAGAAAAACCGCTATAAAGAGGAAGGGAGAGAAGCGAAGTTAGATTAACTAAATAAAACAAAAACTAAGTACTTTACCTGGGTATAATAATCCAGCGTTAAGAAAACTAAGTACACTTTTAAAATTTAAATATACGAATTTTTAGTAATTTTAGGAAAGAAACAGGTTCCGTAGATATACTAAAAGTTAGGAAGGTTTCACCGTAATATCCGGTAAAATCACCGTATTTAAGTAAACGTTAGTACTTCCAAGGTACAGTAAATTTTTGAAGTGATCTCAACAAGAGTTTGTCAGGAACTGATTAAAGAAGGAAACGAAGTACCTAAGGTTATAATGACCTCAGAAGATAACAAAATAAATTTGTCAGCAAACTCGTGAGAACGCTCGGTTGTGGAAAAAAAGAAATACTCATTGCTCTTAGTCATAAGAATTAAAAGAAACTAGCGCGAAATGACCTTAGGAGCGACACACAGATGTTCATTAGTAAGAATAGTAGAAAAGAAATCATATTTTCTGATTATTTAAAAAACAGATTACTTCTCTCATTTACAAAAATAATATGGTTTTACCTAAAATATTTACTTTTACTTTAATGAAATGTATAATAAGGTGATTCCTTTTAGTCCGTTTAGTACTGCCAATATCGTAGAACTTTCTTTTTAAATGTCGAATATAACTATTCGAAACTGCCTACAAGTAAGGTGCTTAGTAATTGCTCTGATATTGGAAAGAGATTTTGATGAATTTATAAATTACATTGAAGATAATCCATACCCTCGTATCGCTAGAGTGATATTGCAAGATCAGCCAAATATTTTTAAAATCTTAAGTTAAGTAAGTCCATTGAATTTTTAAAAAAGTATCATTTTAACAAGGAAACCGTAGTCAATATAATTAATTATGTCAATCATTTTAAGTGACAATGAAATACAATCTAATCGAGGCAACCTCTTCCACTCTTAGTGGTATTATTGACGAAACTCATATTCCCATTAAAAGTTTTGGTGGTCATAATGCCGAAATTTATCGCAACAGGAAATCTTGGTTCTCTTTAAACGTTGAGGTTGTAGCAGGTCCAAATTTAAAAATTTTTGATATTGTAGGTGGCCTGGATCGGTTCACGATTTAAGAATGGTTGACAATAGTGCTATTAAGATGAGGTTTCCGAATGGTTCCGTTACCGGCGTTTTTAAGAGATTCTGGTAACCCTCAATGAAGGTATATTTATACACCAATTCTTCAACCGTCTACACCTACAAAAAAACCAATATAACAGAGTAGACATTAGTACAAGAAACGTTAGTGAAAGAGCTCTTGGTGTGTGAAAAGAAAATTTTCATGTATAACCAGAGAAATAGCAACTAAGTTATCCACTACTCAAAAAATTATTGTGGCAACTGCAATGTTACACAATATAACAAGAAGTGAAAATTTTGGAGAACAAAACCCATAAATTTTGCCATCACAAGTTCCTCGTCGATTGATATATGTGTGTGAAAGAGGAAATTTAATACATCAACGCATTTATTCAAAGAAATTTTCAATGAAATATATTAACGGTTTAATAATATACAAATAATAATAAATGAAGTATGTTTAAGTTACTGGGGTTTATTAAGGTCCAGTTGCGTTTTTCTTCATTTCGGCTTTTGCTTTTTTAGCAAGATATAAGGTTCTTCTTCATGCTACATTCAACGTAGGTCTATTTGATGGTCTAGTCATTTGACATGCGTGCGCTTCTGCCATCTGCATACGTCGAACCCGCAATTGCTCTTCCATTTCTAACATTTTATTTACTTTTTTATCCGGATTGATAGTTCATTTTTAATCGATCGTCCAAAACGGTATAAGAAGTTTGATTAATTTCAGGTGCTTCGGCAGTAAATTTGGATGTTAATGGAATCAAAGGTGAATATTTATCTAACTGAGTTGATGATGATTCAAATGAATCGCAATCAATTGCATCTTTTGTTTTCACATTCATGTTATCGTTCATTAATATTTCTAAATCTGTATTAGGATCTGTTATTGTAGTTTTATAGCTTCCACCTTCAATTTTTATTTTTTCCATTTTTTCTTTTGTAATAGCCTTTTTCTTCAAAGACTATATTTTTCCAGCTTTTTTTAAACTAATTTCAACTCTTTATTAATTCCAGGAAACAATTGGAATTAATAAAAACATTACTATTTATTTACATTTACCTGTGTTACATGAGGTAGACTATTACTCTAGTGCTAATGCTTTCCAGGTTTGTTTTTTTTTTTAAACTGAAACAATATTTTTTTATTTTTCAAAATGTGTTTATATTTCAGTATAAGTTCTTGCAAGGAGAGTTTTTTGTTATGTGTAAATATTTTTCTTTTTTCAGACATGCTAAAAGTTGTACAAGTACATAAATTAGAATGCGCTTATATTCACAATTAAAATAAAATACTGCATCTATTTCAGTATCTTGTTAAAAGTGTATTGCATTGGCTTACCTGTAAATTTTAATTTAGCGTATCTTATATGTATAAATTTTTGAGGTACCCACACAAAAGAGATAGTGCAGCGTAACTGATGTTTTTAGAGCGAATGTCACTATTTATTTTCGATATTAGAATAGATTGCTATGATTTTAAATATTTATTCTTTAGTCTATTTAATTGTATATATTTTTTTTTTTTTGGATAATTTTACGTTTCTGATTCAGAAAAATTTTGGATATCTGTGTGTGTCTGTGTGTGTAACGATGTACCGACAATAACTCTCGAACCAAAAGTCCTAGTAACTTGAAATTGGGTACGGAGCGGGCTTTTCATATTCTCTCGGTTATATCAAAAGATGGGTTTCATAAAGAAACCGGAAGTGGGTGTATCCGCCATTTTAACAGTTTTTCTTATATAATTTTGTACGTATGTAAATTATTGAAATTATTTTTACAGTTTCTTATAGAGATTATTCTTCCTAACAATTTATTCAAATAAAAAATTTCTAAGATTAACAGTTTATTAGATGTTTTCTTTATAAATTAAAATGAATCCACAAATATAATCTAGGTTCGAATCCTGCCTGCGATGATTTTTTTATGAAAAAAAAACCATATCTTAAAGGTAAAGCAGGATACGTAAAAATATAAATTGTCCCTGATTTACTAAAAGGAAAAGCAATATTAAGGCGCACAAATATAGGGGTTAGTCGATATGACATCATAAACTCGATTTGCCATATATCTATCTACAAAAATTTCAAAAAAATTAAAGCATGCTAGGAAGTCAATACAAACGTGTACATATCACTTTAAAGTGGTTTTATGACAACATAATCTTAAAAAATATGTAGACATTCCTTCATCATTCTTTATAAGAAAGTCGTGTGGTAACCACCCCAGTTTTTTTAAATAGTTTATTAATTTGTGCGCTACCGATTGCCAATGTATTGCATTGGTGGATGCTACTAAATTGTGTCGCAATGCAATTCCGAATGGTATAATTAAATACATGCTTTATTTACTATGCATAACTATTTATTTTAAACAGGTTCATGTGAAGAGAGTGGACAAACTCGAGTTGGTACTCCACGTTCAAATGTTGCAGTACTACACAAAAACTTCTAGCAAAATTGTCCCTTCTGCTGAGTGTGCTGCAAGGCTTCTGCGAACCAAAACAGCTACCAATAAAGTAGCAGGCACTTCACAGCAATCAAGTAAGTAATGACATTGTAGATATAACAGATTTATTACTTTTGTAATTTGTAGAAATCGATATCAACATTCGTCAAGTGAGTGAAAAACAAGAAAATTACAAAATATTATTGGGAAACAGAAAAGGGTAATTTATGAATTTGGATATAATTTGATATAAGAACTTGTCTTGGTAATTGTATTGCGTTAATTGATGACAACTGATCATAAAATTTTAACCACAATGTATACAAATTTTGGGGAATTGACTCGTCCCATCCGATTTTAAGTTTCCATAATTGTTGTAACATGATTTTAGCTGTGATGATTAGTGGACCGATTAACCCTAACGGATCAAATATTTTTGAAATTACAGATAAAATTATTCGTTTTGTTATCTTGGTTGTTGACTTATCGTTATTAAAGGAGTACTGTAATATGTCTGCTTTTGAATTCCATAAAACTCCTAATGTTTTTACTGTTTTGTCGTCTGTTAAATAATAATGCTGGATTTTGTTGTTAATTTGCGATCCGCTTAAGATGCTTGGGTGATTCGACAACCACTGCCTTAACTCAAATCCGTAGCTGTTTAACCCTTTTACTCGGTTTTTAAAATTACCAGAAATTACATCATCCATGTAAAAATCTTCTATTATTGTTTGACACGTTTGTGGATAATAAATTATCTTGATTTTCTAATGCGATTTGTTTTAAGCATCTTGTAGCTATGAATGATGCTAGACCCGTACCGTAGGTAACCGTGTTTAATTGATAATGCGAGATTTCATCATTAGGATTGTTTCGCCACACGATTCTTTGTAGATCGCGTTGATATTTGTTAACAAAAATTTGACGATACATTTTGTTATATCTGCGATTATTACATAATTATGTTTCCTAAACCGATTGATTATAGAAAATATTGTTACGCCCAGAGCAAATTTTCCTAAATCCGGTACTGTTTGATTCATTTAAGTTAGACGTGTGGGAATCTGCTGTTGTTACTAATGTCACGTTTTATTTCGTTACATTTTAAAGTTGATAATTTGTAATTTATTATTAATTAAGAGCGTATTATCTTCGCTTAATACGTGATTAAATGCTGCTTTTCTACAAGTCCTTACAAATATTTTTGTTTAAAATATCATTTACTCGAGCGTTCTCACGAGTTCGCTGACGAATTTATTTTGTTATCGTGTGACGTCATTATGACCTAGATTCTTTCGTTTCCTTCTTTAATCAGTTCCTGACAAACTCTTGTTGAGATCACTTCAAAAATTTACTGTACCTTGGAAGTACTAACGTTTACTTAAACACGGTGATTTTACCGGATATTACGTTGAAACCTTCCTAACTTTTACTATATCTGCGGAACCTCTTTCTTTCCTAAAATTACTAAAAATTGTATATTTACGGCTATAAGTTACTTTAAATTTTAAAAGTGTACTTAGCTTTCTTAACGCTGGATTATTATACCCAGGTAAAGTACTTAGTTTTTGCTTTATTTAGTTAATCTAACTTTGCTTCTCTCCCTTCCTCTTTATAGCGGTTTTTCTTCCGACGAAATTGTTCCAATTTCTATGAACGTCTTCTCCGACGGATTGCTTCCTCCACGTATGAGAGTTCCTTCAAGTACCAAAATACTCCGTTCATCTGTAAACTTCACTAACGCTACGCTGAGAAGTCTACTTCGATTGCAACAACTGGCTAAGTGAAAAACCAACCGTTAACCTTCGTTTTATTGTGATTTAATTCATATTTGTGCAAATCTCAAAGATTTGATTTTCTACATTAAACTTTTAATCAAAATCCTACTTGCTTAATCAACTTTAGAAATTCAAAAACTTTTTCTTATACCTTAGAATTTCACAATTTTTTTTTTGCTATTTAAAATTCACTTTTGTTATTAAATTTTGGCTCAATTTACTTAATTTAATTTCTCTTTGTTTATATAAGAATTTGTTATCTGATTTACCTTGAATTTTGTTGACTTATAACGTAATTGTAACTGACCTATTAACCTACATAAATTTGGTTACGCATTTCCTGATCTACGAGATAGTAAACTTGAAGCTAACTCTAATTCTCGGCTGTTATTTGCCGACGGCCAATTGTTTGTTTTAAATATTTTATTTAAGGAAACTTCGACTGGAAATACCGTGCACGGAGTTTCATCAGCGAAGTAATAAAAGTAAGATTTTTTTTTGTTTTGTATTTCAAATTTGTAATTACTGTCTTGTCGAATCCCGATCGCTGCCCCAAATTTAATTTTTTTTTTGTTTGTTTTGCGAACCTAACTTAATTAAATTAGTTTTACTACTTTTGTTTTAACACAAGGTAATTTAGATCCTGTAATTTTTTTGTAATATTTGAAATCCATTATTGATTGTTTTACTCAACTTCACGCATATTTTGTTTGCATAATTCAAAATTGAATATTTTATTGATTATTTTGTAAATTGCCATTTATTCTAAATTCATTATATTTACATGAAATTTACTGATTGCTATTTATTGCTTAACCTTCCTCGTTTTTCTTTCAGCAACCTTTCACAACTACTACAGCCCTGTTAAACTTTTACAATTTACTTAACAGGACCGTAACTAAACAAATTGTGTGGCGCCCATTTCTAACAATTTCTAATCACTATTTGACTAATTTTATCTACCACGACATCTTTGATTTAAATAATCCCTCACAATTTCTAATCCACCCCATTTTGCCTACAAGAACCGAGCTACCGCGGTCATCGCTCTATTTAAATTTAGTTACCCCTAATTCTTACCGTAACAATATATCATCTTGAAGTGAGACGCCTACTAGCAAGACGTCGTTTAACGATTTACCTTGAGTATCCGATTGAGACGCGTTAAAAACAACCCGAAGTTTTGTTGTTCGGCTTGACTGTTTCAACATCCCGTGGTGAGGCATGTAATACGTTATGTTGTTTGTTTTTCTGTTAGGTGGTTCGATTTTGGTCATGTGATTTAATGAAATATATTCGTTCATAAAGTTACAGTAATGTTGTTTTAATTTAGGATTCGTATTGAACTTTTTTTCCAAGGACAAAAGACGTTTTTTCGCAATATCTTTAGTGTCGATAAAGTTGAAATTATATTTTAATGGTAAACTTACAACAAAACGACCGGATTTGTTACGTGTTACAGTTTTGGTAAAGTGTTCTTCGCATCTCGATTCTTCGCGAGTGAATATTTTAGATTTAACATGATTGTCTTCGATTTGCCAAAACTTCTCTAATTGATAATTTAGATCGTTTGTAGACTGTAAACTTAATTGTTGCGGTATGTTATGAATAGTTGTCAATTGACCAGATATAATCCAACCTAGCATTGTTTTCTGATAAACGGGTTGATTTTTGTTAATTCTAATTTGCCCGACACACATAAGTTCTTGAAAAATTTGAGCTCCGATTAGCATATCTACGTGAGAAGATTTGTTAAATTGTGGATCAGCTAATTGGATAGCTGTCGGTATAGTCAATTTTGAAATCGGTATGTCAAACTGAGGTATATTGCCAGTAATGTTATCTAATACTAAAATGGTATTTTAGTTGAATATGACGTTTACAACGATTTAATTTTAGCTGCCGTTCTTACACGTGAACACAAAGCCGAATTGTTAATTCCAAATAGGGGTAAATTAATTTGTTGAACTGGTAATTTTAATTTGGAAAGTAAGTTTTTTGTTATAAAATTGGACATCGATCCTGAGTCTAAAAGCGCACGGCATTTAATAGGAAAATTATTATTATCGTAGATTTCTATGATTGCAGTTGAAAGTAAAACAGTGTTATAATTGCAATTGTTATTAGACGAATTTGATGAACACAAATCGTTTGTTTCGTTTTCTAAGTGATTATCGTTTGATGGCGAACCTTGAACTATTTCGAGGTCCCTTGTATTTACGATGTTAGGAATGCTATTATTATTATTATTAGTATCTAAATGCAAAAGAGTTTTGTGTTTGCGATTACAACGTTTACAGCCAACTGATACGCATTCTGACGTTTTATGATTTGACCGAAAACAATTTGTACATAATTTTAATTTATCTACAGGTTCACCTAAATTTTGCAAAGCACGTATGTTTTTTAAAAAGTCGTCAAGAAATTTGCGTAAATCTTTCGCGGATTTTTTTAACAAAATTGGTAAATCAAATAACTTTTTTACTGCCAGTTTATTATTATACGTTTTTTCATAGCGTTCCTTTAAAAGCGACCATGCAATATTGTAATTTGCATCGGTGACTTCTAATGATTGCACCACCTGCAACGCGTAACATTTTAGACAAGATTTTAAGTAATAAAATCTTTGAACGTTTGTTAATTTAGAATTATTGTTTACTAATGCATTAAACGAATCATAAAATTGCATATAGTCGCTGTACAAGCCGGTAAATTTTTTTTAACGTTGGCAATTTAACTTTAGTTAAACTATTATTTGAGCTCGAAGAGGATGATTGCGAATTAGATAAATATTCCTTTGCCCTAGCCACGATTTTATAAAACTTATTTTCAAAGGTATCTCTATAATTTAATTGCTCTTCGCTACTGTCGATTAATTCAATATCTGACTGACATTGTGCGAATTCGGACCATACGGTTTCTATTTTTTCTAATCGCGTAGATACTTCATATCGAGACGTCGAGGGATTAATTCCGTTAACAAATGTTTCGAATCTTGTTAATTGTGAACTAAGTTGACCGCGTTTTTGATTTAATTGTTTTATATCTGACATTTTGATTGAAATGTTTTTATTAGTAACAAAATAATTATTGACACGTAAATTACAGCACCTTTACAAATTAACACACAAGCGGAAAAATATAAAGGAACGAGTAAATGGAAAGGACTTATTTGCTTCTGACACAGTATGCTTTCCATAGTTGATGATGACTGATTGATTAATATGTGGATATCACTGCTTATCCGACTCGATAGGACCATGTAATTCTTCGTTATATTTTATTTAATTGAATAACTTGATTCAAAATAACATACGTTTATTTAACTTGATAAAACATACGATGTTGAAAAATGCAATAATAATACGTTTACAATTTTTATCTACAATCACAACAACACTTATCAATCCAAACCAGGAATCCCAAATTGAATCGCAACGAATACGCAACACACTGGGCTTTTTGTAGTTAACGGTCTGTTGCCATTTGATGTAAAATAAGAAATTCTTTATTAATATTTAAAATATCACCAATTATTTCAAGAAAAATATGTCTTATATTAGCGCACGGGATCCTAGTTTGTCTAAAGATTACAGCTACACCAAAGTACGAAAAAATTTAGCTAAACACTACGACACCTGTGAAGGTACATCTAAAGATATATCTGAAGAAACTGTTAATAATGCAAGTGAAAATAACATTGTTTTAAAAAGTAATGTCATAAAGCACTTATTTTAGATTGATCACTATCAGGTTTATTTAAGAATTAAAGGCGTGGAAAATCTTGGAGAATTATATGAAATCGAAAATGACAAAACACTACTCTGCCGAGTACCAATTGAACTTCAACATGCTAGAAATGTACATGAAAATGAATCAATCACCAGAACATTTAAATTTTCGAAAATTATTGGCCCAAATAGTAATCAAACTAAACTATTTGACGAAGTTGTTAAAGGGAAAGTTCTGGAATTTATAAATGGAAGTAATTGTACTTTGATGTCATATGGTGCTTCAGGCTCAGGTAAATTTACCTTAAATATTTGTTGATTGAAAATATCTTTTAATTGTTTGCAGGAAAAACATTTACTATTGTTGGCACTAGCGAAGAACCTGGAATTATACCTAGATCACTTGAATATTTGTTTCGAACTTTGCCAACCTTACCAGAAGTACCTCTAATTAAACCTAATGCTTCTGGTGGAATTTCTTATATGACTGAGGCTAAGTGCCTTAAAGATAAAATGGATCGGCAAATACTTCTTTCAAAACATACAAATATGGATTGTGCATTACATAAACAAACTTATAAGTAAGTTTACGATGAACTGTTTACTAAGTTCTACTATTATGTGATAAAAATCAACAATATTCTGATTTTAAATAACTTGTTTCATAAAAAGCAAGAATAACAATATCACAAACTGTGAAACTTTCCTATTTATTGTTAACTTGTCATCACAGTTGCCTAAAGCCCCTTTAAATTAATATCAGTAATGTGCCTGGCAAATCAGCACACAACCAGGTTTTCTGATTTCTAAATCTAATTATTTTTATTTTTACTTTGATTATAACTGTCTATTTTTAGTATGTTTTGTAGTCTTCTTTATTTGTACACTCGTGTGACAATCACTTGGTTCGAAACTGATATGCTAAATTTCTTTCTAAATTGCAGTAAACACAGGAGGTTTTTTTTGAGCAGTCGATCATGCACAGCTTGGATCTGTGAATAAATTATATAATATTTAGGAATTTTGGAACATAGTTTTGCTTAATCATTTTAAATATCTTTTCGACAGATGCATTAGAAAAGTGTTATGCCAATAAAAATTCAGGTGTAAGGAAAACAGTTGTTTACTTGCAGAAATTGATGAAATTGTACTCAAGACAAGAAAATGTGATTGAAGCGAAGTTCAAATTTGCAGCATATTTTTACGTAAACGCCTTCCTTCAATAACTTTTAACTGTAATGACGAACTCAAACTATATTAACGAAAATTCAAAGAGCAATTATTTCTCTACTACTATAATTTTTTTCATCCTTATTAGATTCGAATTTTACACCTTAAGAGTCTAGGCTACTCTCGTTGCCAATGTGTAAAAAAGCCGCTACGCGCGTGGAAATTGAAATTCAGGGCATTGTAATAATTAATAATTACGTTACTAGTGTATAATGGCGAAAATGCATATGTCATTTTACAGAACTTCAAAATACTAATTTAAAGGTCGCTTTCAATTTGCTTTATAACTTCGACTAAAATAAAAATGTAAAATCTAATTCTATGGACGAGTGTTCTATTCTTTGTTTCTTTCCAAAATATACTTTTTGTTTAAAATTTTATATTTTGTGTTAAAAAACAGCAACGACCTTACACTCTGTAAATGCAAATATTGTACTTTCTTTAAATATAGAAAGTGACGCCGTGTAGTTCGAATACTCGGAAAGTCACCAACCACTTTAAGAAGGGATCAAATGCAAAATTGAATCTAAAGTATGCTATTATTATGCATCATTTAAGTTAGTCAAGAAACGCTATTCTGTGTCTGTCAATTACTTGAATACGGCCTACGGGAACAGGGAACAAATAAACAATTTAGTTTATTAAAAAAAAAGGATATATAAATTAACTTTTTTGTGTTTTAAATATTCGTAGTTTGGTATTTTCGTGAGACTAGAAGAACAACCTAGTTGTAGAAAAATTATGCTATTTTTTTCTTTTTACAAATCTTTCTAGCACTCAAATCCGCTTTACTTTGGTTAATCACATTTTCAACATATGACGGTTCTCTAATGGCCATATTTATGTCTAGCCTACTATCAATCAACTCAGGAAGCATGCAGTTCATATAAAAGGATTGAAGTTTGTTTAACATTCGATTGTTTCCATTTTAAGACCCAGTGGCGTCCAAACAGCAAAATAACAGTACAATCTTTTAGTAATATGGAATTTGAAAAAACCATTTATAATTTTTATTGATGGTTCTATTTTTTCCAAAATAATATTTTTCTGCTTTCAGTGCCTTCCTGTGGTGACATATTTCCGGATGAATACGGACAGTTCAACTTTGCCAGCTACTCCATCAGGAGTAGCTGATAAGAATTGTAATTCTTGATCTATAAAAAATCCACATTTGATAATCTCTTTTCCAATTTTTTGGTTAAAGAGCCAAACACATGCACATAGGGTGATCACTTAAAAGTGAACTGATGCTTACACTATTAAAGATACATATCAATTTGAAAGCAAATGTGAGATTACTCATCACTTGAACGATTAAGTTTCACTCGGTGAATCTTTTCTTGATCTGCTCAAAAATTGATCAACTGGTCAAGGCGCGTTGTCACGGGACAAGTTTAATTGGACAAATATAGTTTATCAACAAAATAAATGAAAACTGTAGTAAGAATTTCCAATTAGTACGAAAGTTTGTGTGCTTATTTTATTCTCTGTACACGTTTAAATCGAAGTTTTAATTTTTTTTAAGGTTGTCAATTGGCTTTTCTTGGTGGGTGGCCAACGACTTTTCCACTATATAGCTGTATCTGCCTAAAATTTTTGCCCCTGTTCGCTACTTTCTTTCTCTCTGCACATGTTTTTATATCTATTTCTATGCTCACTACATGTTTATACACTGTAGCACAATAATCTAATAAAAACACAATACCAGTATAATATCTACAAATGTATGTCTTTATACAGTTTTCGATAATTAGTTTGTTTTTGTTGAGTTGCACTGTTTGATAATAGTTTTCATATTTATGAGTACTGGTATATCGTATAGGTTGTAATCATTTATTTCGTTGCAGAGCGATGCAAGAAAGATTGAGCAACGAACTCGTAGGACTAATAGATCAAGCTTTAGGACCTGATGTAATGTTAAACGTATGGGTTTCGTTTGCAGAAATATATAATGAAAACATATACGACTTACTAAAACCACACCCATGCAAAGGCCAATCACGTCAAAAATTATGCTTGGGAAACGTAAATGGTGATACATATATTAAAGGTTTAACATCTATAAGCGTGTCATCTGGGTTAGAGGCGTATTTAATACTTCAATATGGTTTACATAATACAAAGTATGCTGCCACATCTGTAAACAGTCAGTCGAGCCGTTCGCATTGTGTATTTACCTTAAAAATAGCTCAAGCGTCTACTACGAACAAAGAAGAGTTCGTTAGTGTATTTAATTTTTGTGATCTAGCTGGTTCTGAACGTATAAAGAAAACCCAGAATGTCGGGGACAGGCTAAAAGAATCAAACAGCATTAACACGTCTCTTCTAGTTTTAGGACGTTGCATAAAATTAATAAGAGACAATCAAAAATTAAAAACTAGTAAAGTAATTCCATTTCGAGAATCGAAATTAACACAATTATTACAAAAGGCGCTTTTGGGATACGAATCAGTGTGGATGATCGTTAATATTAATACTTGTCGCGAAATGTTTGAAGAAACGCAACATGTTTTGCAATTTTCAGCAATTGCAAAAGATGTTATAGTTGAACAACAAATGTTAAAAGCTTGCAGAACGAAAAGAGTTTCTGAACTTCTTGATACACAAATCGATAAAATGAATGTCAAGGAGCTACAGGAGCAAATTGCATTTTTGTCAGACGAGTTAGAACAACAACGATTGGACAACGAAAAAGATCGAGAACACGTCATTAGGTCATATAAAGCCATCTTAGAGGATACCAATAAATATTGGGAAAAAAAAATCGACGAATTACAATGTACGTTAGCAGAAACTTTGGGAGACGTTAAACATGATATTAAAACACCCGAAATGTCAGTTATTGTTTTAAATAGCTCTTCCGAAGAGAATGACAATGAAGATGAGAAGAATGAAGGTAACGTAGAAGATAGATTAAAGGATGAGATACAGCAACTTCAATTAAAATTGAAAATTCAGCAGGATGCGATGGACAAAGCAGAGGCAGAAAGTTTAGATTTAGACAAGATATTAAACGAACAGAAGAAATCTTATTTGGAATTAAAATTGAAACACGAAGCTAATGTTAACCTATTAAAAAGTAAAATTATTGCTAACGATGAAAAAATTAAGGACTTAAAAAAATACCTAGCTACACTAAATTTAGACAATTTTAATTTTAAAAATGTTTTTATATTTGGATATCAATGAATTAATTGTTACTATCTATGTATTTATTTATTTTTAGAAATACATTGTTTTGATATGAAACCTAAATTTTTGTCGGAAATCACATCTATTGACTTTTTAAAGAACTTCGAACTAGTACGTATTCCCTTTAAGCAAAGCGAGTTACTTGATTTGGAACACTTGGCCAATGAAATGTTATTTTTTTGAGTTTAATAAAATACTATAATAAATAATTATTTTCAGGGTATTTGATACAAAAAAGTTATTAAAGAATTTGTTTCTAAAAACTATTAGGCAATGACTCTTATCTGAAAGACATCTACTTTGTCGCTGATTGGTGTACTATACTTGAAATCGCCGATCTTCAGAGTATAGCATTACAACAAGTAACGGTTGGTTGACATTGTAAGTGATTTTGAACACTTAAGTAATGCAGTGGCTGAATCAGGCATAGTCCCACTACAGAATGAACTAGTTACACAAAATACTGAAAACCAGAATGCACGATGGAAAATTTTTTTTAGTATTCACTCAATTTTGCCACATTAAAACACAATACAACAAAATACAACGATTTGTATAATATATAATACAATGTAATGCCAGAATTGATTACACATTTCATGAAATAATTTATAAACAATACAAAAACAAAACTTAATAATTACTTAAAAAATGTTTTAAAAGTAAAATAAGAACATACACAATAATATAAAAAAAAAACTTATATTCCTCATTTAAAAATGAGTAATAAAATAATTGAATTGTTACCCCAAAATAATCTTGTAGCTCTTATTCTGATTCTTCCATTTATTTCGCCGCTCTTACAGCTGAATTCCTGAAGCACGACTTAATCTCGTCTTCTACTCCTACGTTGGTTGAATTTGTTGGTAATAGATTTCACCAAACACTTTTAAATTATACTAATAATTTGAAAATATGTCTTATCCAAATTTGTATTTATAAAAACTAACTACAATTATTGTTTCGACTGTATAATCTTAATTGGCAGTCGGCATCAGGTGATAAATTGCAACCAAAATCTACCTTAAAACTTTTAAATTAATTATTGTTATAATCAGAATATAGTTTTTGTAATAAATTGAAAAAAATGCAACTAATCTCTATTGAATCTTAATAGTGACGCTTCTGACTTTATTATTTATTATTATTATGATTATAACTACTTTTCTAGGTTCAATCGAAATTTAAGTGCGAATGTGAATATTAGATATAGTATTATTAGTAGGTAATAGACCTTCGCTAAAAAAAATTTGTTCTTACCTATAGTGTTAATTTCACAGCGTCTTCCGACTCCACAAATTTAATGTCTAAAGAGTTCTTTTCCTTGTATCATTAAACTCCTTTCTGCAACTTATTTAAAAAAATGCCCTGTTTACAAGAAATTACATGTTAAATATGAAAAAATAGTCAGAGAGAGTGCAAAAAACTGTTCAGTTAAGTTACCTCTAATAGCGAGGTTAACGGAACAAGAAACAATTTTTATGCAATTGTGCTTATAATTAAAGAGCGGAAGTTGTGGCATTTGCAATTTTCTGCAATTTTTGGTGTTATTGCAATTTTTCAGCAATTTTCAACAATAATGCAAATTTTCTTGCAATTTAATAAAAAAAATTAAAAACCAAGTAAATTCTACATTTAAACGTATTTTAACTTGACGCTTTTCCCCGTTTTCTTAATAACAACAGTAACAAATAGCACATTTCTTGACTTCCATTGTCTTTATTTTTTTTAATAACTTAATATACAGTATACAATACGTTTCGATTGCTTGAATATCTGCAATCGTCATCATATGAATACTACTGTTTCTTAACAATAAATAAATATATACTACGTTTTGATTGCAGATAGCAATCAAAACGTAGGTAGTGCATATTAATTTATTTTTAAGAAATAAATAAAGACAATTGAAGTCCAGAATTGTGCTAATTTGTCAAGTGCAACATTGTCTACCACATTCAAACGAACCGTAATAATATCATAATCACCTTATCTTAAAGTTTTGTTATGTCTTTAAAGCGTTTTACCTAATCATAACTTACGAATGAGATATTATGTTACTTACCGACATTTTTATTGTTTTTAATTCTATAAAGTTTTTGATAGTTTTAGACGTTTTGCACTAATTAGTTCAAGCAACGGTTCAACTAAATACGCAAATTAAAACGTATAGCACTAATCGTGAAATTTATGTGGTGATGAGAAAATAATATTTTGTAAGTTTTGTGAAAAACTTGTCTATACGAGTACAGACACATACCGCAACTAATTGTATTTTATTCTCTTTTATACTGCAATTTTGCTAGTTTTTAATGCGATTTTTGAAAATTTTATATGCAATTTATGGCGCAATTTTTGAAGATTTTACTGCCACAACTTCCGCTCTTTTTACTTATAATTTACCACTAACATATAAACATGACAATGATATTTATCTGTCATCGAATATACTGCTGACAATTACGACAAAGCTCTGTTTGTGTAATGGTTTTGCATGTACTTTCTGTATTTCGATTAGATGGTATCTTTTATTTAGCGAGCAAGCATATGATTAAGCTGCTTTCGAATTACATATTAAAGTGCTCTGAAGTGCCTCAGAGAACGGTCAAACCCATAATCACAACTACATCCGGAAATCTAAAAGTGTTCAATACACAACTAACAACACGTATTGATGCAATCACAAATTTTATATCAGCAAAGGCTCTAGGGATACAAAATATTTTTTGATTTTCCGCATAGCAATTCTGTCACAATGGCAGCTGATTCAATTAACTTATTTATTGCATTTAATTCAAAGTAATTCACTTTTTTTCTTATTCAATCAATCCATTGCTTTGGATGTAGAAAGTAGTTATAGGAATGTAACTAGGCATAGACATTATACATTATTGTAGTTGATGTAATATAATGTTTATCTGTGTTGTACTACTTAAAAATGTAATAAATACTTATAAGTACCTAAATTTTCCACTTCTTTTGTCACAGCTTCCTACGCATGTTGAACTTTTTCTCTGTTGCTGTACTCTTTCAGATAGAAATTATACAGACATGGATGTTTTCGATTACTTCTACCAACTACAACAAATAAAATGTCTGCCATCAAAAGCATGTTACATGCCAAAGTTAACACAAAATTACTGCCTGAAATGTAGTAACATAAACGGGGTTGTGCCACTAGCTCAATGGAGAAGGGGGTGGGTTGTAATTTAAAATTTCGTGAAAAATTGGAAACGCGATCGACGTAAAATTGAACTAAAATGGTAAAATAGTCAAAAATCGGTAAGGGCGCCAATCAAGGTCACGATGAGGGTAGCTTTCAAACCCCTGATTATCCGAAAGCTCATCTGGTTGGTTACAACCCCGGAACTTACCTTGAGTTGTAACTATTCTGAAATACACTTAAAAACAAAATAAAATAACAAGTACTAATTAATCTCAAATAAATTTGAATAAAAGAAATGGGTAAATGAAGTAATCATAAGTAAGTAAAACAAACAAAAACGAACAATCTAAGCACTAAAATTTTAAAATATATAAACAGAAAATACCACTATAAAAGCGTTAACTCTACTTTCTTTTACAACTAAATTTCAAGGCCTTGACCGCATATTTATAACAAACAATTTAAATAACTAAAAAAAAACAATACAGGTTATAAAATATATGTCCGAACTTTAATTCGAACTAAACAAAATATAGTTTATAAGTCGTTACATTATCTTATATTCGGGAATACGATTTACCTTTCAAACGCACCAAAACAAAGTTAATTTATTTTAACTTCGCGCAAACACTTTAAGTGTTCATTGAAATAATTAAATTTAACGTTAGTCGTAATTTCAATTGGCTCAAATTCAAAGCTTTTACTGCATTTCAATCGCGGGTCACTACACGATAATAACCAAAATCGATAAATACCTTTTTACTTAATTGGAGATACCAGGTAAGCTGCGGGTCACAGTGGTTTTCAAGCTACAACCTCAGATGGACTTCGGTCGCTCCCCAAAAGTATCGTAGTCGAATGTGGGATCCGTGGAACCCCCAAACAATAGGTCACCAGCGGAAGATTTATTTCACAATTTAAACCGCACAATAGCGAAGAAAAGGGATTTTTCTACTCAAAACATCGAAACTAAATCCCTCAAACGTGAGTGTTTATTTTTGGAAACCGTGACGTCTATATAATCCGTACATTACGAAATTTGAAAAATTAACATTTTCATCACCACACTTAATTTTCACGGTACCAATTTCCGCGGTAACTACTAGAAAAGGTGAATTATCACCCGCGATAACTACATTCTGACGACTGTCAACCAACTAATTTCGGACTCTCTTCATTTACCAAAATCACATCTATATATCAACTTTTTTCGAATACCCTTTCCACAAAGGCTGTGTTCGAAATTTCAAGAACGAAAATACTCTCATTAAGAAGTGTGATAAAGAGACAATCAGTCCCCATTACGTTATATTCATAGCATTTGGACACGGCATTTCGCTTGTACGTGAAAATGTCAAATTGACAAAATATTATATTACAAGAATTTAAACTGCCTAATAAATTAAGATAATGACTTAATTTTTCCACGTAATCTAAACGATTGACACAAAGAAATCAAAGTACGACTGTACTTGAACAAAGAACTTTTGAACCAACTTAAAATAAACCAACGGCGAAAATATAATTAATTACGATTATATCTCAGAAGGGAAACATAAATTGCAACTGGAATTTTCAACAAACCAAGTGAAATATTCAATAAGCAAAATCGCAAAATCAGATGGTTTACGGCGTAACATAATACAAAACTTTATCAACAATTTACATTGTAACTTTGAATTTAAAAACGTAAAATAACTTATTAAACTCAATCTAAAATCACATTAAAACAAATTCAGAATACTGTGTCCATTACCAAAGATTACTTAAACAACCAATCGATTTTAAACGATGGTTACACCGAGCTAACAAATCGAGAAAGAAAAAAAAACGCAAATTCAGCCAGCTGAATCTATTTATGGGGTCTGTCATAAAAAAAAACTGCTGAATTTCAAACGCAGGTCACAAGCAATACAAAAAAGCACGGCTGGAGAGAATAAATAAAATTACACTAAAAATTAGTGAACGCTTAATTACTTGAAACGCAACTAAAGTTTTATAAAACACAGTGTACATAGCCCTGTGTTAATCTTATTAATCAACTTCAGTTTCACGTTTTATAAAACCAGTTTTAGGAAACAGGTTTCTTCAGTGTGAACCGCGCCTTAAACACAGAAAAGTTTGAAAAATTTTTGGACTTCGAGATTGAACCATTTTAGTAAAACCCATAATTTTAACGTCTTTCTTACGTCTAAATAGTAAACGTGTAGGTAAAACTAACCACGTTTTTGAGGCTTCTAACTAAGCTTATAAAATTGTTTAGTTTTTAATTAAGTGAGTACCGTTTTATTCTCTTTTTAAGTAATGTTATTATGACTCTAACGTATTGTTACCGAGTTTAAAACGTTTCGTTTTTGCCTTAAATTTATAAAACATGTAACCTGTCAATTATTTTTAAAATTTAAAATTTGTTTTAACTAGAACATGTTTTTTTTGTTATCCTGTTTAGATGAGATTAATATTGCGTTTGATTTTAACGTATTAAACGCGTGTTAATAAACCTAAAATGTACTAATTGAAAAAAATGTAACAACTTTGACTTATTATGAATGTGTAATTAACTTTTAACTTTTACTTTAATTGTATAACACATTTTAACAAATATTTTACATATTTTCAAAAACCAATTTTAACCCATGTGCATTCAAAGGCTTTTTTCTTTATTTTAACATTTTTATTTTTATAATCTATAAATATTTATTCAAAACATTTTTTACATAATGTTACAGAATGTTCTTTGCATACATATTGATTACATTTATAACACGTTGTTTTAGTTTTCGATCTTGTTTAGCTGTGCATATGCCACAACTTTTTTCTTTTTGGAGGTTCGGATGCTGTGCTGGTGCTAAGTACCGGTTCTTTAAACTTTTGTTATACTGTGCTAGCTGTTTTCCCAATTCTATAATAAAGTTTCTTCTCTTACGCAACTTTTTGTCACAACTTCCATTGAGACATGACCACACTATGAATGCATTCATAACACTAATATCAATCATATTGTTAAAAACCGTCAGGGGGCATCTTCTTGTTCTCCTTTTCACACTGTATGTTTTTGTCATTTGGCTCATAGTGTCGACTCCGGCTTTAGTTTTGTTATAGTCTACAATTATTTCAGGTTTCTTCTTGGATCCATTATCGATTTTCTTGTCATTATGTAAGGTACTAAGTAATGTCACAATTTTCTCTTTTTTTGGGCAGTAGGAAATTATCATTTTATCACTTTGAAAAGCAAACAATGTAGAAAGATTTCACGCTTCTTGGTATCTGTAAAGGTATATATTACCGAAATGAGCATCTTCCTCTATATGTTACAAATTTTTCATCTACGGTCATACTCCAACCTGGAATAAATCCGTCTTGTAAGTAATCGTTCCACATTTCGAAACACTCGCGAATCGGTTGTAGTTTGTCAGTAGATCTTCCTTTCCTTCTTGCAGCTGCATTATTAAATCTAATTACTCGAAGTATAGTTTGAAACGTAGTACGGCTCATAATATCGTTAAAATTTTTTCGTACATCTTTGTTACTCCACAATTGGGATATCTCTTTTTTGATTTGTAAACTCTAATAAGTATCAGTACTCCAATAAATTTTTGCAATCCATTTCGATTCAGTGGTTTTCATTTATTTACAAAACTCAACGTAGTACTGAATAGAGTATTCATTTCTTGCCTCTACACAAAGCACTGGGAAATTCCACAAGGGTCCATTGGACCCAGATGGTAGTTCTCGATAGAAAATGTATATATATATATACAAAACAAATTATTCTTATAAATTAACCCCATCAAAAATTTACAAAAGACATGTAAATAAACAAAGTCAAGCAGGTACAGATTTCATAAGCATGAAATATTGATATAAGGACACAATAAAATTTCATTCGGGTTCATTGGATCCGCTTCGTAGACAAAGGGTTAAAACAAACACGTTTTTGTTAAAAAGTACTTTGAGTCTTTGGTGTAATTTATGTTTGAAATCACGTAATTAATACGTTAAAATCAAACGCTATATTGACGAAATTAAAAAAGAATAAAAAACGTACATAATAAAAAAATTGAACATTTTCCATGTTTAAAACTTGTTGCTGACAGTTAATGATATTTTTAAAGTTAATTAGATTTTTAATTCCTTTTTATTGGCCTTTTGATATCTACTCTATAATATATGCATTCTCTCTACTTCCCACTCATCTCTGTACAGTGCTCTTTAATACCAGTTTTGACCTACTACCGCTGTAATGTCGCGACATCTATATTTTGAGAAATTGCCGAATGCTCTTCTTATGCAGTCTTGGTCTCCACTGCATATTATCTTTTGTCCATCGTGTCTTATCCTGTTTAGTCATAAACCTAGCTCACTACCGTTTTATCACATCTTCTACATTCGTTTATCGTCTAATTTTCTTATTTGTGATCTTGAAGATAAACGCTCAACACAAGTTTTTATTGGATGTTGTGTTATGCAAAGTTTGTTCACAGTTTTGTTTGCTAAAGTTGTTGTTTGTAATCCATACGTAAAAGCCAGGAGAATGCAAGTGTTAAGACCCTTAGTTTTTAAGTTAATAGGAATTTAACTTGCTAAAAACCCCATGATTTTTTTCAATATTTTTTCAAGGTTATCTGATATAATTTCTCTGATGTCTTTTAAATTGTTGCTAATTAACACGATGTCATCCGCAAAACTAAGTGATTTAGGTATCGACCATCGATATTCATTCCTTTGTAATTCCAATTGAGTTGCTTAAAAACATCTTTCAGTAATTGTGTAGAGTGTCGGAGAAATTGTATATGCCTCGCTTCTCGCACCACATCTTGTGAGTACAGGCGTGGCAAATCCAAGGTGTTTTTGCTGGATGCTTACTTTACTTCAACTTGTTTTGAATAAAATCCTTTCTTTTGTCTCTTTCCTTGATCAATTGTTGTTCTTTTCCGACCCCTACGCTATTAGACTAGTTGCGGGCTGGAAGTTTCTTTTTACGTTCTCACCCGCTTAGATTATGGCTATAATAATCTCAGTTGGAAAATATCAAAATAAATAAAATAATATTTTAGCTGAGTAGGAATGAATGCTTCAAATCCGACACTTCTATAGTCTGCCTTGCAAATTGTGGAGGAAGCAACAAATTGCAATAGAACTGGTCAACCAAAATGACATTGTTCGTTGCATAGTTTAATAGACGGACTATACAATCCAACTATAAGCTAAACAAATTACAAGAAAAGTTACTGAATTTATTTAAAGTTATTAGTAAAATAAGAAGTTTCATTAAAAAATGTTGTTAATAGTTGGTAACAAAGAACAGGATCCAGCACATTTCATTTTCAACAAGTTTTCTATCACAATTTAATTTAATGTCAACAAAAGTTTAGTAACGAAACTGTATAAGAATAAAAAACACGTTTAAGATGTACAATTTTCATCGCAATGCAGACAAATGCACATAGATAATAGGGTGGAACGAAAATATTGCGTTTTTAATTTTTTTCTAAATTTGACAAGACTTGGGTGATCAAAAGTTCTTATCTGGTATACTGTTTTTAACCTTTGAATTTAAAATAAATCAAATTATATCTTGAGGTGCCACGGCGACTTTGAAAGTTGTAAAAAAAAATCAAAATTACGCAAAAATCAATGCTTGTTTAATTTTTGTTTTGTTCAAAATATAGTAACTTAAGACAAAAATTAAAAATTTATGTTATCAGTAACGCCCTAAAAATTATGGTAACTTCAAACAGATTCGTTGAGGTGCCACAATATTACTGAATGTCGAAGAATTACGGCTAATATCACACACATTTTCCAGTTTTATCTTTTATTTATAAATGAAATGCTTAGCCACAAAAACTGATTTTATAACTATATTTCTTTTGTTTTTAGATTACAGCAAGTAATAAACAAAAAATGACAACTTTAACACGTGCAAAAGACATTAGTTGTCCGCTATTTGGAGTTGGAGTACCATTTAATGAAAATGTTTTACCCACATATGATGATATATTGCGACAGTATATATTTACTCGTAACAATTTTTAAATGGGAAAGTCAGTTAAAAGAGCCAAAGTTTTTCAGAAGTCGTAAAAATTATCGCACCTTCTCCCGAGACACTTTGGAGGAAAGCGTCAATACCTATAATATCTACTGAACGTATTATTGAAAGGATCCGTGATTACCACTGTAAATACAGAAATCTCATAAAACCCTTCAAACAACGATCCAATGTTTCCAGCTTTATAAAGAAAATCGAAGAGTTTAAAGATAAATCGAAAGTTTTGTTTGACATTGCATCTTGAAAATGTAAAACTTACGAAAAATGCATTTGCGAAAAAAACAAAAAAGTTCCTATAATGGAGAGAGTATTTCTAACTGAATGTAGTTTAATCTTAGTATTTTAAAAATTTTGAGTGATAATATTAGGTTTTTTTAAATTTGTTTTTCTTTAATTTAACTTATACATGTTATTTGTGTACGCCACTGTCGTAAAATAAAAATATTTTTAGTTTAAAATAGTTCTAAATAAAATATATAAAATAATACTAATTTGTAAAACTAAAAAAGACTAGCTTACCTTATGTAGAAGAAAATTAAACTTTATTTTAATTTAATGTGTTTTCCTTATTTTTAATTTTTTTTGTGTTCCTTTTCATACCTTTGAGTACTTATTTTGGCTCAAGTTAAACTAAATATCAACAACCATTTAAAAAAACATTAATTCATTAAATCGATTATCCTCATTAGAAAACATTCTAGGTCGTTGTGGCACCGTTAAAAATCGACAAAGTTGAAAAAAAAATTAATGGCAATCTACTGGTATAAGTAACAACTTTTGCACTCCCAAGCTTATTGATATAAAAAAATATTTTTTTTCGCTCTACACTAATAGATGTACTAAATAAAAAAAATAAAAACAACAGATGTTAAATTTTACAGTAATAAACATAATCTATTCCGTGTCACACCGAGTCTTTTTTAAGGAGTAACGTGACGTGCTAGTGAGGACATTTTTTTGCACACTGGTGTTTGAAAAAACACTTTTTTATTAAAAAAAAATTTTTTTTAGATTACGCTTGAGTTATACAAACGCTAAGGTAATAGGAATTCAGCAAGAAAATTTACTTAAAAAGTCAGAAATGGTGTAGAAACCAGAACGGTAATTAATTGCATCTGGTTGTCGTCCCACTCATTACCAAACCTTTAATAACTGGTTTAGGCAAGCATGACTAAATATTAAAGTTAGTACAAAACTTTGTAACGTGATACTTGGTGATTTAATATTGACTTTTACGATCAAAGTCTGCTCCAAAATGAGAACACCTATAGTAATTATATAATGTTGATTTTTGTAATTTTGTTTTGAAGTTTTAAGTATACCTCTGAGCAAAACCGTTATAACTATGACTCAAACTCAAAAAATGTATACCGAAACTACAGTTTCTAAAATTTTTTTGTAGAATTATTCTTTGTATATAGTGAATGAATATGTTTACACCATGTACTCAAAAAAAAACAGTTTATTTTAAAATAAATAACATTAGTAATATTTCACAGATTTTCATGGTAATGCAAAATTATACTGAAAAACGAATTAACACATATTTATAAAACCGATTTGGGTTTACAGCTTTCCAAGTGATTTTAGGTATTCCAAAGATTTTTGAATTTCGAGTGGTATTGGAGGTGGTGTAGGAAGGTGATTGCCTACAGCTCTAAATCCATTTTCATCGGCAGTATAACCAATAGAGTATACAGTTTGATCAGGTCCCGTATACTGATAGAATCCTTTTGCTTGCATACTTTCTTTATCCGTTCCTTTATTTGCTAATTTGCCAGATTCTTCTGCTTTTATACCGTTCTCCGTTTCGTACCTATAAACCAAATGTTATACGATGCCAATAATAAAAAAAAAAACTTACTCCCAATGATATCCGTCAGTGTCGATATCTTCTGCTTGTTTAATAATCTTCCAATGACCATCGACGTATCGTCCCGGTTCGTATTTTACGTTTGTAACTGACGGTATCGGACTAGCTGCGGAGGCCACGTTTCCGAAAAATTGTTTTTCATTCGTCAAAGATTTGGCTGGTTTTACCTATTGTGTGTTGACTGTAGATCCAGACCCGAGTAAATTTATGGAACCAATTTGTCTATCTCGTTTTAAACTTTCAGTGTTGGCAAAGTTTATTCGTTTTGATTATCGATTGGTAAAAAATCTAGAATATAATTTTTGGTTTAAACGGTTGAGTTAGCATTTACTAACCTTGTTTTTGAAAACTTCTATCGTTTTGACGTAATCCGTTAGCATCTCCTCTGTATAAACCGCTGTTGTCGTTTTGGTAACCACCCTGTCCGTCAGGTAGGTAATCACCACTGTGATCATGTATGTAGCGCCCACTGTCATCATGTACGTATTGTCCGCTAATATCGTGTATATATTGACCATTTTCGTCATTGGAAGGTCCTTGGCAATTTAGGCTTGCAATTGTGGAAAATACGACAATAATTGCGCACTAAAAAATAAGAGTTATGTAGCAGAAAATTATACCGCCAATTTTAAAGATGATTTATAAATGACATTTATATGGATTGGGAAATGACCTTGTTTTTAAAGGCAGATTTCATGCATATTAATTGAAGGCGTCGTTTGTACATAATTCTTCACGATGAATGATATCTTATGATCTCGAAAAAATATTTTTGTTTTGTAATTAATAGTTCTTAAACGTATGTGTTAAGGAAATTGTTTATTTTTTATTGCGAAACTTTAAAATTGTATTTAGTTTTTAATAAATTTTTGATAGTTTGTACCCGAATTATTTATTGCTAAAATTCATTCAACTGTCAATTGCAACAATTATATGGTATTGATGTAGATTTTCAAGTATATGAATGCGTAGAGAAAATAAATTTAAATGTTAATGTCACAAAGTCATAACCTTTCTTTAAAAATAAATATTAGTTTCTCTTATGCATAATTTTGCAAATTTTCTATTTATTAGTCATTTACTTTTACGTCCATTTATTTTTTTAATTTTTTGTTTTTTGGACACTCGAATAATTGGTTACAATAATTTATTTTAACAACACTATAAATTAAATTGTTTGTTCTAATTATTTTAATGTATTAATAAAAAAAAGTTTTTATTTTTGATTAATACAATAAATAGTGCTCCAAGACGATAAATCATAGATTAATTAGACTAAAATTTATGAACTAAATTAGTAATTTTAAACGTTTCGTCTCACTTACCAACACTTTCATTTTGATGCCGCGTTAACATTCAAATCTTTGTTAATACTGCGTCACTTTTAAAGAACGTCTTCATTTATACTTTTTCTAGGGCAGCGGTGCCCAACCTACGGCCCGCGGGCCGGATCCGGCCCGCGAAGAAGCTCAATCCGGCCCGCGAGCTCCTTTCAAAGGTGTTAAAAGGTGTTACTAAGATATGCAATTATAAAAAATCCGGCCCGCGAAATCGTATGTCATGATGAATCCGGCCCACGGACAAAAAAAGGTTGGGCAACATTATTCTAGGGTGTGAGTTAGGGAATAGCGATGTCCGCCCATACAATGTCAAATTGCATAATTACAAACAGACTAATGTATCAGTGTTTTCTTCTCAGTTTTACTTACAAATTCCAGCGAGTTCGTAGTTTAAAAAAAGATGTTTCGTTTCTTGCACACTGAGTATCTAGGCGCACTACAATTACTTAATAAATATGCGACAATAGG